>WAAE01018855.1:0-23111 GCA_013400495.1 Nicator chloris
TTATATTTTGTTGCACTAGCAACATACTCTCTGCATAGGGTAATGTGTATATCCGTGTGTTTGTGAATAACTTATAACTATCCTATGATAGTCTGTAAAGTTGTAAGGCTTTTATAATATCCTAACTGTCTCTATGGGGATTTTTTGCAATTATTTTTATATGAATCAGATTTTGCAATAACTATGTTGTTCCTTAACTTCAATTTCTACACCTTCTTGCTCATTAACTAGGTTACTCTTGCAAGTTTAATTCATTTTAATTGATTTTAAAATCAAAATAATCTTAATTTTCATGACCTTCTTGGCTGATGCCTCCCAACCCAAATCACATTTTTAAAACATCTTTTCCAAAGCTTTAATGGTATTTATGAATTTTTAAATTGATATTTAAAAAACACAGTTAAAAACTTACAGTATTTGTAGTACAGATTTTTGCCCATTCTTTTTATTTGCACTGTCATGTGAAATCCTGAATGATGCTGGGGTGGTTCGGAAATAGTGGAAGTGTTTCTAGGTCCTGCAGGTCCTTTCACAAAGCATAAGCAAACAAATAATTTTTGACAACTAAATCTTCCATTCTTCCTGTTAAAACTCAGCTCTGCTAATATATTATTTGGTATGAATATTCACATATTTTAATATTTCTTGTGTGTGTGTGTGTGTGTGTGTGTGTGTGTGTGTGTGTTCGCGCTAGAATTTATTTGCGCACCGTGTCCAGGAAATGGTACAAATCTTTTATCATAAGTAGTTCAGTAGATATCTCTGGTGTGAAAAAATAGACACAAATGGAATAGTTTTTCATCCATAGCTCCAACACCTGCTTTTTCACCACGCTTTTTTACTCTGCGAATGCTCTTGTTTCTTTGTGGTCAGAACTGCCATTGTAATCCAAAGCCCCAAAACCTGTAAGAGAGTTGTATTTTCTTTTAGATTTTCCATAAATAATCTGCACTCTGGTGATGGAAGAACTTGCATTTGATGTCTTTCCATTAACCTGCTTTTAAAAGCTTTATCTTTTATTGTTTAGAAAATTACAGGGAAGATATAGATGTGATTTAGTTGCCTTCGCCTTCTTTCTTCTTCTCCTCACCCTTTGCAGGAGGAGCTTTTGGTAATTTTGAGGGCAACGATTCCTAAAAATTATTTTGATGACCTTCTTCTGCTTAGCCAAGCTGTATTTTGGTGGTGTTCCAAGAAGGATTAAAATTCTACCAGGTGTGGCCCAAGAAGTATTATTCTTGATTCCCAGGGAGATTATTGGTTGTGCTGGTGATGTCCTCTTTCCTCTCCTGCCTCAGAGATAGCTCTGTGGTTCCCCTGCTGCCTATCTCAGTATGAGTAGTATAACTTTTATTAACTTCTTTCCCTTGAAGCAAAACGCTGTTTTCACAGTTGGTCACAAAGGTAATCTGTTGAGAAAAGAAATTGTTTGCTCTGTTCACGGCATCAAAGTGGGTTTTAAACTGCTCTCCTAGTTTCTGGTTTTTTTAAAGAACAAGCAGGTTTACAGTGACATGTAAATTCTTCCTGAAATTCTCGATACACTGACTTTGCAGTCCTTAAAGAAGACAAGAAGAGCTGTGATTGTGGTGAACCTGCAGAGCTGGTTTGTGCCCTACATAATGTTTGGCACTTCTCTGAGAGATGCAGAAGAAATTGCATTTTCTAACCTCCCTCTGCCTTCTCTGTCTCCAGAGGATTTCCTGCTTACGCAGTAACCAAAACATTTGCTCGAGGAGGATTCTGAGTGTTTTATCCTGCAGACTGAATGATGCAGAAAGATTATGAATCCATGGGGAAGCCAGTTTAGCGAATTCTGTTTTCCTATTCTGTCTGTACAAATTTGATACTGCTTTGTAATTAAAGTTGAATCTGCTTCTACCGGATATTGTTTTTCTCATTTTGA
This sequence comes from Nicator chloris, assembly GCA_013400495.1. Classification (NCBI taxonomy): domain Eukaryota; kingdom Metazoa; phylum Chordata; class Aves; order Passeriformes; family Pycnonotidae; genus Nicator; species Nicator chloris. The sequence continues at coordinate 1,907 of WAAE01018855.1, forward strand.
ACTGTGAAGATTTGCCCATGCAATCCTGAAATAGATCAGCTAAATGTATGCTTAAGAAAGGAAGGAAAAAGGGAAACTACTGTCCTCCCAAAGGTTCAGTGGGATCCCCGTAACAGTATTTCTTTGCAGAAATACCATGAGTTGAGTTTTCTTGCTGAGAGAGGGATTTCTGCTTTATGAACAACATAATTGTATATTTCTGTTCAAAGTAAACAGAATTTTCTGACACGATTCACCAGTGCTAGATATTTTATGCACTCACTGGAATAACCAAAACAATGCTGTCTCAAGCACTTAGTCTGTGGTTAATGTTGTTCTTCCTTTTGCACATCTTTCAGCTCCATCAGAGATCAAAATGAACTCCAGCACTTGAGGGCATGTGGGGAGGATTTTAGACACTCCGGAGGAAAGTGTGTCTGTAAAGCCTTAATGACTGCTCCTTCATCTATGCAGACTTGCTTTAACTGGTGCCAGATCTGCTGTAATATTGATGACATCCTTCCCCTTATTTGAGGCCCAAATGTAAAAGAGCATATGCTAGTAGTCAAATTTTGTTCATTATATAGGGAGACCACAAATATTGACGGCTACAAAAAGGATGTGGGCTACAGCTACAGATTTGGCATGGAACATATTTTCTACTAAGTAAATGAAAAATGTTTACAACTCTGATTTTTGTGCACTGGGGACATCACATAGCTAAGCTGGTGTGAGAATTTGATTAAGCAAATTCTGGAAGAGTTCTCCGACAGTGAAGCAATTAATAAAATGTTGCAAGATATAATGGTGAAGACGTATGTTGAGTGCCTTTATCCCTGAAAGAATATGAGAGTGCATGGAGGTACAAATCGCCTGTTGCTTTCCATCTGCCTGGGTCTTGGTCTGGAGATTTGATGAAGCATTTGGCATTTAGGACACAGCAGTAGTAGCTGGTGAAAAATTAGACGTGAGCAATAGGAATGTTTAGCCAGAATGGGCAGTATTGGAGTTCAGTTTTATGGACTTAAAATATGAGATTGCAAGAGTGCCCGAACTGGGGCTGCAGTAACCCACGGTCATTGCCAGGACTGTGCCTGGAAAGTGGGCTGACTGATGTAGTCCAGTCCCTCAGAGAAATAAGGGATACTTCCCATGAATTTTGTGGTTTCAGTGGGAATATTCATCCCCTAATATCTATTTATGATGTTCCTATGGGGCATGCTGAGAGGTGTAGATTTTAAGGATTAAAGGGGATTTTAAAGATAAAAGCTGCTGTTGGGAGAGAGGCTGTAATGGCTGTTTAATTTGGACCACTTTCTGAGTTCTGCAAGAACGACGACAAAATTCTAGAGCTAGAATACTCTCCCCTCTATACATGTGGATACATTCATGTGGGAATATCAATGAGATTTGTAGCTGTATGTTCTTTTGAAATACAAATCTCAGATTTCTATTTCAAAAGAAACATTTAGTTCCTCAGGTGACTGTGTGCGATAAAGTGTCTTTTACTGCACCGGAACTTGTCTTCTGCAGAGCTCATGAATGAGAATGTGCTTTGCTATGAGTAGTGTGGAAAAATGAGTTACCATTCTTATTCGTGGTCTGCCTTCTGAGCCTCTCCCATTTTGCAGAGAGAGGAGATGAAGCTTCCATTGATCACAGCATAGCTGTAATACTCACCCCAGGTTCGCAAGGTCACTGTGTCCCCACGAAGCGCTCAGGAGAGAAGTAGACGTGCAGGCTGTTTCTACACTGTCACTGCTCCAGAGCTGGTAGGGTTTAATTGATAAATTTGCTTTTCTGCTGTGCAGGGTAGATATTGTGTCCCTGAGGAATGTTAAGCACTAAGCCTCCCTGTATCTTTGCCATTCTCACAAACTATGACCTTGTGTACAGCAGTGTTACTGCCAGACCTCAGGTGCACCAGATCATCTGAAGCACTCTCTTTTTCAATATTGTTTACAAGACAACCATTTGGGAATACAAATAGAGAGCACAGCACAGGAAGCATTCAGAATTTCCAGAAATCACACCATATGCCTCTCAGGGGCTTATAATTTGGTGAAAGCAGAATCATGTTGTTTCAGAGCCCGTTGTTCCTCAGTGCCAGAATTGTCACAGATTACCAGTCTACCTTTTTCTTCTTTTTTGCAAAAGGGGCTGATAGTAATTTCCCTCCATACTAGTAATTTGCTTTCTCTACGATGTTACCATTTTATTTTTGCAGGATTTGCCATTTTTAGACTAAAATGTATGTTGTGGAAATTTGAGCAACTTTCATTAAGAATATCTGTTATTTCCTTTCTGTAATTTAAAAAAGCCACACCAGACAGCTAGCACTCAGATGCTTCAGTTGTCTCTGTATAGTTAATGAATGCAAGCAGCTGAGGGCCAACATGCAAATGACAGCTTGAAACAGAATGAAACACGTGGAGTGCATTTCCATGGGCAGTGGCAGCAGTGTTTGCTGCACTATCATATTATGACAATAGTGCCATAGAGCCCAAGGCATGGATAAGGACCCCGCTTTGCAATGCAAACACAAAGTAAGATGTACTTCCTTGTCATGTCGAAGGACATAGAGTGGAATAGTGTATTATATATAAAAATAAAATAGCTTGCTGCTGTTTAGATGAGGAGTTTTACATGAATCTGTATGTGCTCTTGGTCCATGTAAAATGGGAGGAAAAACATAGCAGTCTGAAGCCTTGTTGCCAATACATGTTAATATGTTTGATTGGACAGTGTTCACAAAGGCAGGCAATAATTACTGAATCATCAAATGCAACTAAGTTATTTTCTGAGCCAGGGTTCTGAGCCCAAGTCCTTACATCAAGACTTTTGCTTAGATAGGCACCAGTAGATGAAGAAATGACAGGGCAGTGTGGTGTGGTGGTCTCTGCACGTTGCCATCTTTACCAAGAAAAGAGGAGATTGGAACACTATAATGAATGCATTTTGTATTCAGCTTTTTTCTGCAAAAGGTCTGACTGGAAGGAAACACAGTTCATTGTTTTGGAAGTTTAAGAAATGTACTGTGGGAGCTGAGAAGGGTAGGTGATTGTTATCTTCTCTCACTCATGAGGAAAGAGACAAGGACACTTAAAGTGAGAGGGTCCCGATAGGCACGTGATAGGCTGAGCTACAACTGGGAACAGGTGGGTAAAGATTATCTGTAGATAATCATGTTCATAGCCCTCCACTGGACTTGCTCCAGGAGCTCCATGTCTCTCTGGCACTGACCAGCCCAGAACTGGACACAGCAGATGTGCCTCTCCAGGGCTGAGCAGAGTGGAAGGATCACCTCCCTTGCCCTGCTGGCAGTGTTCTTCCTAATGCACTCCAGGATACCATTGGCCTTCTTGATCACCAGGGCACACTGCTGGCTCATGGACAGCTTGTTGTCCACTGGGAACCCCAAGTCCTTCTCCAGAGAGCTGCTTTCTAGCTGGTGTCTGGGGTTATTCTTTCCCAGTACAGGACCCTGCATTTGCTCTTGTCAAATTTCAGACAGTTCTTCTCTGCTCATCTCTCCATCCTGTCAAGGATGCACTCTAGGGTATGGGCCACTGCTACCAGCTGTCGGTGACCTGCTGAGGATGCATCTCTCCTTTTGGCCAAATGACTGGACTCGGTATTGAACCTTGGGGGCACCACTTGTGACAGGCCTCCAACCAGTCTCTGTGCCACTGACTGTTACCTTCTGCGTTCTGCCATTCAGGTGGTTCTCCATCCACCTCCACATCCACTCATCAAGATGGTATTCCTGACTTTGCCTTTTACGATATCATGGTACCTAGAGCCTTGCTGAAGTTCAGGTAGACAACATCCACCATTCTCCCCTCATCCATCCAGCCAACTGTCCCATCATAGAAGGTTACCAGTTTGGTTAAGCATGACTTCCTTTTGGTGAATCGATGCTCACTACTCCTTATCATCTTGTCTTTCACATGCCCAGAGATGGTATCCAGGATGAGCCATTCCATCACCTTTCCAGGACTGAGGTGAGGCTGTAGTTCTCTGTATCCTTCTTTTTGCCCGTTTTGAAGACCCAAGTGATGTTTGCTTTCTTCCAGCCCTCAGGCACCTTTCCTGATCACCACTATTTTTCAAAGATGATTGTGAGTAGCCCAGTTACAGTGTCTGCCAGCTCCCTCAGGCATTCATGGGAGTCCCCTCACTCCCATCAGGGCCCATGGACTTGTGGATATCAGGTTTACCTAAGCAATCTCTAAGCCAATCTTCCTCAACCAAGGATAAGTCTTTCTTCCTCCAGACCTTGTTCCTGGGTCAGGGATTCATGAGGGCTGGTCTTGTCAGTGGAAACTGAAGCCAAGGTGGCATTCAGTATCTCTGCTTTCTTTGCAGCCTCTGTTGCAATGATCCCTGTTCTGCACAGAAACAGGCTCACAGTTTGCTTTTTGTTCTTGATGTATTGGAAAAAGCCTAGATGTTCTTGGCCAGATTAATTCCAAATGGGCCTTGACCTTCCTTGTTGCATTTTTACATACTCTTGACAACATCACAGTATTCAGCCCAGGTGGGCTGTCCCTTCTTTCATCTCCTGTATATCTCCTGCCTAGGTTTAAGTTTTGATAGGAATTCCTTGCTCATCCTGCACTGGTCTTGAGCCCGATGAAGTGATTGTTGAATATTGGCTCTCTAGGATCCTTCTTCTCTGTAGAGCATGTTCACATGAAATTCTTCAAAGATCCCTGAAGAGACTGAAGTTAACTCTGCTGAAGCCCATGGCTGTCTCCTCCTCAAGCAAGACAGAATTCCATGAACTTATGGTCACTGTAATGTAGGTTGCCAGAGCCTTCACATCTGCAGCCAGATCTTCCTTATTATATAGTTTAAGATCCAGCAGCACAGCTTTTCTGGTTGGCCCTTCCATCACTGGTAGCAGAAAGTTGTCATCAGTGCTTTCCAACCACCGTTTGGATTGTTTGTGCTTTGCTGTCTTGTTCCTACAACAGATTTTAGAGTGGTTGAAGTCCCCCAGGAGAACCAGGCACTTTGACTACATAAAGGCATATGCTGAAGCAGGAGACCATGGAAAAGATCTTTGCATCATTTTTTGGAAAGATACCAGCACCAAGGACCAAAATGGCATTTGGCAAGCTAGAGGATATGATATTGGGATAATGTAGTCACATAATAACAATAATGAAATAATATCTTCATTCATTATGCTTTTGTATTCTTAGGGATTAGGATGAATAATGATTATTCGTAGTAAGAATATGATTTTAGGAAACAAAATAGATGTGTGTTATGAGAGCATGAACTTTGTCATAGTTCAAAATTAACTGAACAAGTAAGAGGTTTTTAAAAGCGTTCTTTGACAGGCCAAGGATGCATGGGCTGTGAAGCTGGTTGTGTATTAGGTATGCTTCCAAGAAGGTAATAAATGTCTGGACACTTAGAGGTGGAATCTCATTTGCAATTAATAAATTATATTTTAATACTTCTTTTCTTTGAATTTGGCATGGAGAATTCTGACTGATTGCTGCTGCCCTGTTGTGTGCTGGCAGGGTCACAGTCTTCTGGATGATATAATCTAGATTTATATTTTCCGTGTTTTGGGGTTGTCTCTAATATTATCTGCAAGTTTGAAAGGTGAATTTCAACTCTATTGAGCACTTCAATTACTACAAAATTGCTATACTTTCATACAACAAATCATATGTACGCTGACCTTGAGAGGTATGATTTTCAATTCTTTAAAAAAATTACACTTTTTGACAATCAAAAATGGCTGGCATCTCTAATGTGAAAATTTTAATGTGAAAAAATCTGAGGTTTAGCAAAGTGTTAGGGAACATTTTATAAGGTGCAAGGGCAGGTGAGCTGCTTATTGACTTCCAGTGTTGTTTACTGTTTTGGAGAAAAAAGTTGAGATATTAGGGAAAATGAAACTCCATTGAGGAAAACAAAAAGTGTTTCTGATGATTTGTATAAGGTATTTGACCAGCTTAAGTTGAATTAGACTAGATTAGTTTACTCAACTGGAATAGTTAAAATTAGACTAGATAACAGGCTTTCAGCATAAGGCAATCAGCTTATATGTTAGTACTGAAAGACAGCAGTATAAGGAATGTCTGCTAGAAAATTACAAAATTAAATAACTTTAATAATGAATATTTCAGAGTTACCTTTAAAGTGTTGTTTAGTGTGATTTAAGATTGTGGGGTGAAGAATGCCAACTCACTGTGTCACTTTTCTATTACTGAACCAATATGTGAAAGAAAACCATTTTTATGCTTACTTCATTATTCATTAACTACTCAGAGATATCATGTGTAAGGTTCAATGTGGTACACCTCTTTTATGAAGGTGGTTTTCTTATTTTGCAGCAGATTTCTCTTAATTTCATTGGCTAATCAGAAGTGAATGTAGGTGTACATAGTGCTCTCCTTACTGCTGATACCAGAGATGTCAGAGGGGGATATTCAAATACATGTACCTTTCATTGCATCTAAATTTTAGTGTACTTAAATTTCTTTTTTCATCAGTTATAAGTAAGCTGTATGACAGATTACGTGTTCGTTAAGTACAAAAAATGAATTGAGCCAGTGTCTTTGAATATGAGTGCACATAAATTTAGGTACCTTAAAATGCACTCATGCCAGTTAAGTAAGCGTGTAACTAAGTGGATGGATCCATGCTTGTCCGACTCCTAGCAGAGTGGATTTGGAGCGAAATTAGAAGTTATGTGTAGTGCTTTACAGCTGATCTGTGTTACTGTGGGAATAGCATCACATGATTTGCATCAGCTTTAGGCAAAATCATATCATGAATAATACACAGAGCTTGCACAATTTTTTAAATTTTAGATTAAGGTGTGTACAACTTCAGTTTGTTTAACCAGTTAGCAACATCCCCTTAAAGCAAATTTTCAATGCAAAACATCATGCAGGAAATAGATCAGTTTTCAGGTGCAAACCACTTCAAAAGCTTGGGGCAAGAAACAGGAATTTATATCTAGCAGTTCTAGTATGGAGAAAGGGTTGCTCTTTTTGAAAAACTGCTCCAATGTGCATTAAGGTGAGTGAAACCAATTGAGTGGTCCCAATGCAGTCAGTGGAAGCAGCATGGTAGAGGATATGTGGAAGGTACATGGATGATACATGAGTCACCTTTGTTTCCAGAATTATGCTTGAAATCTGGACTCTGCACATGAACAGTACATTAAAGCAGTTGCTCTGAAGTACATATACATTCTTACAATTTTGCTAGCTTACACTGAAGAGGGTCATTTTTTCAGAGGCATGACTTCATTTTGGTGGTGGTCTTCATTTTCTTAAACATACTGTACATACGTTTTAAACCACTCTAAGTGGTTTGTCTGCTTGCTGTGTTGAAGTTAACAGAGGTTTGGAATATTTTATCCATCTCTGCTGCTATAGAGCTACAGTCTTGGACTTCCAGCAAGAACAATAGCTGATTTAAATGTTACACCTGGTATCTTCAGTAATGTTTCTTCAAGAAACTGAGGATCCCCTACCTAAATCACATGAGCATCACATGAAATTGGAAAGTTAATTTTATGCAACCATTCTGAACTGCTGTCAGGCCAAATAAATAATTTGTGTAAGGCTATGTAGTTGTCACAAAGATAGTCTTATTCAACCACTCAGAATGCTGAGGTTGTTTGCTTTATGTACTATATAAAGCTGATTTTATGCCTGGTGTAAACTGTTGGCGATTCTGAGTTGCAAGCAAGGAAAAAGGGCAAGTTAAAAACCATCCTATTGTCATAACAGAGTGTTATCAATAGTTGTGATAGATGCTTTGCTTTATTTTCCCTGCACAATATTCAGGATTAAATAAATAAATACCTAGTGGAATCTGAAATTTGAATTGTTTCATAGTACCAAATTTAAAAAAAAAATACAACCCTTTCCAAAATTGCAAACCTAAAAAAGATGTCTACTTTTTAATAGTATTTCCATATACAATATTTACAGTAATAGCTTTTCCTTGAACAGTTACCCATATTGTTCACCTCAATGTCTTGTACAAATTTCAGAAACTGGTAAGAACTGAAGAAATGATAAGAAAAAAAATGAGCCCAGGAACATACAAGAAAGTAGTACTGTAGACAATCCACACCTCCAACTCACTTCCAAGCCATAGTTTAATTTTAATTAGTAGACATTTATTTTGTTTACTTTTCATTTGAATTCTAGTGCCCATTCCAATTAAAATAGAACACAAATGGAAATGATGTCTAACTTTAGGAAGTCTTCCAAATGGAAATGGAAATATTGAACCCAGGCTTGGTGATACTTAATTACTTAAATAATTTGGTATGTATATTCAATATAATGACCTGGTTAAATTGGATAACATTTTTGAAGATTAGCAACTACAGACAAATAATCTAAAGGAAAAAAGTGCAAATATTAAAACGGAATTTCTTATTTTGTGTGTCGGTAGTTTTCTGGTTGCTATTTTAAATCAAATGTACTTGCTAAATGGTTCTCAATGTGTGTAATGGCTATGCCAGTTTGTGGCTGAAGTGCCAGTTTGGCTTCAGGTTTTATTGACAAAAATTAGCAAGCAAAAATCCTGACTTAGTTTGGAACTGAAGATCATTCCTTGCTACTGTAAACTGTGCCTGATGAGGAATTTTTGTAAATAGTTCCACCTTTGCAGTTCGTCTTGTGGGCTGAATTCTGCGTTCAGATGGAGATGTCTGTGATTGCAGTCAGTGATTGCACGGTGCAGGGTAGGTCAGGGCTGGGAATGCTGGCGTGTGTACTGACTGTGCTGCTGTGCTGCTTTATGTTCCTGGGCACTCCTGCCACTGGCCTGTAAAACAGAGTGATTATCAATTTAAAGAGAATTTGCAAGGCAGTGTTGGCTGTGTTTTCCTTAATTAATTGTTATGCTTAGGAGGAGACAAATATAAACGTTCCAGGTATTTGCATTTACTGAAATAGGTCTTTCAATGTAGGTAATATTATTTAAAGAAAGGTCACAAAGGTGTGTCAGTCCTATTTTTGTATTATTTTCTTTTTATTGTAACAAAACAATGTTTGAAAGCACTTTGCAGGAGAGAGACAGTGTTAGACTGGAAATTCATTTTAATAATAAATAATTTTCTGAGAATAGGACGTGTTTTGGAGATACAAGTCCTACTCTGCTTATGAACTAAAAGTAATCAAGCCCAGTAATAATACGATTTTTGTAAGTAATTTAAGAGCAAGTTTTTAGCTTCTTCCATTTTCATAAACCTAATTTAGCCTGTAGAAAGAGCTAGTAAATTGGATTTAAGAGTGAGTCTCTAAGCACACCTATTTCAGTTAAAGAGAGAGAAATTTTGGGCCATGCAATTTCTCTTGAAACATAATTTATAGAAAGGATTATTATGAACATTTTTCACTGAATACTGAATTGAATTACTGATTACAAAAGATGTCCTTGTATCAGCAAAGGTTTTTAGGTAAATGGGAATCAGTACATTTTATTACTTGGTAGTAAAAACATTTACTTATTTATTTGTGGATTTCAGTGTATTTGTTTATTTTAAAGAAGCTATATGTGCCTGAGGGGAGAAAATCAGGAAGTGTATCTGTGTCACTTGTGAAGAACTTTTACTTTTTAATGGAACTCAATTTAGCAAAGTTGTCCTTCCTCAAGCAGTGTTACCCACTGCTGGTATTACCCACATCCACTGCTAGTATTACCACATATAGTGCATGTATGTGAAATTCTGCACTGAGGTATATCTCAGCCATATGCGGAAAGGACATGTTTTACTGTATTTAGCTGGTTTTTATTTTTAAGGTACTTTTTTTTTTTTGTTAGGGGCAGCGGATTAAAAATATTCTGAAAATCGTTGAAGGCTGGAAGCTGCTATCATCTGAAATTTTCAGCTCAATTATTTGGCTCCTGAACCACTTGATAGTTTAAAAGAGACACCTTTCTGGCCCATTATCTTTTGATGTGTGACTAAAGTCTCAGTCATTTAACATCTCTGGTCTTGAATCGATTCTACCTATCTGTGATGTCATTGAGCAGAGTGTGTTTTCATTTCCTCATACACACCTGCACACCGGCTCTTTATAAGGATTCCTTGTCTCTTGGCATAGAGGCAGGAAAAAAAACAAAACCCAGGTTTTGTTGTTGCTGAAGATTTTAGCAATGTAGTGTTAAGAACAGGAACCATGACATTGCTACACATACTTCGCACGTCCCTTTGTACCTCAAAGTCTGATGGAGGGCTGACAGTGGTGACCTGTGGCTGTGCCACCAGGGCTACTGACCACACCCTGGTGGCCTCTGCTACCTTGGCTGGTAGCAGGTATGGCTGCTTCCTTGCCTTGGACAGAGGACAATGCTTCATCGATAACTTGGAGAAGGATGGAGTTCATTGGGATGATGGTGAGGGCTAGACAGGATAAGGATAATTTGTCACGCCAGTTGTGTTAGGCACTGGAGATGCCTATGGGCAAAATCTGTGTGTAGCTGGGGGGCCCCTGAATCTTTCTGGGTATAAGTCCATGAGGAGGGCAGCTGGGACCCTAAAGACTTGCTTTGTTGCTGATGCAACAAGGACAAAATTATATTTGTGTAGAAACATTTGAGCTTTCTCTGAGTTCATCCTCTTTATATGTTTCCTTACCAGCTTCACTGGGCAGGTATTTTTTCTTTGGGGCTATACAATGCTTGCAAAACAGTTCTAGTCCTATTTATGCCATTTCCAACATCTCAATCTGGCAGCAGTCCAGTTACAATATACAAATTTGGTATATTTCCATTCTAGTCACTATAGGATGCCTCAAGGTATAGTTGTAGCTTGAATATTAAGATGTGCTTACACTTTAATTGTAGAGTAGTGGGCAAGTTCTGCCAAAAAAATCCATGGAACATTTCTTTTTCAGTGTGAGATTCATATTATTATTCTTATTTCAGTTAATCAGTGTATCTTGGAGATTTTTTCATGGTAGTGTCTATACTATGGCTGGGGATATACTTAGGGTATAAAGAGTCTTCAGGACTGGGACAGACTGGTTGGTTTAAGCCATACTGAATACTCAGAACTTGCTTAACATGATACTGGCAAAATTCAGCAAATCTGAATTAGGCCTTTACCTCTTTGCTTTATGGATAATTCTTGACCAGGTTGTTAGCAATCTTATTATATTAATCTATTTCTCTATTTTATTCCTAACCTGTAGTAATCCAGAGGCATTTGCTTAATTTTTTTTTTTAATATTCTCATTTGTTGGCCCTTTTTTTTAAATTGTGTGCTGAATATATCTTCACAAAAGGCAAAGTATTCACATTAATATGTAATATTGCAAGATCTATATTTTCTGCTATAGTCAATCTGCAGATGAAGAATCAAATCCACCAGAATCCTTCCTGGAATACTTTGGTTTGTGCCTGTTCAGGTTTGATATTTTTTGTTGCTCACTAACAGAGAAGGTCTCGCGTGTGACGTTGTCATTTGTGCTGCCTTGGCCAGAGTGACCATGAAGCAACAGAGTTTAAAAATTCTGTTGTCAGGAGGAAATGTGGCAGCAAAACTTCAACCCTGGGCTTGGGGAGAGCAGAGTTCAGGCTTCCCAGGGAACTAGTTACTGAGGCCCATAGGAAATGCTTTTGAAGGTACTGGGGTACATCAGTGCTGGTCACTTTTTACCACCTCCTCTGAAGGGCACAAGAGCAGCAGTTCCCAAATGTCACCTGTCAAGCAGGCAAAGTAGAAGGCTGGCTTGGCTGAACAAGAATCTTCTTTTGCTGATAAGGCAAAAAAGGAAGGTGTAAGCCCAGTGGAAGCAAGGTCAGGTGACATGGAAAATATACAGAGATGCTGCCTGTCACTGCAGGGAGAAAATTTGAGTGGCCAAAGCTCAGCTGGAGTTGAAGCTGGCCAAAACTGTGGGGGACAAAAAGACGAGTTTTTTAAAACACATTAATAGCAAAGGGCGGTGCAGAAATGGCATTGGCCTGTTGCAGAATGAGGATTGTCATCCTCATGAGCAGGGACACAGACAAGCCAAAATTGTTAATGTTTTCTTTGCCTCTGTCTTCAACACTGATGATGGGCTCTGGGTGTCTGAGATGGAGGACTTGTGGGTGTGACAATCATAAATCCTCAGTAGACCCTGAAGTTGTGTGGGATCTGCTGCTCCAGCTGGATACCTACAAATCTATGGAGCCTGATGGGATTCATCTGAGAATACTAAAATAGTCAATACTGCCTACTGTCATTGTGAGGTCTCAATGATTTTTGAGTGATCTTGAGAATCTGAAGAGTTCCTAGTTGACTGAAATGTGTCAAATGTCCCGATTTTCAAGAAGGATGAAAAGGAGGACCCTGGAAGCTACAGGCCTGTCAGTCTCACTTCAGTGACTGGTAAAATTGTGGAGAAGATTGTTCTGGGAATTACTGGAAAACACTAAAGGGTAATGCAGTCACTGGTTGTAGCCAGCACAGCTTTGAGAGCAAAGCCTAATCTTCTGTCGACCTTAATTGCCTTTCATGACAAGGTAACCCACCCAGCTGACCAAGGGCAGCCAGTAAAGTTTTTGACATTGGCTCACAGGATCCTTCTGGACCTAATGTCCAGCCCACAGCAGGATGAACACACCATGGGATGGGAGCAACTGGCTCATGGGTTGGGCACAAAGGGTTACAGTGAATGGGGTGACATCAGACTGGGATTCTGTCACTGGAGGGGTTCCACAGGGCTCCATCCTCAGCCCTCTGCTCTTCAACATCTTCATAAATGACCTGGACACAGAACTGGAGGGAATACTGAGCAGTTCACAGAGGATACAAAACTGGGAGGAGCTGCTGACTCCCCTGAGGGCAGGAAGGCCCTGCAGAGAGACCTTGACAAATCAGGGGTCTGGGCAATCAGCAACCCTATGAAGTTACACAGGTGACATACAACCTGCTTCAGGGGAAGAAATTAATGACTTGTACAGCCCAGTTTCAGAGCCTGGACTGGTTTTGAATTTGCAATTACAAGTATGTCTCTTTTCAGTTGCTGCTGCCTCATTCAGCACAGTATTGTGACTTACCAGCTTGAAGTCAGTATTGTATAATCTGTCACTAATTGAGCTCTCTTGGTCTGCATTCCCGTTCCTCCTTCTCCCTGCATACAAACTCATTTTGAAGCTGAGATGTACTTTCCTAATACACTGAAGACAAATTGTTTATTTTGATACAAGTTCTTATAAAAGGTGATTTGTAGAGAGATTATAAAAATTTCTTTCTAGAGAGCTGGATGCAGCACCCCTGGAATGGCTGGCAAGGATCAACTTCCCAAAGCTCCGTTCACAGGCTTTGGGTAAGAATCTTGTATCCTGATGATGATCTGTAATTATTTTATGAATCACACTGACTTGGTCATTGAGATATTTACTCTGTGGATATCACAGCTAACAAAGAACTACGTAATTAATTTGAGTCTACTGAAAGTAGACCTTGATTAATTCACTGTCCACAAGGACAGGCATCGGGGAGTAGTTGCTCTGTGCTGATTCCAGCTCTGCAATGCCAAAAAGCACTGCATGTTTTCTGAGCAATTGGGAACTGAAGCAGCATGTTGCAGCTACTTCCCAAAGCCCTGTTAGAGTGGAGAAAGAATTTCCTGCCAGAATGTAAAAGGCATTGCATATCTGGGCCACTGGTGGAGCCTTGACAAAGTACAAGCTGGCTGTGGACCAGAATCTGCCATTTAAGATAATTTTATGCCTGGTTTAACATGTTGGAAACCCATAAGCAGTAGCAACCAGTAAGCAAATAGAATTGTTCAGAATCAGCCACTGCTTTCAAAACACTGAAGAATTCGTTTGGAAAAATCTGAAAATAAATGTAGGATTTTGTGCATGTAGTAGGTTTGCTTTTGTGTTTGCTGCGCAGATACTGCTGTCATTTTACAACATATTGCAGCACTATAGTCAAAATACAAAACTGCAGCCTACTCAGTTACTGACAGTCACCTTCACTTTTGCTTTCTTACTCCTATATATTTTGTGCTTTCTTTGTAAAGTTGTCTTTTACTAATTTGTAATGATTCTTACTGCTAAGTTTTACTTGGAGAAAATGGAAAGAATGAAAGAGAACGATGACTGAACTAGAGAAAGAAAAGTAAGAAATGAAGGAGAATGTAGAAAGTGATGCTGTGGTCAGAAACGGGATTTGAAAAGAAAAGCACCTACTTCTAAAGCTTTAAAGAAGCCTAACAGGTGGTAGGTTGCAACTTTTTATTGTTTTCCTGTTTAACTTCTGTCAGTTAATTTACGATCTTTTCAAAGGGTCATAATTATTTTTTTTAATAGCTGGACTGTTGGGTTGAAGTTTTCTGTTCCCTTGTTGGATAATAAGTGCCTTGAACAATTAAGAATTTTATCATACTTAAAGTATAAGACAACTACATTAGTGGCATTTTCTACATTTAATTATAGAATCATTTAAGTTGAAAAAGGCCTCTAAGATCATCAAGTCCAGCCATAAAACTAACACTGCCAAGTTCACCACTAAGTCATGTCCCTAAGTGGCGTGTCTACATGTCTTTTAAAGTACCTCAAAGGCTGGTATTCTCAACTACATACCTGGGCAGTCTATTTCATGATGAAGAATTTTTTCTAATATCCAGTCTGAACTAGCCTTTCAGTGTTGATTAGTAGGACATGAATAAAAGCTGCAGCTTCAAGCTGTGAAAACGTCTGCTAGAATTCAACTCATATGTTTAGGGCAATTTTCAGAAGTCCATTTTCCCAGAGTCAACTTGACTCCTCCCTCATGTGTGAATGGCACCTCCCTTTGTTCCAGAGGGCTGATAAAAAGAGCCATTTCTAGCAGGGGGCAGATCTGCTGGCATGCCAGTCAAGTCTCTGTATTAGTCAGCTTCTCTCTTAAACAGAAACATAAAATAAAATACAGCACATGAGAAACCACAGGCATGACCAGCTGAACTGGGGCCAGGTTGCATGCTAGCAAAAGACAGCATCTGCTGTGTAGTTCTTGTCAAACAACAATACTAATCTCATTGGATCAGTATTTCACATGAGCTAATTTTCTCCTTTTGCCTATCTCAATAGGCATGGTTAATACTGTTTGCTAGGCAAGATATGTATTAAGGGAAAGGCCTTGGTGTGGTGGCCAAATCTCTGGATAAGATGGTACATGGCAACTGTGGAGTTGTAACACAGGGGTGCATGAAAACAGTATTCAGGGCATTTCAATATTGTAGTAAAACTACAGTACTGAAATTCAGTACTGTACAATTAAGTACTGTAGACAGCTGCAAAGTAATTTGAATAAAGTGATTTATTTCAAAACATGATAAGGAGAAAAAAAAAATTTGAATGTGGAATGTCAGTGTCCTGGTTTTGGCTGAGGTAGAGTTAATTGCTTCTCAGTAGCTGGTACAGTGCAGTTTGGGACTCAGTAGGAGAATAATGTTGATAATTAATGCTACTACACTGGGAGGAGCTGTTGACACCCTCAAAGACTGAAAGTCCCTGCAGTGAGACCTCAGCAAACCAGAGATCGGCAGTCACCAACTGTATGAAGTATAGCAAAAATGTGCCAGCTCCTGTACCTGGGATGGGGCAGCCAGAGATGTGTGGACAGACTGGGGAATGAGATGCTGGAAAGCAGTGCCATGGAAAGGGACCTGGAGGTCCTGGTCAGTGGCAAGTTGAACATGAGCCAGCAGTGCCCTGGCAGCCAGGAGGGCCAACCCTGTCCTGGGGGACATCAGGCACAGCATCACCAGCTGGGCAAGGGAGGGGATTGTGCTGCTCTGCTCTGAGCTGGGACAGCCTCACCTCAAGTGCTGGGGACTGGTTTGGGTGTCACAATATGAGAAAGACATGAAACTGTTAAGAGAGCATTTAAAGGAGGCCAAGGAGGATGGTGAAGGGCCTTTGAGGGGAAGCTGGGTGAGGAGTGGCTGACGTGACTTGGTCTGTTCAGCCTGGAGAAGAAGAGACTGAGGGGAGAGCTCATTGCAGTCTACATCTTCCTCATGAGGGGAAGAAGAGCAGGAGGCACTGTACTCCTGTGCTTAACTACCCTCTGAGTAAAGAATTTCTAATATCCAAGCTAAAACTGCACTATCAGTTGAAAAACATTGCCCATTGTCCTGTCACTACATGCCCATATGAAAAGTCCCTTTCACTTTTTTAATAAGCTCTCTTAAGATACTGGCAGGCCTCAATGAGATCTTCCTGAAGCCTTCTCTTCTCCAGGATGAACAACCCCAATTCTCTTAGTTTGTCTTTGCAGGAGAGGTGCTCCAGCCCTCTGATCATCTTAATTTCCCTTTGCACTTGCTCCAACAAGTCCACGTCCTTCCTGTGCTGGGACCCCAGAGCTGGATGCAGGGTTCCACCTGGGGTCTCAGCAGAGCGGAGCAGAGGGGCAGAATCCCCTCCCTGCCCTGCTGCCCACACTGCTTTGGATGCAGCCCAGGACACGTTTGGCTTTCTGGGCTGGGAGTGCCCATGGCTGGGTCATGTCCAGCCTCTCACCCAGCAGCACTCCCAAGTCCTTCTCCCCAGGGCTGCTCTCCATCTGTTCATCCCCCAGCCTATGCTGGTACCGGCGGTTGCCCTGACCCTGGTGCAGAAACTTGCACTTACTGTTTTTAAACCACAAGAGGTTTCTATGAGCCCAATTCTTGAGCTTCTTCAGGTCCTTCTGGGTGGCATCCTGTCCTGTGGGTGTGTCAGCTGCATCAGTCAGCTTGGTGTCATCTGCAATCAGTCTCACTGTCTGTGTCATTGACAAAGACATTAAAGGGCAGCAGTCAGAGCCCTGATGGGCACCACTCATCACTGACCTCCAACTGGATGTAGAGCCATTGACCACAACTCTCTGCCTGTGTCCATGCAGTCAATTTTTATTCACTGAATAGTTCATCCATCAAATCCATTTTGTCTCTCCAGTTCGGAGGTAAGGATGTCACCTGGGACCATGTTA
This sequence comes from Nicator chloris, assembly GCA_013400495.1. Lineage (NCBI taxonomy): Eukaryota > Metazoa > Chordata > Aves > Passeriformes > Pycnonotidae > Nicator > Nicator chloris. The sequence goes on from WAAE01018855.1 coordinate 18,846, forward strand.
AAGGTCTTACAGAACTCTAGGCAGATGACATTTCTCTTTTTTGATTGTTGCTGCCATGTCATAGAATGCCACCTTACTGGTCAGGCACAATTTGCCCTTAGGAAAGCCATATGGCAGCTTTGGATCAGCTCCTTCCCTGTTATGTGCCGTAGCAAATCTTCAAGGAGGATCTACTCCATTGTCTTCCCAGGCACAGAAATGAGGTTTCTCGGCTGTAATTCCCTAGATCTTCCTTTTGAAAATGGGGGTGATGTTTCCCTTCCCCTCCACGAAAACAAAACATAGCTGTTTTTTCAGATGACCTGTGTATAAAGGCTTAAGGGACAAAGAAGCTGTGAAGTACGAGCTTTATATTTTGATGATTCTTGATTATCTTGATTAGTATACTTCATTTTAATTCACAAGTTTAACATTCCTGAACCTACTGCTGTGCACCAGCAGCAGCTCACTGCAAGCAGTGGTTCAGCTTCTAAGACAACTGGTGAAATCTCTTTGAAGACGTATACTGTATCAAAACCACTAATCTACGTCAACAAATAACAGAATTAAAAATACATCAAAACAGAAACTCAAAATATAATTAGGCTAAAGATATAATTAGGCTCCTCCCCCATGCTCCCACTTACAGTCTCAGGAGCTCTCGTAAATGACTTATATGCAAAAAAGCTCTTTGTACATATGGATGCAGGAAATATTTCTCCCTCGCAAACACGTTGTGAAGCCCACATGTGTGCAAACCCTAAGGCATAAACAAATCATCTGAGAAGCATGGTCACATCAGAGCTCCCCTGACTTGCACATTTAAGAACTGACAGAGGCAAGAGGATGAATGACTGTAGAACATTCCTCCCACAAACACCAAAAATAGTTTTCAAAATACTGGATGAAGCCTAGCCAAGAAAAGGAGAAAATCTATTTTAAGACAGAAGAACTTTTTTTCTGTCAATGGTGATTTCAGGAACAATATTAACATGAAGCAGAACACCTCTTAAATTTTGAGGTACTGTAGTTGATTAATACAAGATACATCCAAAACATGTAGTAATTTTGATTACAGGAAAAATAATATCTGCCATATTAAAAGTTTTGTATGCAAGACTTCAGCAACTTTTATTAAATATCACCACCATAGGATTATAGAAAAACAGAATTTTCAGTACACCAAATGTTCCTCTTGTATTACACTTCCAAGGGATAGCAATATATGGTAAAACCACTACAGCAGTTCTCACAATCAACCTCAATTACGTTTGATTTTCCTCTTATCCTCCCCCTTTTCCTTTCTAATGGAAGCAATTAGAAGTTAGCTTTCCTAAGAACAGCAGTTAAGGGATAAACAACAAAGCTAAAAAAATTCTCACCAATTCCAGTCATAATCACAATAGTATTGGCATTACCAGATATCACAGTAACCTCAAATCTTAAAATATTATATTCAGAGGTTAACAGTCCAGTGATGTTCCAGGAGGAGAAGGGTAAAAAAAGCAGACACATTCCCATACTACATTGTGAACTTCAGAATTTTAGAGATCTGAGCCTCAGATCTAATGCTTGTTATTTAAAATTTAATATACTGGATAGATTAGAAGTCCAGCTTCAGAGTAATTTTAAATATCTATAATCAGGAATATGTTGATATCATAAAATATTGTCATTTGGTCTGGATTGTCCTTACTTTTCATTTCTCTTTTTTGCCTCATCCCAGCATCGTGCACTACAGAAAAACCTTTTTGCAAGTTTTTAAAATGCTAATTCTTTTTAGATGCTAATTCTTACACAGAACATTTTTATAATGGGCTAAGAATAGGCAAAAGTCTTATTCCCAGTTAGCCCCCTGGTAGAAGACCTTCATGGGATCCCTCAAACAGTGATGTCCTACTGCAGCTGTGAGAACACTGCATGTTCATGGAGAATTTACTACTTGTGCATGATCTGCTTGTCATCTGGCAATGGAAGCATTGTAATTGCCCACAGAAATGGGGAATGTGCCCGCTTGTAGAAGCAGCTCCTCAGCAGGAATGCCTCTACTGTGCCACCATTGCTGGCAGTGCATACACTGAATGCTACTGAACAGGATTCCTATGTGAGCTGACATCCTCCTGCCTTAGGACAGGTTATCCTCGTTGGGCTGAGCCATCAGACAGACCAGTAGCTCAATCCAGATGCCGTGGTATAAATTTTGGTTTAGTAGAGAATAAGCCTTCTCACAAGGTTCAGTTGTTAGCATTGCTTTATTAAATGGCTTTCATTCATGTCAACCGAGGTGCCTTTTGGAAGAAATTCCTCTGACTGGAAGAAATTTCCAGATTTAAAACTGTGTCTGCTCCTCCTCCCTACACATATGCCCAGATGCATACACACACACACACACACACACACACACACACATACACGCTTGCTCTCTCTTAATCTCCCCTTCAGCTTTGGCATGTACTAAATACAACAAAGCCATCAAAGAAAATGGGAAGTAGTTGGAAATGTGAGACTAACAGTGTCATATACGTTTGACATTGTGTCATATACATTTTGTAATACTTAGAGTTGCAAAGAAGAAAAATGTTGAGACTGTAAGGCTTCATGCATTTGAAAAGGTGCTGGGCTTTTGGTGTCAGCATTTTTATCTCCAGCATATCTGGACTTTGAGATTTTAAGTCCAGAAACCAGTTTGGAACACCTACAATCCCTCAAGATTTTTGTATGATCCTGAAATTTTAGGTTGACAATTATTCTTAGCAACATCCACTAGACAATAGACTTTACAACATAAGATTTCTTCTTTTCAGTTCTACTTTCTTTTCCTCCTACCCTCACATTATTTCCTATGTCTGTTCTTTCAGAATTAATGGAACTAAAGCCAATGTGCATTCCAACTGGAAATTTATAATCACAGCTTTCAAATGACATGCTGTGTTAATCTGCACTCCCTCTAGATTCAGATGCTAATATCAGCTAGAAGTAGATTGAAATTACAAAGGCGAGAACATGAAGTAGTAGTCCTACTGACCAACTTTGAAATAAGGGCAGTTTCCAGTGGGTTTATATGTGATTTTCTGATGTTTTGATTGTTGAACTCTTCTCACAGATCTTCTCAGGAACAGTGGAAGTCATAGTGCAATGCCATTTCTCAGAAAATATACAATAGCCACTTGAGACCATGATAATTTAGCAGCAATGTTTCCTGATTTTCCAGTTAAGAGGAAGGTGTAATGGGAAAATACTGGAGCTAAGAAGGAAGATAATGGACCTGGTTTTTGCTAACATCTCCGTTTAGCAGCTGCACCTTCTCTGTCTCTTAGGAGCAAATGCTACACCAGCAGTAGCAGCAAGGGATTCAACATTTGGCATACATTAAAGTAGTACAATGCAGTGCCAAGTAAAGAAACACCAGCAACTTGGAACAGGACTCTTCTGGCAGAAATCAAATGATTGCTTGGATGAAATTCAAGTTTCTGCTACTGGCTGAAATTGGCTATACTGCTCATCTATCTAAGAAAATTCAAGTACCAGCAAATACGGAACTAAACAAGGTGCCATTTTCTCAGTATAAACACTTGAAGTGTGAGGTGGCGTTTGCAAGCAGAAAAGCTAAACACACTATCTTTTACCACTTATCACTTCATCGCTTTTTATCACTTTATGTGTTTCAGTTTTAAGTCATTTTAGTTTTTATCAAATTCCTGTATCTTTATATCACTGGCTTAACTGACTGTCATCGTATAAGCCCAGATGGTGACTAAGCATCAGGCACACACTTGTTCACAGCCCCCACTGCACCCCCACCCTGGTGCAAGGGGAAGGAGAATGAAAAGGAAAACCTCTAGGTTGAGATTAGCGCAGTTAAGCAACCGAAACAAAATATATGAACAAAAACCCTGAAACAAAATATGTGAAATTAAATTTTTTTTTTTTTAGAAAAAGGATAAAACTCAAGGAAAAACAAGTTATATACAATACAGTTGCTTACCACCCACTGACAGATGCCAGACCCCATTCCCAAACACTTATCAGACCCATTTCCAGATAACTCACCCACTTTATATACTGTGCAAGATGTTCTGTGTTGTGGAATATCCCTGTGGCCAGTGCGTGTCACCTGTCCTGGCTGTGTTCCCTCGCAGCTTTTTTTGTGTACCACCTCACTGGCAAAGCACGAAAGAGTGAATAAGTGCTTGATTTAGGATTACGATTGCCCAGAGAAGCTGCGGATGCCCCATCCCCAAACGTGTTCAAGGCCAGGTGTTACGGGGCCCTGAGCAACCTGATCTA
>WAAE01018857.1:0-14303 GCA_013400495.1 Nicator chloris
ACTGTATGCTAGGGAACCGCTTTCTCATTGTGAGACTAGTTTTTCTTCTCAAGAAAACTGAAAACGTCTAGAAAGTGGCCTAACCACAATGCAGTTCTCAAGAAAGTAATAACACAGGGAGTTGATATACCTTGGAAGAACAAAATGTGTAATTCCACAACCCTCTGCATCCCATCTAGATAATTTAAATCTCTGTCTGACTATCAAGAAATGACACGATAAATCATTAAGATGGCTGGTTGCTTTATAAAGTAGTTTATTTCTGGTGTATTACCTCTAGATACTTGGATGAAAAATATTTCTTACTGAAATTGGATTTTAAGCTGTTCCTTCAACTACTCCATGACATTCCTTTATTCCTTTCTTTTATATCCTGAGGTAATTGGTTTTCCTTTATTTTTCATGCAGTTCTGTGTAATTTTTAAGGCCAGCTATGACCTAAAACATGGCAGAGAGGTGGTTCATTTTCTTAAATCAAAATGGAGTATCTAATGCATATAAGGTATGTTGTTGGCACAACTAGTATCCAACTGCAATGGAATCCCAGAACTTTGCCTATAAGGTTAGCCACAAAGAATTTTTAAGATTAAGGATAACTATGCCAAAACCTGGAACCCATCCATTTCAAAACACATGCCCAGGTGATGCTTCACTGGAGTGAGGGCTCGGAGCACAGGAAAAGGTGGCCCTTGGAAATCTATTGGTATAATGCACTGTTGCATGGCACAATATTCCCAGATCCAGTGTACTTGCAGCACAGGAGCAAGACTTTGATCCTCTACCTTATAGTGCCAAGTATGCAGAGGAAACAGAAGTGTTTGTCCTCACGTCTTGTCAGCAGTGCATTGGAGAGAAATCAAAGCTGGGTGCTTGCATGTAAATAACACACAGAAGGTGAGTCTAGATTGGAAAAAAAGTACAGGTTTTGCACCATAGTCCAAGTGCTGTCAGAAGTGGGTACCATGGAAGAGAGAATGCAAATTACCACTGTGATATCATTCAACAGAAAACCATGAGAAGGTAACTACTTGATGTATGTCAAAAGTTGATTCAGTTATTCCCCTTGTTTCAGCAATGTTCAATAAACACCCAGTGATATCCCTAAAGTTCACAACCCATGATACTCAGCTTATATTTGATTTCCATTAAATTTATGGACTATTCACCTTCCCTATGCAGCCATCCCCTTGAAAAAGAGCATTAAATGTTAAAGAAATGACAGCTGCACTGCTGTCATTTGTCTTTTTAATGTGCATGTGTTTGAATGCAGCTTCCTTCCTTCCCCTACAGTTCCGCATTGCCTAGTTTCCTCTCAGATAATATATACTTCCTAAAATCATGAATCTGTACCTAACTAGACAGAAGAAGAGAAAAGGGGCAGATGGGACCGGATCCATCTGATCACTCATATTATACATACCTGTATTAAATGCTGAATTTAATCCCCAAGTACATTACACACATGAGAACACTGCAGCATTAAGCAATAGAAGAGATCCACAGGAAGAAGATCATTGAACAGATATCCCACCAACATGGGTTTGCTCACAAGCCTGATCATGCCTATTATATCTGAATCATATTCCCTTTTTTTGAAAAAGATTAAGAACATGACAAAAACAGAAGTTGGGACCTATTCGGCCATAACAACCACAAACCTTTATTAATGTGAGGTGATCCTGGATGTATTGAAGCCATAATTGAAATTTTGTTGACTTTAATGGGGACAAGATTTCACCAGAAACATTCAGAAATCTGTAAGAGTTAAAAGAAAAAAAGCAAAGACACTCAAACTTCTTACACTCTGAGTATTAAATAAGAGCAAACCATGATGCTAATCAGGTCTGACTTCTAAACTGTAGTGTTTATGGAAAGAAGTTTGAACATTAAAGAATCCACAATGGGGACTATTCAAACTAAAATATTTTATGATGCTTTAATTACTTTGGGTTTAGTTATGATTTTGGCTTTTTTTCTCAGGACTGTCAGCTGCAGTAGTGATGGGTGCAGATAGCTCCCTCAGGATGAGGATCTGGAAGTAGGGAATGACTGATCTTCTCTATATCACAAAAATATTTTAAGTGTTCTAAACATTACAGTCTGACTTTTCAGTTCTGAACCACGTCTCGAATAAAAAAATGATACTTGACAAGGCAAGGAAATGGATTTACAAGTCCAAGAGAAAATACTGTTTTTTTCCATAAATTTTCCAGTATCAATTTATAATAGCCAAAGGCTTTATATTGCAGGTAGGCTGCCATAGGCCTGGTGAGCTTTGGACCCTTAATTGCTCTCAGAAGACCCAGAATCAAAAAACCTGACATATTATCAAGTAAGCTGAAAAAAGCAAAGAATGTTGGCAAGATCAGGCCTCTTAAGGCTTCCATGTTTTTGGCTCACAAATATCCCTCCAAGTGGTCTGCTGATGATCCTGCAACTTGAAGGAGGGACTCTACGAAGGAACCAGGTAGGGCAATTTTAATCCATGAAGTATATCTTCATTCCAGCAGTTTCAGGAAATCAACATGTTCCATAGAGGCAATATTCCCCTAAAAATGTTCCAGTCAGTTGGAATACTGCTTTCATGCTACAATGCAAAATCATATGGATGACTGTTGTCCTGCCCCGTACACGTCTTTCTACTCTATTTCTGTGTTCTTTTTCCACTTTGGTGAGTTTCAACTCATAATAGAATATACTTAGGTTTTATACTCTGTTTACTCTTCTTGAATATTATTCTGTTTGACTCTTCACTGTCTCTGTCTCCAAACTTCTTAATCCAGTGTTTTGCCAGAAAAAAATCTACAGACTTGGAATTTCGGTTATGCTTTAGTAAGATTCTTAGTTTCAGCACCTGTAATACACTACCTTCTAAGAGTAATGTATTCTAACAGCATTTCCTTTAAATTCACTGCACTGTCCAAAAATACATCTGTATTAAGGTGACTTGCAAGATAGTCTAATGGAGGTTCAACTAAGCTGGCATGCAAGAGGCCATGTCCATTTTTTTGTACTGCCACTTCCATGTACCTTGGGCATCAGACACCTGTAAAATTGAAATACCAGAAGCTTTATAAAAATCTTTGAAAATAATTTTTTAAAGTTTTTTCAATTTTTCATAATAACTACATTATTAGTTTTCAATTCTGTGCTGCATAAAACTACAGAGGTATCTAAATTACGTGTATGAAAGCTTTTTATGAACAACAAATCTATTGCTGGTTAGCAGGAAAATGTTAATTGGCTCAGTTGTTTAGAGCACAGTGCTAATAACACCAATCTTGTGGGATCAATCCCCACATGGGCCACTCACTTGAGAGTTAGGCTTGATGATCCTGGTAGGTGCCTCCCAACTCAGAATGTCCCGTGATTCTGTGAAAAAATGAACAGAACAAAGAAAAATAATGTGTTCATTAATTCACAAAACCACTTCATTCAGACATCCTCAGTTTGTTTTCCAGTTTAGAGCAGACTGTTTAATATCTACGTCATAGAAATTGCATTTCTGTTAAAATCAAAGACAACCAAACACCTCAAATATCAGCTGTGAAAGAAAATCCATAGCTTCAGACATTGATGGTGTGAAGCTCCCAATCCAAAATGTTATGTATCTGGTTTTCAAAAAAAGATGAAGTCCAAATATTTCCTTTGTTCAAAGTGGAAATGAACCTTAAAGAAATGGGTTTAACTTTTATCTGAATGTCTAAATACGACTTATGCCTTGGAGAAATTATTTTGCGCTGTGGAGACACCATAACACAACTAATTTATCTTCATAAATTTTAATATGCCAGAGACTATTTGATCCCTGGGAGACAGCATGGAACTCCTTTCAGTCACACAAACGGGAGACCACTAATGCTAGGCACCTCTGCTCCAAGCAAGAAATTTTGATATCAGGTCAAAATCCATCAGTTCTTTATTGGCTCTTCCTTAAAAAAGAAACTCATTAGAGAGAAGCAGTTCTTATGAAAATCTTAAAATACAACGAGCCTGTTTGGCAGAGAGGGCTCTTTATAACTGACTTCTGTACTTGATATTCACAAGATGTGGAGTAGTTTTACTTCACAGCTAAAACTCATTAGGCCCACAGGTCAAGCCCATTCCTCTCCTCAAAATTCTTTTACTAGTTGTCTAGTTTTTATACTCTCTGTTGGGCTGAGCTATATATTCACTCCCCCCATGCTGGTCTGCTTAACTCAGGAAGTCATTCATGTTCTTTTAAGGAACTCAGGGAGCTCAATACACTTAACTGTTGGTTATCTAAACCAATGGTCACCCTTCAAGTCCTCTTTTGTGTTGAGATAAAGTCAGTTGCTTTGCAACTTCAGAGGTCAGCCTTTCCTTGCATTATTTACTGAACTTCACAGTCGCATGGTCCTTGCCCATCTTCTCTCAGCCTCCTCTCATTTTAAGTGTTTATTGGTCAGCCACTCTCAGTAAGGTGACTTAAAAGAATTTTTTAATCATTGTTTCAGTAGCTAAATGTTATAAAAATACAGTAAAATACAGCAATACCAGAAAGCTCCTTCTTTGCTCCAGGTGCAACTTAGTGTGTGCCAAGAGGAAGCAATTCAGCAGGCCAAGTGGGCTTCACCACCTTACTTAACTACCACTGTAAAGAGGCAAGATTCTGATTAAAAGAGACCTCACTGCCTGTAGGGCTAATTTTGTACCCTTGGCAAAGAGCCAGGTCCACGCCCCTGGGTTGTTCAGGCTCTACAATCCATAAAAGATCTTAACAAGCTTTTGACAAAATTTTCACATTTCTCAAGTGCAGAGAAGTTATTCTTCATGCAGTCTTCAAACAAGCTGACACAAGAGAAGCCTGCTGGGGTTGGCTCAGTTTATCTGTAATGAGCCGAAAAAGACAGAAGCCAATATTCCACTTCATAACTGGAAGCAGCAGCTTATCTCATTAACTATTCACAGTGTAGCTGCTATGCTTGAGGAAGCTGGATAATTCTCCTTTTCTTTAGGTGAAGAGATGTTCACTCGAGCATTGTGAGGCTGCAATTTACCCTTAGTACAAGCCTGCTATGAAGTAACTGCTTTACTATTTAGAAAAAACCCATGACCACTTAGAGTTTTTATGGCATTTTTAGCTAAAGATTATTCTATCATGCCAAAACACAGTGTGATGATTTCCATTTGTAGTCAAAGATATTTAAAATTTTTACAGTGTCTGAAAGCACGGATAAAACTCTCAAGGCACATCTGTAAGTTCAAAAAGCCACATTGAAATCAAACTAGCAATAAGTGTTTCTTGACTGATATCTTAGATGCCAAATTGTATTCTGGAAGCACTTTTTATAACCAGATTCTGAACTTTGAAATAGGGTTTTAGGTTTATAACAGAAACAATTACAAAAGCAAGGCCAAGTCCCTGCATCTGGTTTCAATGGTTGCACCATTGGTCTTGAAGTTCCATATCTAAGTCTGTACAAATAAATGTTAAGAACTTCAGTAGTGTAGGTACGGTGGAGGTATATTTTCTTTTTCTTTAAGAAAATAAAAGAAAGTGATAGTATTAAGCAAGAAATATTTTTAAATGTATCTACCTTTTCCAGTAGGGAAAAAAATATATTTATATTTCATTTTTCAGAACATATTTCTGAAAAGATTAACTTAGTACTTTCAACTCAGCTCTACATCTGTGTTAACCCCTCTCTGGGATATGGCCTCCAAGTGCCACTTGTAGCAGAAAGCCTAGATTTTGTTATGTCTGCTTATCAGAGCAGCCATATGAAAAACATTGATTTCTAATATTCTGACTACTGGATTTTATTTAGCCATTCAGATCACACAGGTCCATCTAATGCTGCACTACTAAAACTTTATAAAATTGAATAAGATATAGCAAAACAATCTAAATCTGCACTTATCTGTCCTGACATGCTGAGTATTAGGAAAACATATTTTCTCTTTGATCACATGCTGTTATGCTACCTACACAGCTCAGACATAAAACAATTACATTCTACAAATCTACACGTGAGTAAATAAAAAAAAACCGTTCATTGCTAAAATCTCCTAACTTCTAAAATGATATGTTGTTTTTGTTGAGTCCAGTTCAGTTCTTATAGAGCATTATGGCCTATCAAAATATTTAAAAGATGGAGCAGAACACATTGTTTCTCCAGGGTTTGTGGCACGTTTTGTTAACACTCCTAGGGTTTTGGTAATTAGCTGGCACCAACTATACAAAGCCTATTTCGGTACGGCTGGTCTTGGTGCTGAAATACATTCAGTGTCAATTCACCTGGGCATTCACTTCAGGATTCAAGGTTTGCCTTCAGCTATGTAAAATCCAGTGACCCTCAAGTGTTTCTGTGTTAGTTTTTTAATGCAGAAATACACAGTGTGAGAATACCAAGAATGGTAGGAGAAGCACTTGTTTCAGTCACGAGAAAGTTTCCAGAAGAAGGGATAGATTAAAAATGGAGCTGGAATAGCTGTCCAGTGAAGGAAGGAAAACATCTCTGACTAGTGTTGCTGAGGACCATGTTAAGTTTCTGGAAATAGTTTTACATCAGGATAGCCTGAGTTATTGGGAGACTAAGTTCATTGATCTAAGGGTCATACGTACTTCCTAGTGAGGTAACAAGAAGTGAGTACACAATCCTGTGTTTCAAGTGTGCACCAAGAAAAGTGTAGCAAGCCTTGGAGCTTAAAGGGAAGAGCCAAGTAATTGGGTCTAAGTTTCATTGGCAGAAGGGATTTGAACAACTGAGCAGCAGTTTGGCAGCATTCTTAGGACAGAGTTTGTTCTTCAACTTGAAATGTTGTTCTTCAGTATAAAATGAACAACATTGGCTGAGAAGGTTAAAACTGAGGAAGTGGAGGAAATTTTCATAATTTTCAATGCCAAATAATATAGTGCAAACTACAGTAAAGTGCAGGAGACTCAAGTGGAGAATGTTTACTGCCCACTGCTACAGATTATTCTTTTTTTAAATACTTTTATAAAAGTTGAATGCTTAGCTGAAGAAAGAAAGCAAATGGAATAAAGTTCTCATCACCTTTTTTATTTCATCTCTTTTGTCAAAAGAGGGACATATTTTTCTTTCCTTGGCTAATTCTTTAGCTGACAACATAAAGAAGAAAATGTGGCTCTGTTATGCTTCATTTCAAAGATGTGACAGTGGAACAGAAAATGCCCAACAGTTTCCATGTTATTACTCCCAGGTTATTAACAGTCTGATAGAAGTATCCTATGCAGTTGAAAGAAAAACTTCCTCTTCACAACACTTCACTGGGAAAACAGAAATAAAATAAAAGGAATAAAGAGATACTGGCACACAGTCAAAGGAAACTAAACCCATTCCTTCTAGTGGTATCTCTCATTACAGATTGCAGTAGATTCTTTCATTCATCCTTTTAACCACAGTACATCTTTATTCCTTCATTTGTTAATACTTTAAAAGGCTACACCATTTCCTGCCCTTTTGCATTGTCATTTAGAACAAAGGTAAAGCAGCACTGCCTCTCTCGAGGTAACAAGAGGAACAAACTTGCCCCAAGGGTTTTCATCCAAGTCACCCCTCAGATAAGCCAGGTACAAATGGGCTGCACTAGTTTGGGGGAACTGAAGAGGCCTGTGTAGCTGTGGCAGTGTATACAACACTTGTCTGTCCTGTGCTCAAAGGTCTCCGGATGCAAGTCTATCCAGAGATACGTGATGGGTAGAAGTGTTAGCCCAGCACTGTGCTCAAGCAAACAAACCCTGCGGAAAGGCAGACATGGGATCAAGCTAACACAGCTATACAATCCCCGTCTGGAGCTGCCCTGCAGACACAGCCAGTGGGCTCCAGCCACCCACCAGACATGCCCAAAGGCACTGGAAGCAAGGACAGCTGTGTGACATTTTTGTTTGCACTGGCACAAGAAACAGTTCTGTTTTGCTGATGGCAGCTGAGGGCCCACCAAGGCTGTGGCAGCCCCTAACACCATCTGTTACTGACTCCCTGCTTCCTCTGTTGCCTGTGTTTTCTGCATACCTCGGTGAGTCTTGGCCTATCATTGCTTCCCCTCCTACACTGCTGACCCTCATTTTTCCTTAATTTCTTGCTAATCAGCATTTACTCCAATTAGTTTGTGATATAACTTGTCAGGCATTATAGTTCAAACACATGAAAGATCAAAAGTAAATAAAGGAAATACTGACACTGGCAGTAGATGCAGCATGCTCTCCCAATACAAATACTCAGTGCCTGAAGACAAGCAGTGAACAAGTCATGACAACACACGGGTATTGTTTCTGTAAGTTAACAGTTTGTTTTTCTGCATCATAAAGTTGAATGCAGTCCATCAACTTTTCTAGAACTCTTCATTTTTCTGCTGGAAGTTAAACAAGGTCCTAATTCATCTGCAAAAATTTATTCCCCCATCTGCTGCCAAGTGGTAAAAGCAATAGTTAATTTATTACCAGCTCCAAGAGAAGGCATTTAAAAACTGCTGTTTTTTCATGTATGTCACTCATGGGACTTTCAGTCTTCTGGGGTCCCTCTTTCTGCTCTTTTGCAGACAGCTGTTAGGAAAGTCAACTTGTCCATCAGGTTTATTCATAAGCAAGACGGTGATACTCTATTCCTCTCCCTGTTGACCCATAGCAATAAAAAAAATCAGTTTCAACTTCAAATAATTTGTCCTGTTTAATAAACACAAAGTGCTCTCTCTTCCTGCATGAGGCTGCTTGACAAGAGAAACTAACATCTCATGATCTGATCTCATCTCATGAAACATCTCATGATGTTTCTTGACATGAGAATCTCATCGCTATGAGAAGGATGGCACTGGACAGAGATAATAGGAGAGGAAAGAAGACTGGATGTTAAATTCCACCTACAGCTATTCTTTCATCAAGAACCATGGGATAAAGCAGTACACTTTGCTATACCAGGAAGCAGAAGCTAGGACAAAAAGAAAAATCATAGAATAATAGAACAGGTTGAGTTGGAAGGGACCTTAAAGATCATCCTTCTACCAGACCACTTTACTCAGAGACCCATAAAACCTGGCCTTAAAATCATAGAATAGAATCATCAAATCATCAAGGTTGAGAAAGACTTCCATCATGCTACAATAGTTTGCTAAAATCCTTTTTTGATGTTCGCTCTTACTGAAGGTAGAAGGTAACTTCTCAGCCTGTGAGCTAACAAACCACAAGGACAGTGGTAGTGATGGAATTTTTGCTCAAACACTGCCAATCTGAACAAAGTGAAGGCATTTCACAATTACTGAAGTTCAGTGAAAATAAGAAAGACAGTTCTCTCTTATAATACCCTTTCTCAAACTTTCATACTTGACTTACCCTTAGCTGCCTCCCAGTCCTGTCAAAAAGCCTGTCATTTACTGCCACCTACAATAAATAGGATCTTATTCATGTGAACAGCCTTTTTCTTTCAGACTAACTTTCAGAAGTGGCTGTATCAGAAACTCACTTGGTGCTCCCTACAGTTCAAGTATTTCTACTTGGTTTCCCTGATTACTTTGAAATATTTTCTTACCACTTTGTCAATGCTGTGTAAACAGCAGGTACCACAGCTGAAATGGCAAATATCAGTGACATGGATGATTTCCTTCACCATTTATTTTCTCTGCTTGTCTCTATACACATTGTAAAAACTTGAAACAGTTTGTAAAGATGTTTTCAAACCATTTACTGCACCAGTACTAGACTACCTAGCATCAGATTATACTGCTGCAGCAGCTGTCTATCTAGATACCAGTAAATGCCTCTTCTTGAAATATAGCAAAAACCTCAAAGTAAAAAAATAAAAAAAATACTGTTACCACAGGGCTGTCCAAGCACATGTATCATCTACAAGTTCTGTATCACGGACAATATTTACTGCTATCTCCCTAGCTGTAAGTACTACACTATCCGTTAAAAAAATCCCGTCCTTAATACTTTTCATTCCCATAATTTCCATTTAACAATTTGTAAAACTTTGCAATAAAGTAAAAATGTATACTAGAGCTGGATGTGCTTCATTGTCAAAGTAGTGTGGTTTTACCCTGTGAACAGTTGATGCATTTACTGTTAATACAGAGTTGATACAACAATATGGGTTGGTATTGGCTTTGCTTGGCTAAAAAAAAAATATATGCTGAAGATAGTGAATATCATGTTAGTGGTGTTATTTCTAAATGTCTGCAGTATTTTATTCTGGCATTTATTTAAATGTATCTTATATGGTGCTGTGTTTTAAATTTGTGACCAAAGCAGTGTAGAAAACACAAGGATGCTTTACCTTACTGCTGATCAAGGCTGGTGTGGTGTTTGGGTGTTTTCTGCTTCTCACACCATCCCACTAGGAGACCAGGCTGGGAATGCACAAGAATCTGGTAGGGGACACAGCTGGGACTTCTCCTTGGATCAGCCCTCAACTGATCCAAGGGATATCCACCATATGGTATCATACTCAGCATATAAAGCTGGGGTAGGAAGGGAAAACGAGGGATGTTTGGAGTTACATTGGCCTTCACAAGTCACTTTTGTTCATGATGAAGCCCAGCTTTCCTGGAAGTGGCAGAACACCTGCCTGCCCATGGGAAGTAGTGAACGAATTCCTTGTTTTGCTTTTCTTGTGCTTCACCTATCAAACTGCCTTTATCTCAACCCACGATTTTTCAAACTTTTCCCCTTCCATTTCCCTCCCCCATATCAAGCTGGAAAAGTGAGAAGAGGCTGTGTGGAGCTAAGCTGCCCACCACAACACAAAAAAGGTTCTGCAGCTAAAAGCATGGTTAATGAGCTTTTCTTTTGAAAGTGAAACTTTATTAATGCATTTGGAAGATATGACTTGTCCAGATTCTGACAACAGCTTATTGCTAACAGTTGAAGAGGTTTCCTCCCCAACCCGTTTGATAATCACACCTCTCACAGGTTTCAAACTCAAAAATGGTTAATCCATTAGAATTCTGATTATTTCTATTAATTTGGTGATGATCTACTTGCCACAACTTTACAGCCTTGAACATAATGCCATTCACTATATTTATTTACCCTGGAGATGGAATTTGAAAGTTCCATATCAAAATTGAGGCATTATTACGACTCAAGATGCATCTATGCTCATTTCTGCAACTCTTTTGTGCTTTGAAAGACTGAGTTATTTGGCTTTTTAGAATAGATGAGGGAAACTGCCACACTGGTTATCCAGGGAACAGAAACTTGTGCATATCCAAAAACCACACAGTGGAACCAATTAGACACTAGTGCATGGTCTTCTGAATCATGCATTTTTCACTGGACTAGAGATAGGCTTACTTTCGTGTACTGAAAAAAAACGCTAATACTAGAGAGACATTGAGAAGAGGGATGTCAATGATTTAATGACTTTAAATAAAAGTTTGCTTCTCTAAAGGATTTTAAAGATAAAAGGCCAATTAATGACGAGGTCTACATTCAGTCTGGTTAATTACTGGTTCCTGTCTTTTCCTCTATTGCGATTTGCTCTGTATTTCAGTTCTGAGATTTTCTGTTCATGTGCATTTATTGGAGTGTCTGTCCTTAAGTTTGACTGCAGAGACCAAATTCCCACATACAGACAGGATACAGGTCTCTGCAGCAAAATTGTGCCAGTATGAAGCATAAAGATTAATGTCAGGTTGTTTATTTGTGTTGTGATGGGAGACCTATATCAAAGAACTATAGAATCCTTAAGGCTGGAAAAGATCCCAAAATCATGGAGTCCAACCATTAACCCTGCACTGCCAAGCTCATCACTAAACCATGATTCTAAGCACCATATCACTAGGGGAAGAGAAAGAAACCCAAACTGGTCGGTGCAGTTTAGGGATTGTGTGATGAACTCCTGTATTTATACGTGTGTGTGAGCGCACAAGGTGAGTAGCTGCACATCTGAGTGCTTCAACAGTGCTGGGTGTGCCCAGGTCCCAGAGACAAAGTTTCCGTAAGCTTCAGGCCCCGAACCCACGCGAAACCGCAACTGCCGCGACCCCTGTCCGCCNGCGGCGGCGGGCGGCGGGACGGTGCCGCCGCGGGAAGAGCTGCGCGCCCAGGCAGCCCGTCCGGCGGCGCGGAGCCGCCCGCATCGCCTGCCCGCCCGCTGCCCCACGGAGGTCCCGCAGCGCCCGGAGGGACGCGCTGGGCTTCCGCCGGGGCTGAGGGCTTGCGGCGTCCCGATTTTCGGCGGGGTCGTGGGGCACCCGGAGAAGGAGAGCGCTTGGAAACAATAGCAGTCAATACCAACCAGCACCCGGCGGTGCCTGCCTGGCTGCCGCACTTCGCTTATGCTTTTTCGGGGGGACCCAGCCGCGGCGGCGGATCCCGCAGGATGACGGGCGATGAGGAGTCCTAAATCGGCGTTGAGGCGGGCCACCGCAGGCACCGATGAGCCTCGGCGAGTCGGTGCTGGAGGGGAGGCCGGGGTCCAGGTGACCGCCGGCCCCGCGCCGCCGGACGCCCGCAGCCCCCCGGAGCATCGGGAGCGGCGGGCAGCGCCTGCTGAGGGCGCCTCGCCCGGCCGCAGGTAAGGAGCAGCGCACGGCCACCGCTGCCGGAGTGTGGTCGGGTGCGGGACGGGTGGAGTTTTGGGGTTCCCCCGCAAAGGACTACGTGGGAGCGGGGAGGCGGGTGGGCTGCGCGGCTGCCTGGCCTGCGGCCGTCGGGCGTCCCGCAGCCGGTACCGCCGTGTGTAGGCGCCCGCCCTCAGCCCGAGCGCTCCCGTCGCCCCGTCCGGCGGGGACATTCTTCCCTAATGGGAAGCATCTGTCCTCCGGTACTGCAGAAATAAACACGGAGGCGAGGGGAACTACGGCTCCCCCGCAGCCCCCTCCGCCACAGCCGCTGCTGGCACAGGGCCCGAGCCGCGCAGTCCGGGCCACCTCCTCCGCCGACCTCCCCGCCAGGCGCCGTGCGAGCAGCGCCCCACTCGGGGCCCCGCTCACGCCCTGCCTCTCGGGGGCGGGGCCGCAGCCCATTGGCCGGCACGCTGCGCGGGGCGGTGGAAACAGCCAATGGCGATAGAGCGGCCGAGAGCGCCCCCGTGCGGCGGGGCGGGGCGGCGCGGTGGGAGATGCTCCGGCAGATCCCGGCGCATCCAGGAGGAGCGGCTCCGGCCGGGTGCGGGCAGGGGACTGTAAGTAATGCATGGCACTGCACGGTAAGTCCCGCTGGCTGGCCCTTCCCCAGCCCCTCACAAGTCACTGCAGTCTCCTCTTCACTTATGAGCACGTCCTCTTACTAAAGGAATTGAAACGGGTAGGCTGTTTTTTAGAAGGAATTTTCATTAAGGAGAACATAAGGAAAACAGCACCTGAAAATTCTTAAACAAATTACAAGCTATTTGTCTCATAAAGAATGCTAAGCATCTCATTAACTTGACCACGGATATTTGGGAAAACTCTTTGTCCCAATGAGTCCTTTGAACTGTAATGGTTTGCACATGGTAATCTTAGGGGAAAAAATGTGCATCTTGTTGCTTGCAGACATAAGAAAGTATGACTTTTATACTACAAGCAAATAACTAATGGAACTAATAATACCTGGTACAAGTGAATGCCTTTCTGTCATTGTCACAGTGTTGTACAAAAGCAGGAATATTATATTTCTGTTACTAATAGCAGCCCATATTGTTGTATGGCTTTAATTTGAAAAGTTTGCAAATTCTTCTGCTGGTGAGAATAAGAATGGGAATGTTTTAAAGTCATTTGTCCAGAGCTAGGGTGCTTAATTGGTAATAAACNATTCTAAGCACCATATCACTAGGGGAAGAGAAAGAAACCCAAACTGGTCGGTGCAGTTTAGGGATTGTGTGATGAACTCCTGTATTTATACGTGTGTGTGAGCGCACAAGGTGAGTAGCTGCACATCTGAGTGCTTCAACAGTGCTGGGTGTGCCCAGGTCCCAGAGACAAAGTTTCCGTAAGCTTCAGGCCCCGAACCCACGCGAAACCGCAACTGCCGCGACCCCTGTCCGCCGGCTCCGGAGCCCATCTTACCCACCCCCCGCCCCTGGCCCGCCCGCAGCCGCCCCCTCCCCGGAGGAGCCGCCCACCCCGCAAGAGGAGCCGCTGCGCTGCGCCGTCCCCCTGCACANCTTCAACAGTGCTGGGTGTGCCCAGGTCCCAGAGACAAAGTTTCCGTAAGCTTCAGGCCCCGAACCCACGCGAAACCGCAACTGCCGCGACCCCTGTCCGCCGGCTCCGGAGCCCATTTTACCCACCCCCCGCCCCTGGCCCGCCCGCAGCCGCCCCCTCCCCGGAGGAGCCGCCCACCCCGCAAGAGGAGCCGCTGCGCTGCGCCGTCCCCCTGCACAGCGCCCGGCGCGGTG
>WAAE01018858.1:0-59930 GCA_013400495.1 Nicator chloris
TGACCCACTGTGGTCCCTTTAAATTTTCCCCGTTCTGTGATTCTAAAACTGGTTGGAAAAATAACCACTGACCTAAGTGCATGCTTGCTCTGGCCTGAGGAATACCCAAATAATCTTTGATGCTATCAGATTTCAAATAATAAATTCAAATGCCATGATTTAAAAGCTAAACTCTTGCAACCCAGTTATCCCTTTTAGTACGACTTTGGAGTTTCTGCAGCATCACAGAGATGGCCAATGAACAGAGTTAGAGAATAATAGATAATTTTAAAAGTCTTAAAAAATAATTTAATTACTTTTCATTTCTCCTACTTGCACCTGATAAATGAACATATTAAACTGTGAAGACTCAGGAGCCTCCAAAAGCCTTTGATGTGTATTAGAATTATCTAATAATTAACCTCAGGATTCGCCAGCATGACTCATTGAGGTGAAGTGAAACAGTGCTTATGGTGAAGGGAATCCCAGATCTTCCAGCCCCAAGGAACCAAGCCAGCTTCATTCTCCTCTGCTTTTTCATGGAGAGCTCTGAGCTCCCCTGACCTATCTTTTTTGCATTTCATTCTTGATGAGAGGCTCTTTTTCAGTGCAGCTTTTTTTTAAAACACCTGGATGCATCATTTTTAAAAGGCAATATTGAGAAATAACATTTGGCTCACATAATATATATGCAAAAAGAAGATGTATTTTCTCTGGACTGTTTTTTTTTACCTGTACCTGATATTAGAGAGCATTGTTCAGCCTGGGGTATCTACTAAATACTTTATGTTGATGTGTTTACCTGAACTAAGAGTGAGCCCCCTCTTTAGATTGAGAAAGCCTATGCTCACAACTTCCCCTGCATCTTTGGCTATTGGATACCAGTCCAACCTCTGCTCTAGAGAAGGAAAGTACTTCAGCTCCTACAAGTACCATTGAAGAGATGCTGGTTTTGTGTTAATAAATTGCTCCCCTTGTCTTTAACTGCAAGCATAACAATTCATAATAATGCAACTTCTTATTTGTACCAGGGTCAGAAGTGGTCACTGATTTTATGTACTCAGATTAAGTAAGTACTTTCATCCTGAATTTGTAATGTACTGGAAAACATCAATGCCAATTGGACCAAATGGTAAACGAGGGCATCAGCAGCTCCCTGAAAATGAACACTCAAAACCAGGAATTGATTAAAGAGTGGACATTAAAAAACCCGGGCAGCAGTTTCTGTTGTCTGTGACTCTCTGAGTGCTTTTATAATCTGCTGTGGGAGCCAAAGTAGCCTCAGACTCACTGAAGATGTCCACAGTGATTGACTAGCCAGGGTCACTGTGTTGCTTTCATTCACAATATGGTTGGGGACGGAGGGTGTTGACAAAAATGTCTACAGATTTGAGCAGTGGCAATACTAAGAAAAAATTATACAAGCAATGCTTTAGTCTACCATTTAAAGACTACCTCTCTGTAAGCATACGCTATTTTAGAGCTGGGTTTCCAGAGTGCCTTCTGGAGTAAATAAAAATATTCACTAGAACAAGACTCAAAAATACTACTTAGTTTCCTCTTTCACAGATTTTACCTCAGCCTTTGGAGGGATTTCTAGGAAAAGACAGGGTGAGGAAGGACTGGTCTTGCTGAACCAAGGAAGAACTTACCAAGGAAGTAACGCCTTATGAGGTGCCCTAACACTGCCCCATACCCTTAAACACCACACAGTTATTTCTCAATGTTAACAAAAGTTGCCTTCAACCTATAGTCACAAGGTTGTATCAGGAAAGGGACCATATATGTAGCAATATCATAAAATCACAGAATAGTTTGGGTTGGAAGAGACCTTAAAGCTTGTCTGGTTCCAACCCTCTGCCATGGGCAGGGACACTTTTTAGTCAAAGCCCCACCCAGACTGGCCTTGAACACTTCCAAGGATGGGAAATCCACAATTTCTCTGGGCAACTTGTTCCAGTGCCTGGATTGCTCACAGACACTTGTGTTGCTTCCCCAGCAGACATCTAGGTGGTTAAAATGCCCCCTCAGGTTGGGAGCTTGCGAGCAGGATGCCTCCTGTATCTGAAGTAAGAAGGCTTTGTTGACAGGCTCCCCCTGATCAGGTCCCTGTAGCAGACCTCAACAAGGTACCTTATGTTGGTCCTGTCCTTGATTTTTACCCTCAAGTTCTCAATCTGTTTGCAGATAGTTTGTGCTCTTATCCTTTCTTCTCAGTCAAGGGTTCACCAACAGTGACCAACATTTTCACTAGCATTAATGAATTTCATTGTGCCTTGAACAGAGGGTCAGTCTCACAAAACCTTCTGAAAGTATCTCTCAAGAAAGAGGAAGCATGCTCTCTCTCTGATAGACTACATTACATATATCTTCACTGTACATCCACTGCCTCACAGTGCACTTCCAAGTCCAGATTTTCAAGATCACTGACACAAAAATTAATCCATGTGTTTTCCCAACACTTAGAGGTCTAAAAGCATTTATGTCTTTTAAGAGCAGCACAGCTTATCCAGGCTAAAGCCAGTATGTTTCTTCTGCTGAAGTGAAGCAGCAGATGTATTCAAAATATTATTTGTTTAGTGCAACCTGAGATACAACTGCCTGGATGAAATTTCCTTCCGTCTGTAGCAAGTCTGACTGAGTCATACTGAAACTGAAGTTATAATTTATTTATTGCTGTCAAAGGAGCTCTCTTTCCTTTTAGTACTTGAATGCAGTGAAAAGTCTCAGATGAACTGTAGTTAATAATAGTTTGTGGTCAACCTGGGGAGGCACTTCAAGCAGTCATATTTGCTTTTTACCATGTTCTGTTCAATACTCTCACTGCTGACGTGGCCAGTGGAGCAGGGAGAGCACCTACACTGATGAAGAGGTTCAGCATTTGAAAGACTACATAGGATTTCAAAGCCAGGTGAGCATCTGCAGTTTGAAAGTAGAAAACCAGAAATTTGTAAAGGACAAGTGGACCCTTGGATCTGGGGATGAGGATTTTAAATGGCCTGGTAGCAACTGGGAGGAAAAATAATTCCAAGTTTACAATGTGCCACAATTGTATATGAGGCTTCTTCAAAAGAACGAATCCCATTCTGGGATGTTTTAAGAACACTATTGGCTGTAAGACAGAAGAATGAAATTATTCTGCTCTACTTGCCACTGGAGAAGCCTCAAACAAAGTACTGTATCCAACTTAGGGTGTTGTACTTAAAGACAGATGTTTACCAAGTGGAGATAGAAGAAAGCAGCAGGAATGTTCAGCCAAGGAGGCAAGGCTGAATGAATTAGCCTTATTTCTTTTGATAAAAAGGAAAAGCAAGAAAGAAGGCTGATAATGACCTCCGATTTCGTCAAAGTTTTTTTGTAAAAAAGGAGGTGGTCTGTCATCCCCTGAGTCCAAGAGAGAGAGGCACAGAAGAAATAGGCTTGCTTCTCAACAAATTATATTTCAATTATATATAAGGGACGACTATCTAGTCACAAAATTCATGAAAACATTAGAGCAAGATAACAAGATACATGTCAGATTTCAATTAGTGAAGATTTTTTAAGGCTGAGCTGTGGTGGGTTAGGTGTAGCTGATCACCTTCCCCTTTCTCTGTGCAGTGCTGTAAAATGGGGATTCAGAGGTGGTGCAAGTAAAGACAGTCATTTAACTTTCAAGAAAATTATCTTTTGCCATGTCTACTTCAAACATGCTATCTCTCTTCATGGCATCATAAAGATTGACAAGAAATTTGGACCAGGACAACAAATGCTGCAAGGTTAGGAAGAGGAAGAGATTTATAATCCCTATCTCTAAGATCTGACAGTCTGATTTCTTCTGGGTTGCCTAATGTCTATCTGAAACAATAATTAAAAATATATCCTGATGCTATGATGTTGCCTTTACTGTTCTCAATGGGAAACAAAAAAAATAATGTCAGTCCTTAGTGAGAGGATTGGGGCATGGATTTCATGAACTTTTCACACTGTAGTCTAAGACTACTTCCCTTCTGCCCCCAATAGTCCTTTTGGATTTCTTGAATTTGAAAATTTTGCCATGATATGAAGTAATATTATAATGCAAAAATTATACCTAAGCTGACCAAACCAGCCAGCTAAAATTTTCAGGATGCCTTTCTGCACCAGGGGTCTTCCACAAGAAAATCTCCATATTTCATAGGCTACATGGCCATGTGACTATGAAAAGACAAACCTGAAAATGTTTCCCTTATTATTCAGAAGACAAACATGAAATCTCTGACTCAGCACAATAAAGCCTTTTTCCAATCAGCACAAACTAATGATTAGGAAGGCTTGGAAAATGTTATGTAGGATTATTGTGAAAATTGTTGCCTTAATGGGACATGACTGGTTTTGAATAAGGATGTGTAACTCACTCTCAGTTTTCATCAAGGTGACCCAGGCCTGTTTATCCTCTTGCTCTGTGTGACAACACGCATTTCAGCCTAGATGAAAATGTCCCATCCATCTCCTAGAAAAGCTTAATAATTTATTTGTAGCCCAACTCATTCTAGACTTGGGGACACTGCTCATTCTCTGCACTGCACAGCCATCTCTTAAAGCAGCAGTACTGCATGCTTCAAAGAGCTTTGTCCGACACCCTCCTGTTCTTCATTATATTGTTGTGTTATGTTTTCAAAACAAAACTAAATGAAGAATCGATACTGAGGATGTTTGGGAGAAATATCATGACCTTGGTTACAACTGCTACAATTCAGCAACCAAGCTGCAAAGGCAATTTCACCTCTCTATCACCAAGGTAAGGACACAGAGGAAAAAAGTTGCTCATGACATAACTGTCCTATAGGGTGTTAGGCTAAATATGTATGAGGTGCTGCTAAACTAGCAGCATCTCATTAACCTTCTTCTCTTTTGCTCTTTGGAGTCAGTCTTTGCTGTATGGTAATGCATATGGCACAGGAAAACTTTTCTCCTTTTTCCTCTGTTAAGGAGTTTACAGCTCTATTTTACCAGACCAGTATGATGCTGCACTTCACCAAGAAATGGCTCATGTCACATGTTGAAGCCACGTGGTCTCACTCCTCAGGCTTTCTGTTGTTCTCTTGCTTGCTTTTCTACCTGAGCAGGCCATCCTATACTCAGCTTCAGACTGTAATCATCAGCTCTGCATTCAGATTTTTGACCTATTAGGGTGCAGCTGGTCTGTGACTCAGCAGTTCTGCTTGCAGTAGGTTTGCAGGATCAGTTCCACTGTAGCTGAAGCTGTCCTGTTTGTGCTGTTTCCAGCAGCGTCCAGCTGCTGTGCTGCTGGGGATGCCATCACATGCATGCTGCACTGCTGTTATCAAAAGTCTCCTGAAATCTGATTTACCTTTATCCCCACTGTTGCTTTTAAAGCATAATACACAGTATTGGGAAGGAGCACTCTTGCTCCTGAAGAGAGGAGCTGCTGAAGACCCAGAAATCACAAGCAGGTGAACATATCTGAACTAGGCAGGATAGTTTGGGACTGCAAAACGCAGGTACAGGGAGGCACGTACAGTCTCACATCCAAACGTCCCTTTGCATCAAGTGAAATTGCTGAATGAAGAAAAAAACAAACTGGCAGCTTTGATAACTATATGTGGCTGGATAACTCCAGCTATGCAAGCAGAAAGCCTTTTTCACATTGTTAAGTTCCTCCTCTCTGAAATCTGTGAGTTTCCCATCTGTGAGCTGCCTCAGCTTCTTTGCACCAAGCTACTCTTCTGCAGATCATCTGGGCACTTTCCCATCCAGGTTCTCCCTTTGTATGGCACACTGGGATTGTTAAGGTTTTGTTCTTCTGTACCAAAGGACCTGACATTCTGTAGTCTTTTTGGAAGAATTTAGTGTCTTGGGATGGCTAGGGCCATGTGATTAGATGTAGATCTTGGGTTTTGGCTGCAAATTATGAGATTGGATTAAGAGGCAATTTCTAGACTCCATGAAGTTACTCTTCAAACCACATGCCCCCTCACTCTCCCTCTCAGTGTTTTGAAAACTTAATAGTTATCAGAATCACACACTTTATGCCAGTTTCTGGACTGATCAATGGTGTTGTCTATAACGAAAGATGAGAGAGCAAGCAATATGGATGTACCATTACAGGGTAAGAGGTTCTAAAATTCTGAGAACCCAGGTTACCTTTTTTTTCCCCATTAATTTGACTGTTCTTCCAGATCCAGGCCCAGACTATGTTCTTGCTGATAAGGTAAAAAGGGCCAGGGAATTTTCTCTTTCACTTAGTAGCCAGGCAAAAAAATAACTGTATATTTTCTAACACTCCAAAATAGCCTCAGATTGTCACCCGGGAATCATCTCTGGCCCATGCTACCTCCCAGCTGTGTCCAGCTTTACTGGTGAGAGAACCTGACCAAAACAGCAGCAGGACATGCCAGTGACTCGACCGTAGGGACACACACATGGTCATGCTGTGTGTCTGTCTGCTTTATTAGTATGAATGTAGCCTGGTAGACCCAGAGATGGCTGATCCTGAGATATGCAGATACCAGGAGGCCAACAAGAGAGAGGAACCCACAGAACTTGAGGAAAGGGTACACGTCTATGTGAAAATGCAGACATGCCTCTGTTACACAGCGTACCAGGAGTGGTAGCAATGGCACACAGTGGCATGAGCATTAGCTTTGCTAAAAGCCAGAGGAGATACTGAGAGGGCCCTCAGCAACAACAGGTTCTGATTTGCATTTTGGAGAGCCAGTGCTGTTGTGCCCTCAGTGCTCTTTGTACTTATACCAGTCTTGGCAACCAAGCAGAATATACTCTCTCATGCTCTAATTGAGTCCTCATTTTGCTGCACTGGCAGCAGAAATGCTGGAATACCTACAGTGCAAGCAGGAGCTGCCTCATAAGAACATACTATCTCAAACTAGAGGTCCCTATTGTCTGTTTCTGTCTCATAGTCCCCCACAGCAGATGCTCAGGGCAGGGCATGTATCATATATCCCAAAGACAGCAGCTGAGCAAATCTGGGACAAGAAAGACTTGAATGAAAAAAGTGTGTTCATAATTTTTAGAATTTGGGCTTCATCCATGTGCTCTGGCAAAGGAAAAGAGTTTTCTGTTTACATGCATCACATCACTTCTGCCATAAAAGCAACTGGCTCCTTCTGGCCTGCTGCAATGAACAGCAGAAATGGTTCCATCCAAAGTAAACTCTGCTGTATAGACACCCACAGTTCAGCCCCTCTACAAGCCTGGCACAGCACAGCTCCTCACAAGAAATGAGACAGAGACTTTGCTTTTTGATTGTTTTGTAACAAGACCAATAAGAGTATTCAGGTCTTGTGGCACCTTCAGATCTGGGGATCACCCAGTCCACGTGAGGTTGGATAGAGAGCATCCTCCTCCAGCATGCTTTACCTCCAAGACAGCCCAATTAAGGAGCACCCTGTGCATACATACATCTCTGCTTAATATGTGGGTGTCAAACTTTCCCTGTGGCCCTGGAAAACCTTGCAGTTTTTGTCTCCTCTGCAACAACGCTGTGATGCAGTCCCGCTACCACCTTGTGGGCCCCAGTTTTCTCATTATTCTGGGGAGCTGATGGCAGATGTCCCACCACGAATGGAAGAGGGCACCTGGGGATGGTCCATCCACTTTGAAATCTTCTGGTTTTTTCTCAGAAATTAGGAGTCAACAGAGCAGGCCAAAGAGGCATGCCTGAATATAGAAGAGCTTTTGCTACTACGGCCTGAACCCACCCTTGAGAAGCATGTTCAACCAACAGAGGAGAAACCAAGCCAGAAAGTGGATGAAGAAAAGAAGAAAGAAGATGTTAATGGAATAAATCAGTTTCCTAGGATCTAATGACAACAGCACATTTACACAGCTAAACATGAACTTTGGGTATCCTCCTGCAACATGTCAGCCCTTCAAAAGAGCAGCAGCAATTTAACAGACTTTACCCTTTGTCTCACTTTTCTTCTCTGTCTCATATAAGTGATCCTCAAGTTTTGCCAATAATGTGGTAAAAGAGAGCCACATCCTATACAGAAGTAGTTCTTGCCCAACCACCTATGTGCAGAAAGTGTTTTCATCTGTGTGCTTTTCTGCTGTGGTTGCTCACTGCAAGATTTGTGCTATAACAGCACAATTTTGAGCTTTATCTCAGCTTCAGTAAGTGGAATGCTGCAAACCTTCAAAAACACCATAGGTTTGAAGCTGCCTCTGCATCTTTCTGACAGTTTCATTATCCCCCAACAAAACACATTTGCAAGAGCATGTAGTGACAGGACAAACTATGGCTTCAAACTAAAAGACAGAAAGTTTAGATTAGACATTAGGAAAAAATAATTTATTGTAAGGGTGGTGAGGCACAGGAACAAGTTGCCCAGAGAAATTGTGAATGCTCTGTGCCTGCAAGTGTTCAAGCTCATGTTAGATGGGGCTCTGATCAACCTGGTCTAGTGAAAGGTGTCCCTGCCCATAGCTGGGAAGTTGGAACTAGATGAACTTTGAGGTCTTTTCCAACCCAGACCACTCTGTGAGTCTATTAACCTTCTCACAGCTCACATTATACACATAGCCAGCATTAATTACCTCACTATAACAAGACGGGTGTTGAAGAAAACAGCAAAAATTACAGAAGGTAGCACTAGAGCCTGTCAGGTGCAGCCCTGTGGCTGAGAGGGTGGCCCAATTTGTGCTGGAGGCTTGCAAACCCCAAGTGTGTGCCACATCATTTTGCCCTTACTTAGAGCAGAGAGCCAGGAACCCTTGTTTGTCCTCATTGTCATTCAGAATGGGATCGTTTGATGCAACCATGCTGCCCACGCTTTTGTGCCAGAAGGCTCATCATGTGTGTGTCCTACAGCCCCTGTTACATGTGTGACTTCCACCTCTGAGCACGGGCTGGGTGTGGGGAGCGACAGCCTTTTGTGTGCCATTTCTTGCCATCCTGGCCCTACAGCACGATGTCATGATGCCTGCAGTTGTTTCACACCATCCCCTGGCGGGCTCAGACTTCCTCCTCTGAAAGAAGTATATGCCCTGGAAGAAAAGAAGGATGGGCACCTTCTTAAAATCAGTGCTTGGCTGCGGGTGCCCCCTGAATGCTGTCAGCACCACGCAGCAAGATTTGCCTCCCTGCAGCCAGCACCTCTGTGCTGCACTGAGCCCTTAGCTCCAGTCGTCTGCCGTCTTCCCTATCCCCTGTGCTCTTTTGATGCTCTCAGCTGTCTTGTCTTTCTTTTTTCTTCCCCGTCTCTCCCCATTTCTTTTTCCTTTGGGAGTTCTCTTTGCCTCTCCCCTTCAGGCTTCCTGTCTCCTCTCCAAGCCGGCACTTCCGACAGCAGGAATTTCAAGCTATGGCATGCTCATACATTTTGTATTAGCTCCAGGGGCTCTTAAGCCTTCTGACATCACGGGGTTACACAAACTAGCAAGTACTGTAGTCCAGGAAAGCACCTGGAAGTAAGAGAAAAGGAGGGGGGATATTAAATGCTTAGCAACAGGAATGCCACACTTTTGAAGTATTAACTAGCTGTTCTTTCAATCGCAAAGGGTTATTGCATTAAGAACTCAGAATTAAGCGGGAGAGAAAAAACATCTGCTGGCTAAAGGCTAAGGATAAACCCAGCATTTCTTTATCACTGCCTAGGGTAAAGAAAAAACCTTAATTACAATACTTGTCTTTGAATAATATTTCAGTCATAACAGCACATTTCTCAGATTCTGCATGATAAGTGCATTAATATTTATTCATTTTCTATGACCTTTACATAATTCGTAATGGTCCTATTTTGTTAGCATTGATGGTTGCTTATGTTTTTATGCTTCTTATGTTTTATGCTTTGTGGTCCAAAGCTCCATCACCATATATCAGCATCTTTATTGTCTTTGGAAATCTATTCCTGTGAACAGGGTGAAAAAAACCCATGGTGCTGATTTTATTCTCAAGCCTCAAAACTAATATTTAGGAGTAGAGATCTTCTGCTATGGTAGACCCTGGTGGACCTCAGACTTAGTCTAGAGACTTACGGAGTACAGAAATTTATTCCTGTAGAAATAAAGATTTATAACTGGTGGGACTGGGAAAGACTTGCAGTCACCCTTTTCTCACTAGTTTTCCTTTCAGTCTCAAATGTTTGACATTCACTGGTGTGTAGTTCTCTTTGTCAAATTGAATACACATCCAGCTTGCCTTACACAGGAAGGCTGCTCTGGAGACTTCAGGAGTGAGACTATGTCCCTTTGATTTCACTATTAAAAACATGTACTTTGCACTTCTAACAACTTAGAAACACTTTCTGCAGTCTAAAAACTTCTTAAATACTTAGAATTTGCCTTATTCACCCACTGACATTCAAACTGAAGGGGGTTTGGTGAATTTTTATAACTTAAAATATAGCCAAGTGAACATCCTTTTTCAGTGTTCTGGCCACTCTTTTTTCAAAACATTTGCTTTCTATGAAAAAGTTAGTACTTCAAATTACATAAAGCCCTGTTGATTTCCAGTTACAAAAATAGGCTAGAGAAGACTCAAAATTCTGACACTGGCACCTGGCCATTGGATTTTGCTGAACTCATTTACAAATTGCATTTTGAGGAAAAATGCTGTTGTATTAAAAAGTATGAGCTAGATAAGATCACCATCTTCTGAACAGTTTACAGGCAAGGAAAGATCTGTAGTTCTTCACCTAATGTCTGAGTGAATATTTACAAAAAAAATGAGCACTAAATTTCTAGAAGCAAGTACATTTGAATGAGACTACGTCTCTCCTTTTTGGTATGCCAAATACTGAACTCCTAATCATACTGTTCAGTCTTTGGGGATAAAAATGCAATTCTGAGAAGAGTGTAAATGCCCTTTATGCAAAGAAAAGTCTCTTATCTGCAGTAATTTGGTGAATAGGCTCTGTGATGATATCTGAAGTGCCGTGCTTCACCCAGAGAAACTCTGCCTCCCACCTTTAGTTTTTGGATCAGTAATTTCCAGAACAGGAGAGATAGCTAGGCACTAGAAATGCCAGGGTGGGACATTTGCTTGTATATCAGTGGATCACAGTCTCTTTTTCAACTAAACAATTTAGAAAAACAAAAGACATTATCTTTCTGGATGGTTGTATTTCTTTCATAAGCAACGTCAGTAGATAAGGGTGTATTTCTGTTCTCAGCTAAGCAGCATTTTATCATGCAAAGGCATCAAAATACTATCTAGTCATGCACTTGTCCCAGTGGAAAAAAGATTTTCAGAAGCTGAAAGAGAAAAATGCAGCAGCCTTAGTATTTAAAAATCTATTGACAATACAAGACAATAGTGACATGTTAAAAATAAATACTGGCTTTGGGGTTTTTGCAAATACAAAATATACAGATCTTAGAATCCAAATTAATTTCACCTACATTTACAAACCAGGAAGAAACTGGACTGGTTGTGAAGATTTCAATGAGGAGTATTCAAAGAGGCAAGAATAAATGCCTTTTGCTTAAAGCAGGCAGTAGTATAAAGCTTACTTTGTACATGTCCTTGGATTTATGATCTGATTTTCAGCTATTCTTATATTCACAGGAGCTGGAGAATTTTCTCTAGAAACTGGAGTGGTCACCGTTACCACATCTTAGGCAGTATATTGATCAAACCCATTTCCAAGACAGCAGTCCCAAACCCCTCCCAGAGCCTGGAGCCCAGATGCCCAGAGCACTGAAATGATGGATCTCTTCCTGGGAAGAGATTACTGGAGCATAAACACTGTGAACACCTCCCTAGCAGTGTACCAATCGCTGATGCAATATCTGGAAATGGATTCAATATATTTGATTGTTTCAGAGCATCTTATTTCAAAGACAAACACAAGATTGCTCCCCCCAGTATGTGAGAAACAATATTCTGGCTGAAACAACTAAACATGTTCCACCCATCAGGGGTACAAATATCACAGTATTTGTCTCACGAGGAATAGTCATGCCCTGGATCCCAGGTAGGAGTGCCCAGATGAGAACCTGCCTCAGTGACCAGCCAAGTATGGTATAGCATTTGGGACTGAGAGCACACATGCTTCATATGTAGTTCAGCATGCAGCACAACCTTCCTTTTAATCACGCAGAAATCTAAATTCACAGCCACTGTGAACATTAAAGGGAGGTGAAAATCCATCATTAACCCATGCACTGGCTTTCTCCTGGCTATACTGATGAAGGATAAACACAGCAACCTTGTCTAATATTTTAATTAGAGTAAAAGTAAACTGCAATGAGCACACAACACAGGGAATTAACAGAAAATTAAACAAGTTCTATGTGTAAACCTGTAAAAACACTCTGAGGCAATTTGAATTCTTCATCAGGCTGGGGACTGTACACATATTTCCTTCTTAATTTATTTTATTGAGTGCTCATGTTTCATTCTTGAGCAGGCCTGCTTGTATTGATTCGATCTCATGTTCAGTGAAGTGTGTGTGTGCAAATGTCTAATGGGAGCAAAGACCTGAAAGATAAAATGGTCTTTTTTTGGCCAGACCACACAGCCTTGGAGATTTGCCTGGCCCAAAGAGGATGTTATTGCACAAACAGCACAACCTCTTTTTGAAGCCTAGAGGGGAACTCATGAAACAACATTTGTGCATGGCAGCTGAGAAAAGCTCTAATTTGTACTGCTTATCTCTGATCCATGCACAACAGATCTGAGAGGAGGATTTTGCCCTTAATTTGTTCCCTGGTGTCTACACATTTTAAGTGTGTTAGATCAATGAATGATGCTACGTTCCATATGTGCCACAACACACAGACCAAGCTAGGTACACTGAAGATGAAGAGGCAGCATCAACTTTGAAAGTCCTGTTTGTAAAACAACTTTAAACGTTAGGCAGATGAGTTTGCAAAATGAATTAATTAGCAATAAAGACCAAAGGCACACTCTGTGTGAATAAACAACATAGATTTAGATCTTAGTTAAAACTTGGTGAATGTCAGCTAATAAGGAGGTCTGTAGAGTCTGTCAGGCTTTGCAAATCCTGCTTTTCTGAAAGGAGAAGTATTACTGCTCACAGGAGAAAATACCTATATAAGGTTTGAATCTGTGTGGTGGAGTGAGACCTGCAGCTCAAAGATTCAGCATCTTTAGCTTTCTGTGAGAAAGACCTTTTTATAGCTGTTTTTTATTTAGCTAGGGTTTTCTCCTGGGAGGGCAGGAGGGTGTTAGCTCAAGAATTCACTTGATAGATTTCAGATCAGCAGCTAATCTGTCACTTCAAGAGGTGACAATGACAGGAGGAAAGGACTTCCTAATTTATTCATAAAATACTTTATCTGTCGATTCCATTTATTTAGTTCATTCTTCATAGGTAAAAGTATTGAAAAAAGGAAATTAATCCTGACCTTGGAGGTGAGAAGCAGAATGCTGATAACTCCAGCTGTGGGGGCATGGGTAGGCCAGGACTTTTCTCACCCAAGAGTGTAAAAAACATGATAGACTGATATTATCTCATGCATTTTATCCCTTGAATTCTTGTTGATACCACAATACCACAGAGGCTTTACTGACTTATTAACAACACTTACTGGAAGCTCATATTCAGTATAGCGAGTCACAGCCTTGTTTGTTATTTTGGCATAGCACAAAAATGCCTGTGGTACATTTTGCCTGCCATTGTGCACTTGCTGCCAATGAAAAGATTACATCATGTCAGAAATGCCAGAATTTTCTGAAGGAATTCTTTATAAAGGGTAAGAATTCATATATATTTTTCAGTGAGCTGCAGCTTATTTTTAAGTTCATCCCAGTCTAGAAAAAATTACTGTTTGATTTGTTGGGCAAAAACTCTGAGCAACAAGAATTCATTGGCCAAACCCCAATATAATTTTCTTTTTTGATAAGTGTTGAAAAGCACTTAGAATTTAATTTCACTAGGACTCTCATGTCCTTAAATCTTAGGTGATGCAGCATACTATTCATGGAGATAACTATGATACTGTGCAATTACATTTTGATTTGACAATGGTAATATGGAAGAGGCTTTTGTTGCTAAAAATTAATTCCTCATAACAGAATAGAGTCTACTTATTTAGCCACTTTGAGTTACTATAACTTTTCTTTTAATTGCAGACTTTTTCATCACCAGCCTCCGATGCAATCCTTACTAGACATTACAGGAACATTGAGTCTGTTCAAAATGAGGTATGAAGACTGAAGAACTGTCTTTCAGCTAATGGAGTGAGTTTGATTAGGAGCTGAACACCTTATTTACTGACCTAAACTATCTTCTGAGGTGGTATTTGGTCCGTCCCTGGAAAAATTCAAGGTCAAGTTGGATGGGTCTCTGAGCAACCTAGCTGAAGACATCCCTGCTTGTTGCAGGAGGAAGTGGAGGAGATGTTCCTTAAAAGTCCCTTCTGAATGAAACTGTGTGATATGAGACTGTGTTTCACTTAATATGGTCTTTAGAGAAATTCCCAGCTTTTCTCTGCCAGATTTCAATCCTCAAAATTCAATGGTTTGCAGTGATGAAGCATACAGTTTGGATCATATGTAGGTTTCTTTACAGCTACTCCAAAACTTATTAAAGAGGAAGTCTTCAGAAAATGTTTGCTAAAGAGATCGTAAGGTATGCTTTTCAAAGGCATGTAATTTTTCCAGGTTTGAGTTTGTTTTTCTGAGGCTTTTTAGGAGATCTGTAGAAAGTGCATCTTGACATGACAGTGCTTTCTTGTCAGGTGTCATTTTACATCAAAACATGGATATGTTAATATTTCTCAAAATATGGGAAAAAATACATAACAATATCCCTTTCCTTAATTTCAGTTTTGGAACGGCAAATAGGTTTTTAACTAACATATATTTATTAAAAAAAAAGAGACAGAAGTTAGAGGCATGTATTTCTTGTGAAAAACAGGTTTTTTAAAAAAAAACCAGCAAAAGATCATTGCACCAGCAAACAGAGAACTACTGTGAAAAGCAAAGCATGTTGCCATGTGAATTTCAGACAAATTCTTCAATTGTTGAGATTTTTGTGTATAAAACATCTCTCTTGAGACATACAGGAATGGAAAGCAACAGTATTTTATATAGCTGGTACTACCCAGCAGCATTGGGGTCCAGGAGTTTTCTGTGAAAGCTTTTGTTGTCTGGTTTCAGTTTTCCTCTTTCAGAAGAGCAGGACAGAGAGAAGAGTGCACAAGTTAGAGTCATCCCAGTGCTCACCTGGGATGCAGCTGAAGTGCAGAGCAGGACCTTTGAGCTGAGAGCTGTTCCCTGATCACACAGTTTAGACAGGAAAAGAAAGTCTTATGTATTTGCCGTCAAAACTAAACCTCAGCCTCTTGTTACCTTTTTCTTCCTCCACCATTGCTCAAAATTAGTTTTACAACTGTTTCCTCAATCTAGTATTTTTCCCTAATTATTTGGTGTGAACTTGAAATATCTGAAATTGCTAGATGGTCTCCAGCTCAAATATTTATCAGGCCCAGGACTTCATATTATACAAAACACACGGGAGCAAATGCACTCAATACTGCCAATATGATTTATGTTTAGGAAGTTCTGTACACACTGACAACCAGGATAAAGCAGGAAGATGATATTTATATCAAGGTTTTTAAAAAAATCTGTTTTAAAGAGGATACAAAGAAAAGTCTCTTTAAATGTAAGTCATGACTTTGTTATTGATTTCTCTACTAAGTTATGCATGAATATGTCATTAGGAGATGTCAGACCAGAACATCAGTGAAAGTTTCATTCTTTGAACTAAGCTAATGGTCACAGTGACAGTGAATGTATAATGTGTGGGTTCATACATATATATATTTTTTTTTTTTTAAACACTGACATGCCCATGAATGAATGTATGATCAGGGATGTAAATATGTAAATATACATGTAAATATGTTATCAAATGTAGGTACATGTGCTTACAAATGCATATATGGAAAGCTAATGAAAGAGAAGCAAAGCAGCTGAAATTACTTCTACATCTCCATTCACAGGTCTACATGTGTCAGAAAGGGCCACCAGCACTGGCCTCATTGGAAAAGCTACTCCATGAGTGGCCAAAACTCCAAGGGTCCTTGTGTCACTGGAAACCAGAATTTTGGAGGAGCTTGCTGAGACATGCAGAAATCTAGTTTCCATTAATCTGTGAGACATTTGAGCAGGTAATTACCATTACTGTTAATGCAAATTGTGCATGTAGGACCCTGTGAGACTCTGTGTGGAACTGTACCATAAAGGCAATGTATTTGCAGGTATAAGGATCACATCTTAATTTAATTAAGTAATTAGATTCATAAAATGGGGCATCATAAGTCTTCTGCATGGGAAAATTATTGTTAGCATCCTAAAAATGGGGAAAAACTCAGCAAATATCTGGAGACAGAAGGGAGAAATACTAGGGATAGAGAGTGGATTTTTGCAGTAACAGAGTAACATCTGAGTTACTTTTTCACTGATTTTGTCCTCTGGCTTGTTCAAAACAAATGTTCTAGAGTTCCAGCTATATCCCCTTTCTTCTACATCTCCTCTTTGCAAAGCATATTACAGTAGAGATCTCTTCCATTCAAAAGGCAATTTGCAACTTGCCTTCCATGTGGGACACATGGAAGGCTTGTACAGCCAGAGCTGTACAAGCAGTTATGATTTTTCCATTTTTAAGCTCTTCTGCAGCACCACTTTGCATTGTATCTGGCTGAAATGGAGTTCATTTTCCCCCAGCAGCCCTCACAGTGCTGTTTTTGCATTGGTAGCTGGAAAGGTGCTGATAACACATCAGTATTTTGGCTACTGCTGAGCAGCTGGTACAGCATCAGCGCTGTTTGCTCAACCTTCTGCACCCCACCAGCAGCTTGGGGTTGGACAAGATCCTGGGTGGGGACACAGCTAGGCCAGCTGACCCAAATTGACCAAAGGGATGGTCCATGCTATATGACATCAACTCAAACATGACAGCTAAAGGGAAAGGAGGAGAAAGGGGAGGCATTTGCTATTTACAAGGTTTTTCTGGAGGAACTGCCAGGCATGCTGAAGCCCTGCCTTGGGGAGTGGCCAGACACCACTTGCTGATGGGAAGTAGAGAATAAAATTATTAGTTTTTCTATTTACTTGTGGGTGTTCAAATTTTGGCTTTTGCTTTAGTAAACTGTCCTATCTCAACTTACAAATCATTTTCATCTTATTTTCTCTTCGCTGGGAAGGGGAGAGATAGAGTGGCCTGGTTATCCAGCCATGGTCAGCCCACCACTCATAAATAGCACACAGACCTAATCACAGATCTCTCTAGACTGCTGCCAGAGTTTGCCAGAGTGAAGGAAAAAATTGTTGCTTGTGCTTTCTCAGGATTTTTTCCTAGACATTCCTGCTCCTCTTGGGTCACTGGAGCTGTGTGATGGCCTGAGAAAAGAGAAGAGCAGCTCAGAAAATAAAAGCAGGGGATAATTATAATTTGTAATTTCAGATTTAAGATGTAAGGATAAAGAAGCATCAGTATCTGCTTTGTCCCCACCTACAGGTCTTTGGCTCTAAGACAATTCAGAGAAGAAAGTTTCTGGGAGTGGGGAGGACACTCAGGCTACGTGCAGAAAATGGGTGAGCCTCAGAGTGTAACAAGGATCCAAAATGAGGGTGATTTCTAGTTACTGAGGAGCTACATTAGATGTCCCACTTGCTTTCTAAAATTCTTTGTTGCTGCTTGCAAACAGAAAATTTATAAAAAACTGGTTAGGTCACATTTTGAGTCATAGAATAATTTTACTAATTTTTTTTTCTACTGTGTCATCTTAAAAGTTGATTGCTTTATGCTGGCTGAAGTGTTGATCTTGGAAATACTTTAGAAATACTCTTTAGAAATACTCTGCTAACGGTACCTTGCTGAAAAAGGCAAAATACTCGCCATAATATGGAAGTGGGCCTGAGAAACTGAATGATAAATTCTATAATGAGAGATACAAGTGAGGCAGGTGATCTGGCTAAGCACAAAAATAATGCATCATGCTGGATTTTAATTTTCCTCATTTGGGAGCTGCATGATTGTGCCAAAAATATTTATTTTTAAATTAGATAAAGAAAACCCCACTGAATTCTGCTTTCAAAATAAGAGTGTTTTACCAGTTGTATTTATATTCATTGAAGTCCAGGGTTACATTTCAGAAACAGTAGGGTACTCGCTTTGATGCTGAGATTAGAAAAATGTCCACTCTTATTTTTCCCAGCACTGAATTGAACATAAAATGATTTCTGAAGATTCAGTTGGGCTTTTTTAGCCAAATTTACTTAAGCATGCCTGTTCATTGTGAAGCTGAGGAAATGAGGAGAGGATGAAAACTGTTGAGGATTGTTTTCTTCTATGTCTGCAAAGCATTTTTTATCATTTTCCTTTGAAGCCTCTGAAAGTTATCTGGTATTTGTATTAACTTTTTATATGACAAGAGAAACTGATTTGTCTTTCTAGGGACCATTTTAATCATCAGAGAACGTGAAGAGCAGGAATGAAATCCATCTGACTAAACAAAGCCCAGCACAACAAATGCAGCTATTGGAAGGGTTTGTTTTAAATTCTGACTTCACTCTTGAAATAGTGCTACCCAAATTCACCTCCTAAATAAATGAACACTGCAGCTCCCACTCCAGTGAGGGAAATTTCTCCATGCGTGCCTCGAGGTTCCTCCTGACTTATAACAGCTGGATTTCAGAGCAGTATCCATGGGGTAAAAGAAAAAAAAAGTGCAGAAAATACAGATATGGCATCTTTCATGATTACTAGTTAGGCACAAAAGGAATTTCACTACCTGTTAATGGGTTTTATGAAACAGCAGCAAGTTCTGAGTCTGTTTCTCAGATTGATCTTGTAAGGGAACACAATGTTCAAGTTAGCTTTGCTTGCAGTGAAAGTTAATCCCTCTCTTATTTTAGCCTTAACACAGAGCACCCCATCCAGTTTATTTTAGAATCTCTTAGATTTGTCTGGCCCTAAAAAACAGGGGAAAGATAATTGAGTGTACAGGATTTAGTCTTTGTAACTCAAATGTCACAGAAAGTCATAAAAGTCCCAACCTTCTGTGCTTGATTTCCTGATGATATATGACACATATGTCTGCCTAATTTAGTGTTTATTAAATGAATAATGTTAATAGTTAAGGAGTATGAAGCCTTAATTAGATTTTGCAAGCAGCTAACTACTGTAGCAAAAAGAGCTCTTTATTCTGTATTTACTGCAAACATACGAGAATGTCACCAGCATAATCTGAGAAGACCAAAGCCAATACAGAAGCTGCAACCTTTGTTAAAAACTAATGGGTTACGTGTCATTTTTAAAAATTGATTTTGATGTTATTCACAGATGGAGATTTATTTTTTATTGAGTCTTGAAAATGAAGAATTGTGGGTAAAGGAACCAACTAAGAAGCACACTCAGAAGTTTATTTAGAAACACTTCCAATTTGAGCTTCTCTACGCCTTTTAAAGAGGTTGTGTTAGTTTATGGATCTACTTCAGAGTTGTCGGAATGATGCAAGAAATACACTTGCAGTTCAGTCACAAATGGCTGACCATAGATTTACTGCTACTGTTACCACCATAACAGAAGATATTTACAAATATTTGTTGCCCAGTATTCACAATATTCAAAAAATGGTCTGTGATTCTGTAGTATTGTCCAAATTTGTACCTGGAACACATTGTTCATTACTGTTCATTTATTACTCATAAACTCATTATCTTTTGTTAAAGTTTCAGTCAGCCTATCAAGAAGAAGAAAATATACTGTATGACCAACAAGATTCCACAAATAATGATTAATCAAAATGAGCGGTTCTTGAGCAGCAGAGTGACGAAAAATCATTCAGCTAAATCAATTATCAAAGACATAAAATGCTCATGTATTGACACCAATCAAGAGGGGTTTGTGAATGAGTCATGAACCAAAAGCCAATTTAATTTGAGTGTCCTAACAGCAATAGTAAATGAGTGTTTTGACATAAAATACTGAATTTAAGTGTCATAATTCCCTTTATTTAAATATTACTTTTGCATGCCTTATTAGAATAAATTGGGCAATCTACCATTGACTGTAGAATTGCCACTGTCTTTTGTGGGATAGGGATTAGCACCTCTGTGTGCTTTATGAAAACCACTTGCTAGTTAATGCCTCCTTGGCTTGTTTTCTCTGTAAGAGGCTGTAACTTCTTGTTTCCATGGTCTTGTCTTGGGTCTCACTCACCATTTGGCATTTTCTTATACTATTTTAGCAGAAACTCAATTTTGTTGATTGAATGACGACATTTCTGGGGCTGAGAATGTGACCCCATATCATAGTTCTAATTACACATTTGAATTGACCATTTTTGAATGGATTCAAACTAAAGAAAAATTTTTCCATCCTTTAACTATATTTCAGCACTCTATGCATCATCATTTTGAAAGACCAGAATTCCTTGCATTAAGGTGATTCCATTATACAATGCATTAATATGTTAAATGGATTATCTACTCCAGGCTCCAGTAAGTCATGGCCAAATTATCTACTGCATCTGAAAAGAAAGTGGTTAAATTTAAAGATGTTCTGAAAAGACTGAGCAAAATATAAATATACAGGATTTACCTTTGAACTCTCCAAGATCTTACCATCATCTCTGAATTATGTGATTTTTGAAGCCCCAGTTTGAATTAGATGCAATTCCATTAAATAAAAATGACAGTGGAGGATATGGTTTCAACCAGTTATATTTAATTATTTTCATGAGAAAGCTGATCATGATGCATTGTGCAATTCCCTTTCTAGAACAGCTACACTGAGATGTCCTGAGATTCCTCTTCCAACTGATGAATCCAGAGATGACATTTTGCATGAGCCAGGAGCTTTAGTTAACTCAGAATTGTTGGAATAAGAAATGCCAAGAGCTTTTAGCATTGTCTAAAAAGATATTGCCATTATTTTCCTGGAAAGAGAATTCTTATTTTTTGGTCAC
This sequence comes from Nicator chloris, assembly GCA_013400495.1. Taxonomy (NCBI): domain Eukaryota; kingdom Metazoa; phylum Chordata; class Aves; order Passeriformes; family Pycnonotidae; genus Nicator; species Nicator chloris. The sequence goes on from WAAE01018858.1 coordinate 20,872, forward strand.
ATCTGGAGGTCTGTAGGTATGACAGGCCATAAACATAATCAAATTTAGGACCAGAGGAGAACACCTGCTGTTACCATTGTGTGATGTTTACTAATATCCTGGTAAAAAGCCTTTTGCTTTACATGTGAATATACACATTATTGTCATACATTTTGTGAACACCCAATAATTTATTAAACATATTTTTCAGAAAAGTACAGATATTTTTAAGTACTTTTTGAACATCAAAGAACAAACTAAGAGCAGATTTTTTTTTCAGCTATAAATCACATATACTTGCTACATTGCATTTAAAATGTAGTAAGTGTTTTTAAAGAAACAACAAGGACAGTAGTACTAAGGGAAGGCTTGCTAATGATGAACAATTCACCTGTTACCTAAATCTGAAGGAAAAAAAATCCTTAGCATGGATATACACTTGTCAGACCCAGTGAGAATAATTGGTCTAATGAACAGCTCTTTTCCACAGGGCTGGAAAAGATGTTGGTTCTGCAGTGTAATTCTCGTCAATTTTCCCCCCTCTCTGAGCTCTACTGCCATCATACAGAACTATTTGTTGGAGAAATTGCCAATTTTTCCCATTAAAGGAAACTGCTTATCGTTCTAGCTTTCCTAATTTCATGTAGCAGATGATACCATGCATTTAAGAGAGCTCAGAGTGACCTTTCATGCATGATTTTGATGCTTTTCATTGAGAAATGCTTCATACACATACATCCTTTAAAGCAGAACAAATGTTCATATATATACAAAAAAAAAATCTTAGAAGCTACAACGTGTTGATGGTTTTCATTCTTTAACTCATATGGCAATAGGTTTTGAAGTTTATCTAGAAATGTCCTACTTCTGATATTTTGCGTCTTTTGTTTTGCTAAGTGTTTTCATCCATGTTTTCACATAAAAATAGTGTAACAAGACTGGAAAAAACCCATGAAATAGGATGAATTTTTTAGCATAATATTAACAGCTTCTACTATTTAATTGTTTAACAATGGAGAGATGAATACAAAGAGCAAGAGAGGAAATGAATGTACAGAGTTTATGAGGAGAAAATTTGTCACCATTGGCTTTCAGAGGAAATAAGTACCTAATCGTCATACATGGGAACACTTGCTCATTATATGCTAAAATATAAATTGTAAGGATGTATAAAAACTCTCTTTCAATTGTCTAGCCTCATATTTATGCTCCAAGCAAGATTTGAAATGCTATGACTACATATGGCCTAACTATGCCTGAAGGGATAAACTCAGATGTTTAGAATAAGAATTTTCCCTATAAATAGTGGTACAATCTGGTGATTTCAGAGCTTTTGCTGGCTAACTCCAGATAAAAGAGAAACTCCTTTTAAGCCAATGAAATTATATTATTTATACACCATGTCACTGTGATCAGGCCACGGACATCTACAAAGTCCTATTAAATATATATAGGTCGATCTTGTCCTTAGTGCCATTTTTACGATATTTATTTCTCTGTGCTTTCTACTCACAAGTGCAGAGACCTCAGCTACTGAAGAGATTCTTGTTGCTGTTGCAATGAGTTTCTCTGTTTTATCTTGTATGTTAGTGGGAATACTGGAGTTTTCTGAACTGAAGCATGGATAGCTGTACATCGAGTAGCAGAAGGATGCCATAGGTGATTGTCTTCTTTACTGCATAAACTGTAAATATTTGTTTATGCCAGCTATGCCACACAGTATAAGCCAATGCCTTCAACAGCTGGGCATGTTCTAAAAGGCCAAGGAAGTCTCCTGCTTGACCCGTTCTGTATTTTTCCATGTTTCCCTACAATGAAAAGTAAGGAAAATCACTCTGATTGCATCTGAGTTTTAAGGGTCTTAGCAAGAGGACACATGGAAATGAACTGCAAAAGCATGCCTGGAGTATGACAGTCTTTTCTCCATAAAAACATTAACAGCTTCCATTCACAAGTGAAGAAATCCCTCGTTTGTGCAGTAAAGGAGGCCTGGCTTGAGGTCTGCTGTCAGTTCTAAAGCATACATTAAAGGTTTGTCACTGTGGGATCTAGCTGCGATCTAACTCCGCAGAGATTTGCAGAAACTTGCATTGGTGTGACTGTGCAGAAGCCCCTGCGAATCTGAAGAAGTGTTAAAACAGGATGGAGCAAGGAATATGTTTTGGTGTTACAATTTCCAAACACTGGTAATAAGCAATAAACCATCATTTATGGCTCAGAATTGGAGCCAGAATCTTTTCCATTTGAATGTGACTTGTGACTTTATCCATTTGGAAGTGAATTCCCTGCCAGTATACACACAAATATATATAAAGGACTTTCAATTATATTACCCCAGTGCAAGCATTGCATCTGGGATAGAACTGAGTTAAAAAAATGTATCCAGAAGCATATATACTTATAACTCATATGGATATTGACAGCTGTAGCAAAATTGTGTTTTCTCAGTTTAGAAATTAGGACCAACATATATATATCTACATAGAACTTTTACAATTATGTTTTAAAATATTTTTGATGCCATTAAAGAACAAGATAACGAGGACTGTAGCTATCCTGGTAGTGTTAACATCTACTCACTAGCTGGATTAATTAATTTATTTTAAAAAATTCATGTTTCTTAGCACTGATCAGGATTTTTTAATTTTCTAGGAATGCACATTGATATTGAGCATACTACGTAGACAGTTTGATTTTTCAGAACAACAAATGAGAGCCCATTTCAAAATATTGGAGAATATGAGCAATTTGAGTATCAGTGGGAACTGATTGCAGGGAATTCTGGCATCACGGTATAAGAGTCATCTGAGGATTTACTGTATTATACAGGACAGCTTGAAACAGCAGTACATATATAATTTCTGTTGTACATTGAGCTCATAGGGTAGTTGCAGCTAAATGCAGGAAACAAAGTTTATCTGTTTTCTGCTTTAGATCATTCGGACTCACTTATCAATCACCATTAGGCTTGTGAAACTAAATCTGTGAGTTTATCCACTTACGCGGCGTGCAAGTGAATTTACCCAGTATAATGATGTTAAGGACTGTGGCTTTCACAATATGTGACATTTGCACATCTAACATGCCAGGTGGTATAAGGATCATTAAAAGCCAAGGTCAAAAATGGAGTGTCTAAAACAAAGCAAAACAAAACAAGGTGTCTGTATCCACTCTCACTAACTGGACATTGATATTTATTTTTCCTGGTCCTTCATAAAATTAAAGAGTTCATATATACAGATGTGTATTTATAGTAATATAATCCCAAATCATTGCTCTAATGAAAATCTCTGGAAGTATTTTACCCTTCTAATGACACTTTGGGAGTAAAATATGGATTTCTAACCATATACAGAATTTTCTAACATTGTTTTCAATGATAGACCAGACCTCTTAATATACAGAGGTTTTAGAACTTAATTCAAATATATTTTCCATTTTGAAGTTGTGATGGATAAGTACACCTGCTTACTTAAAAATTATCTGCTAGTTTGTAGTTTTCAATAGCTTAATCATCATTTGATTTTCTCAGTTTGTATTGCAGGCAGTTCACCCGCTCTTCATCGAAATTTGAATGTTTCCTGTTTACACATCAGAAAATACAGAAAGATGATAATATTTAGAAAACAAAGAAAAAATGAAAGCTGTGTTCAAATACATTATTTATATAATTATCCTATAATTAAAGTAATTACAGTTTGTGGTGAAAAATAGTCTTTATTTTTTTGAAACATTTGCAGGTTTCTTGAAGGGTGTTTACTGATCATCACAGCAAAGTGACATGAAAAATACTTGGAGATGTTCTCATTTCTGCAAAACATTTAAGCTGCATAAGACATGTTCTTCATGAAACAACTATGTGCCTTTACAGTCCATTAATTGACAGGCCTGTATGAAAGGGAGTTTGATATTCAAAGACATTTGTGAGCTTTTATATTCTTGACTACAGCCACAGCTACTCTGCATATGAATTTTCTGAATAAGAGTGGAATTCTAACAAATAATACTACAAGCTGTAAAAATGGTGCAAATGAAGGATTTCTTGCCTTATGGTATTTTTGAACTTCTAGATTCAATTTGCTTTTCTTTATAGCACCTGGAAAGCCAGAAGCTTACAAAGTGAAACCTCTGTGCCCATGAAACTGCCTGAACCTAGGATCAGTAGTTTTGAAAAAGACCCACTGACCATTCAAAAATACCGATCTGAGACCAAGAACATGAGGCCATTACTTAGGAGGCCAACCCAAATGGTGTTTCTACATTTCACTGTTAGAAGTCTACCACAGGCATTAGAATGAGGGAAAACAGGACCAGGGACCATCTCAGGACCATTTCCACTACCGAGGCGTGCCTGGCCTGCAGCAGTGTTACTCAGTTGGCAGCACATAGTCCTCTTCTCACACAGCCTGCTCTACACAGACATTTTGGACTGCTGGAGGATGACTGGGGGTCCTACTGCTGTATGGATGAGGATGGGGTTTTCGTATGGAGCCGTCCTGGATTTTTAATCCTGGATTCATTTTTTTTCACCTCACAAGCCATGTTTTACTCTTCACACAACTGCACAACAAAAATCGTTGTGGTCAGATTAATCATAGAAGCGATTCACATATTTCAAATAACATATACGAGACATATTCAGTAAGAAATACTAGTCAGCTACTACATTTTCTTGATTACATTCATGTAAATATCAATATGTGCATGATCAATATCTGCCAGGACTGTGGAAAATTAGGAAAACCATAACTCTCATAGCATGACATTTTTTTTATCGTACAACTAAAGGAAAATGTATATTGACTTGATCTCCAGAGAAAAACATCTATTTATTATTTGAAATGAGCCATATCAAAGACAAGATGTATTTTTAACAAAGTAGAACTTTTTTGAGAATTTTTTCTTTCTTCTTTAAATACAATATTCACCAACATGCAATCTTTTATTTTTTCTTATCCAGCCTCATAAGCAGGGGCTAAACATAGTGAGCACATATGGGTGTTAAAATAAAGCTTATAAAAAACTTCATGCATCCAACAATCTCCGACAACTGACTCTCATTTTGAGAGTATAATGTGATTTCACAAGTTCCTTCCTGCTATCCTCACAGGCATCATACATGGGCCCTCTCCCTGAAGGGTGGAGAATCTCAGCTAAGCACAATTTTAGGGTGCACAAGAAAATGTCTGTTTCTCAGACAGACAACCTGAAGCTCGTAAAAAAATTTTTAAAAAAGTAGCAAGTCTTCCGTCTGTCTAAACTGTACAACATTTACCTGAATAATTTTGTTCTTTGGAGACCTATGACTTCTAGACCTTGTTTGCCCCTTTGGTCATGGCCCACAAGCATCTCCTGCTGTATCTTCCAGTTTGCAAAAGAAGACCACTATCTGTAAGCAGCCAGTGGCTCCCTATCCATCAGTCTGTAAGGCATAGATAAACAGTTTGCTTTTAAGGTATGACTCCAGCCTTGTTAGATTTAATACCCCAGAACAAATTACTTAGCAGTTCATGTTTGCACAGGTAACCAGATCCACATTGTTTGAGTGTAGTTGTTTTTATGCAAACTTTCAGGTAGCAAGATCTCTGCAATTTTTGGAGCAGCTTTCTGAGACTACCTGCTTAGGAACAAATTAAATAAAATAAGAGGTCTGGCTCAGCTGATTTTCTCAAAAAGTATTGAGAGAAGTTAAGAGACTTGGACATACAGTACTGAAAATATCCTGGAGTTTAGATGGGGCTGAGTTCTTGAAAGACTCAGTGTACCTGCCCTACTAGTCAACTGTTCATAACACTTAGAAAAAAAACCCCACCACCAAATAATTTTCAACTATTTCTCAATAATAGCAATAGCTGGGAGAATTCATAGCGAGAAAGACTTCAGGGATTTTTGTACTCAATACTTCTACATATGAGAAGACTAATTTTGCTAAGTCTGTCTCTTCCTAATAGTGCAGCCACCTTGGCCAGTCAGTTCAATTTATAACTAACCCCGCTCTTAAAATGTTTCCCTAGAATTTAAAATATATCTTCCTGTCAAGATGGGCTTAACAAAAAAATACACAAAGTAAGTAAAAACTATTCTTCCATAATTTCACAAGTACATTTTTACCACCTTACTTGCACTTAATAACACCTAAAAATATATTTCTTATATTCTTAAAGACCCCAGATTATTTTTGGGGCAGAATATATACATGTGTGTGTATATATGTATATATATATATATATATATATAGTCCATCTTCCTTTTTCCCTTGAAGAGTTATTTTTATGATTAAAATAATTGTAACCAGAGGAGCTGAGACTGGCAGTTGTGTCAGACTAGCAATTTACACCTTCAGCAGAGGATTTGGGAAAACTACACTGTTTTGACATGCTTCTTTCACTTCGCCTTTTTTATTTGACTTTATAGATCCTCTCCTTTGTGTTGATTTTGATGTTCTGGAAGAGGTTTAAGATGCTCTTTCTTAAATTACTGATTTTGTTGTTGTCACTAGACCATACCCGAAAACACAGAAAGTCTGGTTTCAGTCAAGGATCACTCTTGCACTTTTCCTGAGTTCACCATACAGCTGGGATCTGATATCTGTGTGCCCTTCGGAAAGAGAGGACCTACCTTTGGAGCACAACTGTAAGTCAACAATTTACGAGTCAAAGCCCTTTGAAAAATTCCTTTCTGTAGTTATGACATGACATAATACATCTGGTGTCATAACAGGCACCAATACACAACCATGCACTGCCATTTGTTTTGCTCTAATTATCACTCAAATGGTAAAATATTTTTAATCTCAAAGCCTTCTTAAACTAATCGTACAGCTGTCTTAGGTTTGAAATTCAAAACAGGGCAGAAACACCAATTCATGAAGTGGTTTCACATTTACAAATTTTGGGTTCCTGGCTGGTGTACCAATTGTAGTGGTTTGAGTGTTTGCTCATCTGTGAGATAATGATTAGGAGAAAATAAAAAGCAAGGCAGGCCTAAACTCAAGAGTTACAAAAATAGTTTATTCATGCACACACCAAAGAATGAAGAAAGAAAAAAATTGAAATTTCAAAACACTTCTCTTCCTCCCCANCAGCCAAATTGGCCACTCCTCCATCCCTCCTTCCAACAGCTTTCCACTTCTTCCATTCATGCTGTCTCTCTATGTCCAATCACAGTGTCCATCTGCGGAGGAAGGAAGGGGTTAAATTCCTGTCCAGGCTTTTTTCTCTCTCTCTCTGCCCTCTTCACCTTGCAGCTCATGGTGTCACGTTTCAAATCTGCACTGGTGTTGGAGGATGGGGGTGGGAAACCCCATCCTTTTTTTGGGCCCTTTTGCACTGGGAACCAAAGCCCAGGCTCCCCCCACCACCACTGGCTGCCATGCCAGTCACCACAGGGCCCCGGGATACTGCCCAGCCCTTCGTTCACTGCTGGCCACGGGACCCCAGAGACATTGCCTGGCCCTACCCTCCCTGGCTACCACGTGGCCCCCAGGACACGGCCCGGTCCGCGCCCTGCCCGGCTGCCGCCACATCCCCGAGTGGAAGCGGCCCCTCTGCGCAGCCAAGCCACCACCTCCTTTCCGCCCCCCCGGTGCAGCTGGCGGGGAGGAAGGGGCCTCGCTGGTCCGGGCCAGGCCCAGCTGACTCTCTCCTAGCAGTGGGGAGAGTGGCAAGGGGCCCAGTCCACCCAGGGCTGCTCCCCTGTGGAGCTCCTGCAGCCCGGAATCGCAGCCAGGCCAGGCCAGCTTCTCCCCTCACGGGAAGGAGCGGTGAGGCCTGCCCAGCCCAGGCCACCCCATGGCCACGGCCACAGGGGTGGCCCAGCTGTTAGCGGCTTGGCCGGCCAGAAGGCAAAAGGGCCATCTTCCTGAATTCTCTGATATTTAACCCTGTCCATGTGTTCACGTAGATGTACTTCCTGTTCAAACCACCACAACAGCACATTAACATCTTACGTGCATTTAGAGTATGGTTAAAAAGAGAGGTGCTCTGAGGGACATTAAAACCTAGCTGAAACTTCTAGAGAAGTGAAGCCCTTTGGGGAGGCACAGAAAATTTTCAGACTAAATATTTAGGAAGCACTAAGAGCCAGAGTATCTGCTGATTTGGGTCTTGTCCTGGTTAATAAAGTGGCATTCACTTTCTGTTACAATAGTTCCTTATTAAGCTAATCTGCCATCTGCATAATAAAATCATCTGTCAACAATTATTGAGTCTGCTTTTGATTCAGCTTGCAGCGATGTCTCCATGTCACTCCATGCTCCCAAATTTCCCAACTCACACTGCTGTGTTGTGTCCTAAATCACACCAGGCACTGCACAGCTCTCAAAAGCAGCGCTGTCTGGGTTATTGTAGAGCAGCAGAGGTGTCCAGTGAATTAGAATTATTATCTCATACCAGTGAAAATCTTCTCAATAATTTATTGTTACACACTGAAGACCAGAATATTATAACCTAAGTTTAAAAAAGTAATTTTTTAGTCCCTCCTAAGTCTTTTGAATGGTACATGAAAGAAACCACATTTTAAACAGTGGTTCAAATTATATCTCCTCTGGTATTATGCTGTGGAATTCAGGTGGATGATTCGCTTCTACTTTTTACAGTCAAATAATTATTCAAAGACCTTGCTTCTTCTTCAGAAAAACACTCTTTTTAAACCATGGTAGTCCTTTAACTGAAGTTCAGAAGAGTTACTTGTGATCACCATAAATTTGTGCCCAAAGAGGTAGAGTTCAGCCTGGAACTTTGAGGTACTGCTATCAAGGGGAACTCTGACAAGACATAGAGTAATTGTAGGGTGTCTAAATATGAAACAGCCTCTGGTTATTTGGCTGAGATCTCAGAACTGAACAGGACTGATCAGAAATCTCCTATAGTGTTTGAACCCATTTTCCCCAATTATTTTTCTTTTCTTCAGCTCAGCCTTTGTAAGAGTTTAAATGAACTTATTTTTAAGTTGGGATTCATAAGAAAATATGTAATAATTTTTAAATTCCCCAAAATCTCTGTGGGTTTGGGGTTTTTTTGGGGGGTGGGTTGTTTGTTTGTTTGCTTTCTTGCTTTCTTGCTTGCTTTTGTTTCCTTTTAGGTTATCATCAGGAACATCTGCAATCATGTGTCATTCCAGAGCACCTAGTTGCCAGACAAATGTCTCAAAAATATTGAATATTTTCTTTTTTTTCATTGTAATTAGAGGCATAAGTTCAATGAATTACTCTAAGCTGCTTGCATCTTGCTTCCTATTTTCTCATATTTTCACCACCACCTCAAATCTTGGATGAAACAGAAGTCACAAGAAGTTAAGATACCAACAAATATCCTTAAAGAATAGAGTGAAAATATGGAGAAAATTTTCACAGCAGTCTTCTTCATCACTTTCCTAAGAAGATACTCAGAAGGAATACAACAACTTTTTGTCTTTAATTTTTTTTTCCTTAGGCAAGTTTGGTCTAGTCAGGATGAGCTAATGGTTTGAGGATCAGGAGATCTCAAGTGGTGTTGACACTGATTTGCTGAATCATTTTGGGAATACTCTCTATGTGTCAGCACAATCATTTTGCAGATGGAAATAATGACCTAATGTTTACCAACTTGAAAAATGGGGGGTTGTGAAAACCACAGTGATTTAACCAGAAATATTTCACTGCCAGAAGCATTATGGTTGAAAGTTTTATGCATTATATTATCATTATACTTTGTTCTTACTGTTAAAGAATAGGTTTAACTTCAGAGTTCCTAGTAAAAGTATTTTCTAAAGCATGATCAAAACAGTTCTCACAAGAGTTACATTTGCAGTAAGTGTACATGGTGCACATTAATTTTTTTTAGATACCTAATCTGAAAAAAAAATTCCCCATTCTATTAAAACTAAATTAAATTAGAACAAACAAATTGCATTTTCCTCAAAAGAAGAAATTATGAAGAAGCAGAACTATGCAAATACTTTAAGAAAAGATGCTTTGCTCTGCAAAACAAAAATAAGAAATTTCTGAATGTGTAAAGCGAACTGATTTCAACTTTAAGAGCTGGAACCTTGGTCAGGTTCAGGGAAATTTTTAGGTCTCACTTGAAAATTTATGTCCTTCATTGGGAGGAAGCATATATATATTTCAAAGTATAACTCTCACTCATTTATTTTATTGTACGTTCCCAATATGTCTTTGCAATACATCATTTTAAAACAAATACACTGGATTTTTTTCCTCTAAAATATGAATTATCCAATGGCAACTATTTCATAGAATCGATAGAAGGGCCTGGGTTGGGAGAGACCTTGAAGATCATCTAGTTCCAAACCCCCCTGCCTTAGGCAGAGACACCTTCTACGAGACCAGCTTGCTCAGAGCCCCATCCAGGCTGGCCCTGTACACCCCCAGGGATGGCGCATCAACAACTCTACACAACCTATTACACTGCCTCACCACCCTCAAAGGAAAAATTTTCTTTCTGATACCTGATCTAAACCTACTCTCTTTCAGTTTAAACCCATTCCTCCTTGTCCTGTCACTAAATGCTTTTGCGAAAATCTCTCTGCATTTTTCCTGTAGACTCCCTTCAGGTACTGGAAGGCCTCAGTTAGGTCACCCTGAAGCCTTCTCTTCTCCAGGCTGAACAATCCCAATTCTCTCAACCTATTTTCATAGGAGGGGCACTTCATCCCTTTAATCACCTTTGTGGTCTCCCCTGATCTCATTCCAAGAGGTCAATGCCCTTCCTGTGCTGGAAACTCAGTGTTTGATTTCGTTAAGGTCTTATTGTGATGTGGTGTTTTTTCATGAAATAAGAGATTTGACATTCCTGTGGCAAAGGGAATATCAAGAATTAGAAGAACCAGAAGCAGAAAATGTTTAAGGATGACATTGAAGACATAGGTGTTAATAGTTATTGCCTCAGCCAATTTTCTGTAGCGTTGCAGGAGTCACACAGACAGAATTTAATACAGAATGAAGATACCTGTGGTAAGCAAACAGTTTAGTAAAGTGCATCAGGTCTATCATGACAGGAAATATTTTAAGGGTTTGAAATGCTGTCTGTTCCTGTCTACATATTTAGTCACGCTCCCCCATCCCACCTAGTTGAATAGGACTACTTGTATTTTTGGAGAAGCTTGTATGCAAGCTAATATCCTGAGTTTCTTTCCCCAGAGAAATTAGAAATGACTCAAGTTGATATGTCAGTGTCCCACTTACTTTGAAGATGTTCACGGTGATGTGTGGAGATGTCTCATTTTCTTATGGGAGAGGAACAAGAGTAGAAAACAGGAAAGGATTAGGAAACAGCGCTAGATATCTGAAAGATCAATTCAGTAATTATGGGTTTAACCCACCAAAGACAGGTCATTTGGTCAGTTGGGAAGGGTCTGTATTTACAAGACATCATCTCTGGGCAAACACAGATATTGAAAATCTCAAGGCTGGGTCTCCTAGTGTGGCAAACAGGAGGTTCAGAAAAATCCCATTAGCTACTAACAGGATTTGCACCCTTGCATCTCATGCACCACTTTGAAAATTCACTCTCAGTCATCAGGAAGTAAGGTAATATTCCAGCATTCAAAATTGCGTCATTCAGATACAGACAAGAAGCCTAATTGGCTGTTGTGTACAAAGAATCAGAAGCATAAAGAATTGCTTATGGTTAAATATTTTATTTAAAGCCTGGGGTTTTCCAACAGACCTGTCTACATATGAATCTTTAATAAAAAAAAAAAGAAAATTACTAGATCTTTAGTTATTTATAACTCAGCTTTACAGTTAGATGGAAAATGTTTCCAATCTCAACAACACAAAGACATCTCAAGATAAAAGAATCCAAAAAAATTTTACCCATAAAATGGGAATGGTTCAGTTACATAAAAAACCCCAGACCAAACAAAATACATATATGCATGTGCAAACTGTTCATTTATCCATCATGTTCCAAGAGTGTGTTATGTTCATGACAGTCCAGATAGGTATCCATATTTTAAATCTGTACAATTTAATTCACATAATCAGATTTTTATTGTGATGGAAATTCTTTGGTTTTCCCTTAGAGGATTTTGGAATATTTCTTATTTTCTATCTCACATCAAGAAATGAAACTGGAACACACAGAAGGGTATGACAGGTGGAGACTATCATACCACACTCCATCCATGAATTCATACCACCAATTCATCAAGTCAAAGCAATTCATGCTACATCTACTAGCATAACCTTTTACTTCAAGGTTTTTAGTCAAGAAAAATATAAGTGGACAGCCAGAAGTACTAGCTTAATTCTTTATTAACGGTATCAAATGCACTAAATATCTTGACTAAGAAACTTTGAAAGAAAATGATGTCCCAAAGATTCCTTACAACACTCTCTGTTTCTGGTGGCAAGCTCTTCTCCCCCGTCACAAAAAGAAAAAAAAAGAGCCACATATTTGGTAACTACTCAAAAGAGAAGTAGATTCTAATCATGAAAAAAATGTGTTTTAATTTCTAATCATAATCCTTCATATGATTGAATTTTAAGAGTTCACCGACATATATTTTAGCGAGATGAAATTATGTTTTATAGTAAATGTTATCATTTCAAATAAGATCACTACATGCATGAAGAAGTGATGAGTAATACCTGAGGAAACCAAACCATATTTAAATGCAAGAAAGGATGTTTTCTTGTCAGGATGTTTAGCAAGGCTGTTCCGGGAGTCATTGCATATTCTGCCAAAATCTTGTTCATCATACTGGAAGCCCTTCTGAGAGCATTGCACTGCCTTTCCTCCAAAACAGCACCTGAAGCTGTGCTTAGCCTCTGGAAAATAAACTGACGCCATTATAAAACCTTTAATGAACGCAGAAAAATTTTCTCTTCTGAAACATTGAAGTCCTGATGTACTCGTATTACTGGATTCTCCTTTTTAGCATAATTTTTTTTCCTCTCAGAATTTTATCTCTGAAAGTTAGTAGCCATATTCACGGATCAACTCTAACCCTGATGGGTTGTGTGTCTAGCTAAGCAGGCCACTCCTTTTAAAAGGAGAACAGAAAAAAGAAGAGGAAAATCTAATAGCTTTCCCACGGTTTACATAAGAAAAGAGCAAGTTTTCCAGAAGTTAGCCTTTTTGTGTGGTAGGTAGTTATTTTTCAGAGTTCTTTACACTTTAAGTAAAACCTAAGGATTGCCTCCAACTCCTCTATTTTTCTTAAAGCACCAACTGCATCAGCTTAGCCAGACAGTTTAGATGTGCAGGACAGCACCATCCCTGGTGCTTGAAGTAACTTCATGAAGTCAGACCTAGTCAATTCACAGGAGCCGGGATTATGCTGCTTTTTGGGAATGTGGCTCTGGCTGCTAACTCAGATGATAATCTACCTTTCTAGTGTTTGGATACTTTCTGCCCAACAGGCATTTAAGGTCTCTAGATAGTGCACAGAAGGAATTAAACAAATTAGAGTATTTGAACAGAACCCAAACCACCCCATAAAGCTAAGCAAAGACACGATATCACATACACGTACACAGTGTAATGTGTGGTGCTCAAGGCCTGCCAGTTCAAAATTCTAAGCAAGAGGATATGTTTTGCCCTTATTCAGGGCTGTAGAAAGGTACTTCCATCTACCCTCCTGCAGGTAAGAAGGCACCTGTTTTCAGTCCAAAAAGTGACCTTTGCAATTGCAATGCAAGATCGGGGAGGCAGGGCTGATTTTAGTTCTTCTTTCACAGCCCAGCCTTATGGTTCATGCCCAAGTGAATGGAAGGCAGTCAGGCTTGATCCTCTTCTTTGCCTGAAGAGTCATCAGCCAGCAGTGTTATCAGGCTAAATAGAACTGCTGCTGGTGTAATGCTGAAGGGAGGAGAAATACTGCAGGGGAACACACTCTATCGTCTCTGTTCAGCCAAATCTGCTCCACAGAAAATAAGAGTCACAGGGTCAGGAAACGTAGGGCCTGGGAACAGGAGTTTAACCCAGGCTTCAAAGACAGTTCCTATCTATTATGTACCACACGTGGTAAAAAATGCATTAGTAATCCTGAAAGCAGTTGTCACACTCAAGTTTTGACCTGCTGGGGTGCTCTTGCAACTATGATATAGAGTCATGCCCCATCTTTGCAGTGCATTTGAATATTCTTATCATAAGACTGAATATGGTTAGTCTTTTACATATCAAGGCCCTTTTACAGAGCCCTGGGTAGTGCAGACTTGGTTAAATGAAAACTGCCCTCAGCTGTTAGCCTTTCCAAAAAGTTTTGCAGACCACCTGAGGTATTTTAAGTGGGAATTATGTAGTCTGAATATTTCATATTACTAATTATCTCCCACAAATCCTTACTGTGTCCTCAGATAGTTAGGTCTGTTGTAATTGCTGCACTGCAATTTACAGAAGGTGAGAGAGTGAGTTCACCTTGTTTCAAAATCCTTTCTTATCACAAATTACTCTTTCATTCTGATCACAATTTAGACCACTGATGGATAAGTTTCATTCTTTAACAGCTTGAAATAACCTAGTCATTACAGGTCAGGAGCTTATGCTGAATATAACTATGCATGTATAATGATACAACTGGTGGACCCAAAACTAACAAATAAATGTGCTTGTCATAGCCCAACAAAGTATATGGAGTTGGAAGGGACCCACAAGGAGTGGGTCTACTTCATGTAGAGTATCAAAGTTCCTTACCTTCCTTGTCGACACAGAAGTGGTTCCCCTGATATGAAAACAGTTTTAGATTTTTTGTTATAGAGACTTATCCAGCTTAAACACATTTTTGCCTCTGGTTGGGATTTACAGAACATGGAATTCATAGTAAATGATCATGTTTCTACTCTCTCATCAGTGCCTTCAATAATACAATAAAGAGGTTTGTGCTGTTTTAAGGACTGTGCAGAGAACATGGCACTTTTATTTGGATTCTAATTTGTGAACTGCTTGGCAATCTTCTTTTCCCATAATGTATTCATCATAAGATATATTGGTTATGCAATAAAGTATTTTTTAATTGCTAGCTTTAGAAATATTTGAGTACCCAATTATTTCTATCTAAAAGACTATTATGAAAAAAAGGAAAAGTTAAAAATGGATATGGCTACACATGGATTATGAGTTGCACAGCAAGAGCACTGAGCCTTTGATGAAGTGTATAAATAATTAGTAATACATTTTAAGAAATCTCTTTCTTGGTTCATAGCACCTGTGCTCATTTAATTCCAGCTGAAAATATGCCCATTCTTTTGCAGTGAAGGACAGATGTGTGGTGACCGAGTCAATGGGAAAAGTGATTCATGTTGAAGCACCTAAGGCCAAATACTTTCTGCACATACACAGATCAGACACTCACTGAGAGATTAGGCACCAACACAAATTTGTCCTGCCCTGGCAAAAGATCACAGGGGACATTAGACAGGCATGTATGTGGCAGAGTAGTGCCCATAAATGAAGGCATGTGTGTGTGTGTAATGATTTAACATCTAGTTTTTATGTGAATGATTTTTAGTAACCTCAACAAGAGATTAATAGCAAGAAATAGCACTCTATAAATAGGCTGTCCCATTTTTTTCTTTTTTTCAAAGTTACACGAATATCCAAATATCATTTATTGGTTCTTATTCCATAGACATTGATGGGATGAATTTGGTCAGCACAAATGGATATGTTCATATGTTCACTGAACTTCACTAAACTGCACCTTGAGAACCTTCACAAAAGTACTTTCACATTTGAAGAAGCACTTTGACACCTAAAGATGCAAGCAGGGTGCCTAATGTAAATACAGTACCTAAGGACTAAAAATGAATGTCTAAATTCCACTAGGTTCTCAAAACACTGCAAAATTTTGGTCTTAGTATATATATGCTTCTTGCAAAGAGGAACAGAGAAAAATCTCAGGAGCTATACCCAGACAGTTGTTTACTCATCTCAAACAGGACTTTGAAGAGCTGTTCTGCACCTGTCCACTGATTTGCAGAATTCCCTAAAATATCAAACAAATAACAAATAAATATGAAGCCAAGGAAGATTGCTTGCTAACTTTGCTTACTTTTCTAGTGGTTTACAGACCACTTCTGCAAAGCATGTCCTCTCAAAGTTCTTCACATAACTAATACAAAATCAATTCCTCTTATTAGTGTATCCCCAGTTCAGACTGTCACACACAGAGTTTTTAACTGTGTTGTGTAAATCAGCATTGCTGTCAGCTCCATCTGTGATACGTGCCTCTTAAGTGAATTACTCCAGTTGTGAAGTGGCTCCACTAAGAGAAGTCTAAAAGATTTCATAGAACTATTTCAGTCCCAACAGCATTTTGTTTTATCGTTGATATTTTTCTGCCTCAACACGTATAATTAAATGCATACCAATAAACAGGCTTACACTTTGGAGATTCCTCATGTTTCTGAGTTTATACTATACTCCTAGTGTTCAAATGAATGTCATTACAGGACCCTTTGTAATACTTTAGAATTATTTATTTTTTAAAGTTGTAAATACACCAGAACAGGGAGATAGAAGGGCTGAGTTCTTGATAAAAGGGCTATGGCAGAAATATTTGAAGATATGTATCAAATTGACTGTCATCAATTATGTAGTGGAGTTCTGCTTGTCAGTTGTGTTGTCACTTTTCCACACCAAGGGGGGAAAAAAATACCTGACAAGACTTTACTTTCCCTTTTAAATGCATGTAAAGAGGAAAAGCACTGTACCATATTAATGCAGATAGAATGGAAATACAGTGTTTTTCATAAGCACCTTTTTATGTGAGAGCAACTACGCTATTTCCTTTTCTTTTGTTGTGAAGAAAACATAGTGGGGTTTAAATAAAGAAACTTAGAAAGTAAGCTGATTTTTAGGAAAAATATCCTCATATCTAGCAACAACTATAAACCTAGAAGTGCTATTTAACTCCATATTCCATGTTTCAGATTCCAGAATTCTTTATTTATTTGTTTTTTAAAAAGATTATAAGTAGAGTTTTTCTTATTTTATTTTTCATCCATTTTATTAATATTTTTATTTCATCCTGAAAAAAAAAAAGAAAAGAAAAGAAAAAATAGAAAGAATTGGGAAAAAATATGTTAAAAAGTTTTTAGGTTCCCAAACCATGCATAATTGTTACTTTAATTTCTAAAAATAATACACATAATTTTAATAATAATGAAAGGGTACATATATTTTAAAATTTTATTTTAAATGTATATTCAAATGGTTATTTATTATAAATTTATATTTATATGGTTATTTTAATTAAGGCTGTTGGCTGCCTTTAGTTTGCTTTGCTTTTAAGGATAAGGAAGACAAATAAGTGTTTGAGGTAAACTATATTAGGGCTCAATTTTAGGAGGTAATACCTCACCATTGGCTGATGCTCAGGGCAATGCCCAAAGTGGTGCATGCTTGACCCTTGAAGGTGGTGTGGAGTGTGATGTGACTTGATCTTTTTGTTTGGGGGCTCAGAAACCCTTTGGTGAAGCTGACAAAGCTTTTTGGGTACAGATAAGCCTGGAATTGCTGGCTTTCCCATCCCACTGCTCCGTACAACCAGAGTGGTCCTGCTGGGTATCTGTGGCCAGGCGCCCTCAGCCTCCCTCGCCCAGTGACCTCGCACACTTGAGCCCAGCAGCAGGGTGACACACTGCCTGCCCAGCAGCACTGCTGGTCACAGAGAGTGACAGGGGTCAGTGCAGCCATCAGACAGAGGTGACACTCCACTGACCCTGCACTTCCTGGACATAATCCACGTGCCTCCTGGATTGCGCCGCACAGGCTTGGCCTTTCCCTTACATGGGCTTACCGAGCAACCCACACGATAAACACGTGTTGGTCAAGCCAGCAGGAACAGGGGTCCATGTTCCTACAGTCCACACATAACATTCCAGGCTGAGAGGTGACAATCTTGGCTGCAGGGTCACTGTGCAGTGCCCACCAAACTCAGTAGATAAGCAGCTGTTTGACCTCACTCACTGTCTGCAGTCTCCTCAATGGGAGAAATGCAATTCTAACCTCTTCTTGGTGCCACCTTTGCACACTACTGCTATTCTTTTCTCCCTCATAAGGCATGATGTAATATGGATTTACAGTTGAATTTCTGTTTGTTTTGATTTATTTTGTTTTGGGTTTATTTTCTGGATTTCAACTGTACAGAAAAAGAAATCACAACTATTTAATTGGTTTTCTTTTATGGAAGATATATACTCTACATTTGTTTTCATTTGGACATACACATCAGTGCTTTTTATCTGGGATTGCCAGAGATTTTGGCTATACCCAATTAATAAGTTTTCAGGAGACCTCTGTAGCAGTCCTAAGTGCAGCCAGCCGAAGTATTGACATTTTCTGTAGTTGGGCCTCTGTGGCCCAAAGCTGGCTGATAACTTCCCAGAAGTATCCCTGAAACCTGTCAGCTCTCTAATGGCTCAAAATTTCCCTGTGATTTATAAATCACTAGAATGCACTCTGAGAAACCAAGTGTAAATGTAAAATACATACAATGTGCAGGGAAGCTATGGATTCTAGGTGTGTTGTTCTGAAATTCCTACATCACTGGATATTACAGTGGATGAGGTATCTGCTTAAGGACCCGAGGCATACTTCATCCAGGTCAGGGGCAGCAAAGACCAACTTCAATGGTTCTTGCCCTGGTGGAACAGTCTGAGGACTGTTAATCAATGATAATCAATGAAAGATGGGAAACCAGTATGTCCTTGGAATGGGATGCATCTTCAGAAAGACACTGATGTGTGCTACTCTCCTTGAAAAGTCCCAAAGTCTGAGACATCTGGGAAGAGAAAAGCTACCAGAATGTACTTTATTTAAGTATAAGATTTATTAAGGAAGAAGTTCACCAAAAGTTCAAAAAAGACATAATGGCCTGTAGAAAGATCTTGGAAATACAGGAGGACACCATCCACTTACCAAATATATTCTAATAAATTATAATCTGTCAGTTTATGTTTGGAGTTTCTGAGTCTATCAGAAACATCTCAGTAGGTATTGGTCAGAGAAAGCTGCAGAGCCCAGAAAGCTTCTCTAGAAGGAAGCTGGACACTAACCAAATGTAGGGAGCAGAGCTTTATTTCTGATCATTTTTTCAAGGGACCTTCTGGCTGTGCAATTGTAGATTAAAGTGAAGCTGACTTTAGGCTCCTCCAGCCTGTCACTCTGAGAAATATACCTCAAATGCCAACATCTAATTCAAAATCCTATTCCTATTTTTCTTGATGTGAGAAAATTTTCTGTTCTGAATTGTTCATTTAGGATTGTTTTTTAACAATGAGTTTTAGGGCATACTTTCATCAAACAGTAGATTTTGTTGTTAACTAAAAGAAGGATATATTTTTACACATTCTCCTGAAGACAACCCTTAATGCCATCTAGTGCCCTGAACACATTGTTATGGTGAACTCATAGAAGATTTGAATTTTAAAGGGAAAAATGTTATATATTCTCATTATTCATGAACCAAGAAGGTCAGACACAGATTTACCATATGTAGAAAACTTGAAGTATATGAGGCTGTTGAGATTCAATAGATCCCAAGGATAACAAATAAAGGCACTGCTGTTAAAGTATAGTGCCTCTTTCAATTTCTTATATTTTTCTAAATTACCATTTGTGGGAATTTAACATTATAGAACAAAAAAGTGAACTTTTCTAGCAGTTACCAAAAAGCAATTTATTGTTTGTATACTTCCAGATATAACTAGATTTGGGTTAAAGAAATTTAGGTCTTTTGCATTGTGTATCCATGCAAGGTTTTTTTTAAAGTATTTGAAAGGAAAAATCATCACAATGTGTTTTACCAGTTAAGCACACTAAAGCTATTTGCTATCTCTGGAAAATTTAAAAAAATAACTTCTGGAAGGCAAGTTATGAAAAAATTCCTTTTACAATTTACCTTTAAAAAATGGTGACCTCGTGGATTGAAAAAGATAAAGGAACACTTTTTCTTGAATACAATTTTTATTTTGCATTTTGCTTTTATAATAAATAATTTGCTCCTTTATATTTCAAGTGAAAGCAGTAGGCCTATATAAGAAAAAAACACGAATTTCGGTTTGTAACCCAAAGTAACATTTTTAACTGATTTTTTTTCTTTGAAGATACATTTTTGTTGCATAAGGAAATATAAAAGTGGTATAAAATTTCCCCTTCATTTTTATTTAAAATATTTACAGTATTCCGTAAATATATCAGCTACTACATAAGAGTTTAGTACTGACTGGATTGATTAAATAGCTGGATGTATAATTAATATCTCAAGGTCCCTTTTTAAGCTTGAGTATAACAGCCAATGAGAAGTGATGCGGCTGGTTTGGGATGAGCAAAGCTTTTAAATGTTACCCTTCAACCCACACAGCAGTCTCCCTTTCTTCACAGAACTGTGTTCTCATCCATAATTTTAAGGGCCTTTGTAAATGGTGTAAGCAGCAGGACCTTTGCTTCAGCAGCAGTGATGTTTTACAGTTAAATGTGTAATTCTCCAAACGGAAGGACAGACGCTTTAAAGACATCATTATTCTTCACCTATCTGTCAGAAACTACAGAGGATCTAGCTGGTTTAGTTGCAGTCCTTTTATCTTCAGCCTGATTTCTACAATTTTTCAAACAGATCCGCAATGCATTCATCACACCATGAGCAGGAATTTCAGCCTGAGCACCACCAGTTATATAAGTCCTGGGCTGAGTAAACTAATTTCCCCTGATTTCAGTCATGTGAAGCAGTGGGTGAAAAGGTCACCCTCATTAGTGGGGAGAGATGCTGCTGCCCTGGTGGCCAACTGGCTTTGCACCCTTTTAGTTATTGATCTGGGAGCACACAGGAGCAGGCAATGGCCGTAGGGCACAGCTCAGCTCTCTCTTCTTGAGGGTCTCCCAGGAAAGCTACCAAAGGTTTCCTTCTACATCCTGGATCTCTGCTACAGGTAATTAAGGTTAGGTAAGTGAAATAGCTAAAAATGAAAGATTTAAGTTACTAATTCCTCCTGAAAAAAAGCTTTCAGGACAACAAATCTAGGGAAAATTTTCTGGGCATATCAGAATCCCACCAGGTTAAAGTGACTCAGTATTTAGTTTTCAGAAAGCAAAATCCCCCTGCATCCAAAGCCAAGGATAATGTTTAATATCCATCATTTTCTTGTGTACGCTCTGTTCCTGACCTTGAATGGCTGATCCAGAGCCAATATGGGATTGGGACCATAATGGCAATGAAACTGCAGAGACAGTCAACATCATTTCATCTGGAGGGGTCATCCTATTCCCTGGGGTCTTGCCAGTGAAAATGATAGGGATAAATTAAAAAACAAAATTGAGGAACATCTTCAGCATCCAAAGAAAAATCAGTTCATGACAGAAGCAAGAGGTAAAGCATTAGCAGTTTAAACAGAGGTGCACATTAATAGTGTAGGGGTTTTTCTAAGACACCATAAATTTCAGAAACTGGTCTGAATTATTAAGCTGTTGAAAACATGACTTAATTAGAGAAGGAGAGAGAGGGAGAGAGAAAGTAAGTGATGCTGCTTTTGGGGGAACATTTAGGGAATTATTGAGTTAATTTTCTCAGATCACCTGGTCAGACAGCCTGAATGCTACATTATAGTGTGGACACTCAGATTCAACTGCTTTCTCCTCTTAGGTTGAAGAAAGATGACTGATTCTTCCCCCAAGGAAGGAAAGGTCTAAAGATAGCTGCTTGGGAAACTGTACCCTTCCTGAGTAGGTTTCTCACAGGCTGCCTGGGCCCCAGTCCTGCTGACTGTCAGAGGTGACGGAACAACCCAGGGAGGAGAATCCGGCAGGAGAAAAGCGAAGATTCCCTCCAAAATAGCACATTAGTCTGTGCAACAAGCAGCCACGGACAGTCACCCTCCATGGCCAGTTTGGGGCAGGCACCCTTGTTTTAAGGCAGTCTTGGAAAAAAATATCCTTCTCTCTCTTTTTATTTTTTATAAAAAAATATCCTGCTCTCAATCCAGACTCTCAGGTTAGGCTCCTGCATGACAAAGCACGGTGTTAAATGGTCTGTGCCCATTGTAACAGCAAGAACCACTTAAAGTAAAACAATATGGAAAGCATCCCAAACTTCATAATATTCTGTTGGATTCAAATCCACTCTAATTTGGGTAAAAGCACCATCAACAGGAATCTGGATACACACACAAGTAGAAGCAACAGCAGTGTGGAAACTAACCTATACTCCTTGATCCCATAGGATGCTGGGCCATATTCACCATGTTATAAGGTCAAATCAGCTCATTCCTCTTCCTTGCTGATGAAGGAATAGGTGCTTGCAACTTATCATGGGATGTATACAGGAACAAACTGAAGGCCAAACAGAAGGAAGCCATTTAAAGCAGAATCTTAAAAAAAACTTTAGTTAGTCTCTGAAAGAAATTACTTGCATTTTTTTCTAATATGAATACTTTAATGATTTCTATTTCTGTAAGAATTCTTTATTATTTCTTTACCTTTTTTCTGTTACTTTTTCCTTTCTTTTATTTTCCACATTGTTTAACTGTAATAGGCCAGCTTGTGGAGGGTTGTTACAAAATGGATAAGTCAATTTTTTGTTTAAAGTTTTTCTTTCATTTATTAGTGAACTAAACAGTGGTTTTCACAGAAGCTTTGAAACATAGGTGCCTTGAGCTGATGCTTTCACACATAGACATGGTTGTGTGTCATAAAGCAGAATGTCCACTTGTCGGTTGCCTGTCTGTGTTTCACCCAAAAAAAAAAAAAAAATTAAAAAAAGGTATTTTTTTCTGCACAGAATCTTTAAGATATATAAAATTTTGTTCCAGTGAGAATTGATGACTGCTTTTAAAAGTATTTCTTAAAGGGGTTATTCTTTTTAAAGAGAAACCAATGTCAGAGTTCTGTGGATGAAAGAATGAGCTCTCCAAAATCATTGATGGTGCTGTCTTGCTTCTCTTAATTGATTAGTACTTTGGTTCTGAAACCTTGGCCTGCAAACCATCTGTGTCCGGCAGAGAACTTGCTAGTAGAGCCTTTAGAGAGGAGCTAGATACCACAATGATAGTTTCTCTATTTTATTACTGCTGTTAAATCATCTTAAAAGCAGTTAAATATTCATGAAACCTTTCACTAATCAGACTTCTAGGAAAGCAAATCTAAGTGGGAAAATTATTTTTGCTTCTGAAGATGTTCTCCTTTTTAATATACGCAAATAATAATTAATAACTTATTTATAAAGCCCTATTGACATGGCTGAGGTGCTTGGGGTACTATATAACACCATCAAAAGAGAATCAAAACAAAATGAACAAAAGTTCACCCTCATTAGAGTCAAGCCAACACCAGAAAAATTGCAGACAAGAAAACAGGATCTGCTTCTCTAATCATGCGGTCTCAACATTTGTATATTTGAAATGATGCTGGGGTTTGAAATACATCAGCAAAAGCCTCAAGGAACGTACAAATAAGAGTGAAGTCTCTTTGTTCTTCCATAAACATTTCATTTCACATATCCTCATATGTTGTCCAAGCTCACCTATTTCAAGCATGCATAAAGCACACCCGTAAGGTGTTCTGCATTGCCAAGGCTCTGCATGCTGCCCCACACAACCTTCCTCAAAGAAACGGGCAGAAAAAAAGGTGCTGCAGGAGCTTTGCAGTAAATGTTTCAAAATATGACCCATTATGTACTGAGGGAAGTTACAAAGCAAGGAATTTAGCTTTGCCACCTTTGCAAATGAGAACTGTGGGGCAAAGTTCCCTACTTGCCAGGGAAGTGGACAGGGGAAAATCATATTAGTATGAAAATAACTTTTAGAGACAGCTACAAAAACATGAATTTCAGTACCATCTGTCACAAACCTTGGAAAAAAGATCTATAAATTAACACATGGACACATACACATTTAATCATTCAAATGCACTTATAAAAGTAATTTTTTAAGTTCCATCTGATCCATAGTGCAGGTAAACATCAGTTATTTTTTTGTGTCATATTACCAGGTATCATTTCCACAATACAGATTTTCAGATATGTAGACTGGCTGTACAAAACAAATGAATTTGTTGTTTTTCTCTCTTAGATACCAGCCAAACTGTCACTCTAAAAATAGGTTAAATAGGTTATGGGGGATAAATACAGGAGGAAAAAACAAGAAAAAATATATAGTGAAAGTTAGGCTGTCATTAGCAGCAGCTCATTCTGATAAAGCTCAGGTCTTAAACTATAGAAATGGGGAAAATGGATTAAAGCTGTTGCTTTGATGCCTTAATACAGTATCTATTTAATTTGAGATTACATAGTTCATAAAGAATAAATCCCCAAATATATTTGTAAAATCCTTCAACAGCCTTCAAAAATATCACAGTGTAATTTGCAGAATTCACTCTCCAGAGTCTGATTTTAGAAATACATCAATGCATAGATGATTTAAGAGAGCAAAAGCTGATTTTGGGGTTGTATCTCAAGGTGCAATATTTGCTCTAAGCAATAAGTTTCAAGGAAGCTCAGCTGGAACTGAGGACAATTATTAATGGTGGAAGTTCAAAGGCATGGGTGGGAGCAGCAAGGATGGATAGGCACAGGAGTCACTAATGTGCAGTGAGACTGCTGAGGGATGCACACTCCTGTCCATCTGTACTTTGAGAACATCTATCCTAATATATCATCTGACTAATTAAACAGTGTTTCACTCAGAGGACTCCACCTTGGATCGGACTTCAATGTAGAGGGCAGATCCAGTGTCCATGAAAATCTCGTGAGCAGAAGAGTTTTGGCTTTTACACTGTGGCCATCACTGTTACAGAGCACATGTCACACTCAGTCCCAGCTATGTACATGCCAGGACACACAGACCTGTGGCAGGAGAATGCTGCTTTCCTGATCCACCTTCCTGAATTTCATTTTCTTTTCCAAGAAAAGTGATGTTGAGTATTTCACAGCATTCACCTTCTTGAAAAAAAATGAAAGCTGTGTAAAAATGGGCTTTTTCAGTATGCTTTTTGGCTGGCATTTTTGATGCACAGTCTGACCTCTGATGCTTGGGAATTCTGCAGTTCTGAAAACATTTAATTGTATGGGACGAAAATACAAGCTCTTGAATTGTCTATTAGATTGCATGACTGCTTCTCAAAAGCAGTAGAAGCAAATGTAATAGCATCAGAATTCACACATAAGCAGGAAAAAATTAGGTAGGAGAAATTATTCAACAACTGACTAAAACTTATGGTCAAATATTTCTTTTTCCTAAAGTCAACTTTTGTCATCATTTATTGCATAGAATGTTCTCCATGAAAAAAAAAAGTAATAAAAAAGTGGTTGTTTACTTTGTTGGTTGTTTTTAACTTTTCAGAACCTCTTGCCTGAGTAAAACTTGTTTCTCATTAAATACTGACAACTTAAAAAATTGTCTTTGGATTAACATGAAACACAGCAATTTTCTTTGTCCAATCATCTAGCATGAATTCAAATTTAGGAAGTCAAAGTCTGTGATTTACATAGAGTATATTTAAACAAAGATCTAGGGGATCCGCACGTACCGTACGATCTTCGACTTTCTTGTGTGAAATGAGTTTATGCAAGTCCACTCCATTGAACAAGGCTATTCAGTTTTGTTAGTCCCTTGAATTAGTTTCTAGGTCAGCAAAGCACTAGGAACATTAGAAAAAACAAAACAAAATAGCAATAACAAAAAAGAATCTAGACAAATAAACCCCCCCCCCGAAAACCTCTAGATCCTAAAAGACTATATCCTTGTTATGCAAGTCTTCCTGTTCACACACTTCAAGTTAAAACACCTCCTTTAAAGAACAGAAATGGGATTGCTCAAAGTTAAGTACATGAAAAAGAGGAATCAAGGCTAGTGACTGTTTTGCCCAGTGGAAAACTCTCCAAGTTGTATTATTTCAGCTCCTATAAATATCCTAATAGGATTTTCATGCTGCATTGGAAAATTCCACAGCAGCAACTCAGTCTGTTTTATATGTAATTCACTCCCCTCTTTCTTTTATGCCTGGCCATTTTTTATGTACAAACATGATACACAGTTTACCAATTCATTTGGTAATTGTCTGAGTGAATCAAACAGTTGTAAAACCTGCATCATGAAAAGCTCAAGGCAATACTAATTTCTGCCCTGCTCATGACCATTTTTAATGCTGCCTTTATATGTGTAAGTCACAAACAGCCAGCACTATATAGCAGACAAACGTAAAGCCATTTTTTCGTTTCACTGTATTATTGAAATCAGTGAAGCATAAGGAGAAGCAAAAACAGAGAGAAAAGACAAGTCCTTCCCATTTCCATAGCAGTGTCAGGCTGTTGTATGTCTATTTTTGAAAAATTAAATAAGTCTGTCCAGCTGCTTTGTTTATAAGTGCATTTTTTGTTTTTCCTAAGTTTAATACAATTTAGGAGAATCTAGAGAGATTATTTAGATGCCTTCCACTTGAAGCACCTTGGCCCTAACAAGGAATCATAAAAAGACAAAATCTGGGAGATGTTCTCCCTGTGGACTGCCTTAGCAGAGTCACCTTCATCTTCATCTTCATCCATACCCCCCCCATTCAACCAGACACCTACCATCAATGAACAGACAACAGCAGACATTGGGGCACATGAGAAAGTCCTGCCTCTCATTCAAACTCAAATCATTTGCTTCCTGTTGGGACATAGACCTTTCAATTCTTTGAGGCCAGACATCAAAGTAGGCAGAACAGATCTTCTTAAAAAATAATTTCCTGGGGCATAATGATACCTGTATTTTAGAGCTTTGGACAGGGCTAGGGTATTTTCTAAGGAAGAGGAGTTTTAGTGTGCAGCTCCCACTGTAGGATGAATCCATCCTAGTCAATACTTGAGTATTGAATATCACAGTTACCTTGCAGTTAAAGTTTGCAAGTTGTTTCTAGCTGATACTGAACTGAAAGCTTTTACTGCTTCAAAAGGGTTGCCAGGCACCAGCCTGGATTCAGTTGCTTTCAGATATAATGCCTTTGTCTCCTAGGGCAGGGTCCTACATAAAGGATTTATGAGATGTGGAGGATTAAAACTATGGAGGATTCAAACAGATCAGTGCTAAAAGTGAATCCATTTTAGAAGGAGTCCTTACCTGTCCTACTTCCAGCATGTAGGAAATTATAAAACTGGGATGTGTCCTTTAGCATCTCTGTGCCTTCATTTCCCTGCAGAGGATGGCAGCCAAAATCTTCAGCTGCTGTGGTACAGCACAGATTGTGCAGCTTCTCCTTGCCAGACTTCAGGGATACTTCTCAAGGTGACTGCCCTTATTCATACATCTGGGATTTTCACACTCAGGATACTGGAATGAAAGCCAACATATTACTGTCAGTGCAATAGATTAAAATGCTGATGCTGCAGAAAGAAACAAGGGTAGAAGGTTCTGGATTCACGGACTCATTCAAAAGCAATATAAAATAAGTAGGGAAAATGACTATGTGGTACTGAAGCACAGTGGTGCCCATACTGAGAAAAGAGAGCAACCATTTCTTTCTGCTGACTTAGAGGGAGGCTGCCAAGGCACATGCAGTAAATAACTATTGTTCAGAGTCATCTGAACAAGGTTCTCTAAAAGCTGAGTTTGATGTACAAGAGAAACATTCAACTGAGTGTTATATAATAAGAATTGACTGCAGTGGAATGGACTTTATACAGAAGCTAGGACTGTATTTTGAGTTAGGGAAAGCTTTTTATTCTGTGCATTGAAGCCCTGGGCTTTATTCTATTGGAATTTACTTTTCCAGATGGCTCAGAATGCTGCCTGGCCTTGAAGCCTGTTCGGGGGCCAGGTAATGGGCAGTGGTGTTGCAGAAACACAAAACTCCAAAGTTTCCTGAGAAATATGACTAGGAAGAGGATGAAACAGAGAAACAGAGTCTACTCAAGAGCCAAGCCTGCAAGTAGATAAAAATGAATCGGAATAGGGATGCTGTGCCTGTGAAATTAAGGAGGGAGCATGTGCAAAGCAGTTGAAACAGTTATGATTTTGTGCTTTGTCGTTAACTTGTGTTAAAAAACACACAGCATTATTTTTAGCTCTTAGGAAACCCGAGCAAAATGCTCCAGGCAGCTGCTATCTCTTCTTTCTTGAGTAAACATTTGGGTTTTGTCAGTTTGATGCTCAATCATCAAAATGTGGAACTTCCTACTTTCCCTTTCCCTTTCTCTTTTCTCTTTCCTTGTCCTTGTCCTTGTCCTTGTCCTTGTCCTTGTCCTTGTCCTTGTCCTTGTCCTTGTCCTCATTTGTGTCCTTTCACAACTTTCTGGAGCCTGCGGTTTTTAAGAGGAGGAGCTGCCCCAGAACCATTTCCTAATTCATAGATGTCTGAGATGGTCCAATGTCTGATGCACCTGATTATCTGTCTGACAGCTGTGTTTGATTTGCCTTCTTCACACAAATATTTCTCACAGAAGGAAAAAAAAAAGACAAGGAGAATATAGGGGAGGTCATGGATGGAGTTTTAATTTTGTTTAACTCCTTCACCCCACACAGAGCTTCTCAGTCCCAATAGCTGCACCCATTAGGCTGCAGTAATTTAATTGCCCCTTGATGACAAGGTGAAAAAAAAGAGGAAGTATGGCTGATTTGTATGTTGTTCACATTCATTCCCTGCTCCTTACTGGCCTATTCTAAATAATATAAAATGAGTCAGGCAATTTGGAATAGAGCACAGATCACAAGATGCTGTTGAGGATGGTGTCACACATCTAGATTTCTGGGAAATAGTGTCATCCAAGGTCCCTTCTGGATTGTTACCACAATCAGACACTGCCATGGGTTGACACTGAGGAAATTAAAGAAAGAATTTCCTTCATTGGAATTGATGAGGACTCCTTACAAAACCTTCTGCAAGTAAAGGTGAGCAGAATGCAAGTGTTACATCCTATGCCTCCCTGGGTGTCAGAAATGTGGACTGTATATTCTGATGGGCTTCAGGATAATTGACATTCTAGCGTGTCACCAGCTCAATCATTGAGGTACAGCTAGATTTTTCAGCCATTTATTTGCACTAAGGTTGAGTCCAGGACATGCCACATTTCTGATACTTCTCACACCTGAGAGTTGGAAGCCTTGCTACCTCTCAGAGTGTCATATCCTGGGGGCATTCAGCATATGGCTCCAAGTAAAAGGGGCTTTTGCAACTACTACTTTTCTTTCTGGGATCAGGGATGGGAGGAAGTGGAGAGCAAATGGTTGTGGCCTGGGTAAAATTTGCAGTCTTTCCTCCATTTTTTAGTCTGCTAGAGCCAGCCAGCAGTATGTGTCTGGAACAACATGTCCAGAAAGGATTGCTGGCCTCAGCAGCAAGGAGTAAGTTCATCAAACCTCCTTTTTCTGGGATGGTACAATGTGCTGTTGACTCACATGGGCCACACAGTCTAATCTTAAATTATTAAGAATGACCCAGAATCTGGCACACTGGCTTCTGATAACATCTTACTCTGTAAGCAGTTTAGTGTAGCTTAAGTGAGGCTGCATCTTCACGTTAATTTTCAGTATAAGGATGAAAGACTCATGCCATATAACTCTAACCATGGTTCCAACAGATCCAGATAGGAATTATAACATACACCAGAAGGAATGAAAATAAATTTGCTCCGGGTTCAGAGCAGTCTGGTAAAAAAAAAGAAAAAAAGAGAATGAATTCACAATCCTTGCTTATATAAATAGCACCTGTTTTGACAAATTTTGTATGCTTATGTCTTCTGAATTAACATGCTTCCAAAGTACCACTTTTTTCAGAAAATAAATGACAGCATTGGCAAAAAAAAAACCACAGGCTGTTACTATATATATGTTTATAATCTTTAAGCTTTGCAAGCAAGAAATTGTTGAATTCATCCAGTGATTCTTAACCTGTGCACACTTGTTTGGTCTTCAGCCACAGTACAACACACAAATATCTGCTTATTGGGTCTCAAAAGGCTGCGATGCACAGCACTAGTCGTGTACTCCAGATGTGGATAATGGCTCCAGTGCTGCAAGGTACTCATTAATGACCCAGTCACCGACACAGAGGGAACCTTCAGCAAGTTTTCAGACAATACAGAGCTAGCAGGAGCAGCTGATACACCAGATGTCATGCTGCCATCCAGAGGGACCTCAACAGCTGGAGAAGTGGGATGATGAGAATCTCATGCTGTTCAGTGAGGGGAAGTGCAAAGCTCTTCCCTGGGGAGGAGCAACCCCAGCACCAGGACAGGCTGGGGGGCTGCTCCTCTGGAAAGCAGTTTGGCAGAGAAGGCCCTGGGGCTCCTGATGGACACCAGGCAGGACGTGAATAGCACTGCACCCTTGCCACTAAGAAGGTGAGAGGTATCCTGGGCTGCATTAGGCAGAGGAATGCCAGCTGGTGGAGGCATGTGGTTCTTCCTCTTTAGTCACTGCTGTCTACTCTGCAGAAGTGACGCTGGAAATACTGGAGAAGGATCCTGTGAAACACACAGAACTTATTAAGGGGCTGCTGTATCTTACATACAATAAGAGAGTGAGAGAACTGTGACTGGCCAGCCTGGAGAAGAGACAGCGCAGGGAGTCTTATCAGCATACATAAACATATCTGATGGGAGGGAATGAAGAAGAGTCAGAAAGGTTCTTCTCATGAGTGCTCAGTGACAGGACGAAAGGCAATGAACATAAATTAAAATACAAGGAAGCCCCCCTGAAACATATGAAAAAACTATTTTACTCTGAGGATGGTCAAACACTGGCATAGGTTACCCAGAGAGGATTGAAGATATCCAAAACCTAAGTGGACAAAGACCTGAGCAACCCACTGTAGTGACCTCACATGTGACAAGGAGTTCCACTAAAGAATTTTCAGAGGTTCCTTCCAACCTCAACTCTTCTGTGATTCCACAATTCTTTTCACACTACACCAGAAATATTGCAGCAGTATTCTTTGAGCTGGTTTGTATTTGCATTTCTGACATGTCTGCAAATAGCAGACACAGTTTTTGCTCTTAGTGTTCAAGCTAATTATTCCCCTGTGCTCTTTAGGATTTGAGTAGCTTTAACCATATTTAGGCTTTAATGACCAAGAATCAAGGTGCCACCTTCTGTGCAGGACAGCACTGAAAGACTCACACTTAGAAATGCCCCAGCAGGGTGGATTTAAACAAGCTCTTTCCCTAGTAAGACCGTCACAGCCACTCACAAAATGAAGCGATTTAACTTATGGGTGTCTGTCCAGGATTCTCAAAGAGGCTTACAAATTAGACATCACACTTAGTCTGCAATTTGTTACAAGACCCTAAGCAAACCCTGTAAAGCCCATAGGAAGCATGGTAAGCATTCTGATTGCACAGTCCTGAAAATGAACAGGGCTGAGAACCACACCTCAATAACGTTGAAGCGTGAGGCACAGGAGATGGGGAACACAAGCCCATTTTTGGCGCCTAGCTTGTTTTCCAAACATCCAAAAACATTTGAAAATTATCATGACCTACTTAGAAAAAAAGTGAACAGTCTGTGAAAAACAAGTATAAGCAAAATATTTATAAAATTAGGACAAAACATACATAAGTAAAACTTGCAAAAATTCTTTGTAAAGCTCCCTACAACTCATTTAAAGTTTTGCTCATCCACTGAAGCCAAGAACATTACAGATTACTATTCTATTCAACCAAACCAGATGGGATTCACCCATTGCTACAGTTCCAACTACCCAAAAGTATATTTGTCTCTTCTCTCTAATCCCCCTTTCCCTGAAATTAATGCAAGAGTCATTGTAATGGGTAGGCTTGTTATGAAGAACTCAATAGTAATAAAAAAATACAAAAATTGCTGTTCTTGTATTCCTCTTGTTGTTGAAGAATAAAATTATACTGTAAATTAAATCTGATTTTATGACATTTTGCATGCATATAGATCTTCGTGTGAACTCAGGGGAGCATACTTTATTTGAGCTCTGTATTCCTTATACTTTTTAATTAATTTTTCTTTGTAATTCAGAATAAGTTTCTAATGGATTCTTGGAACAATATGGGGTCACTTGGGGGTGATTTTAATACCTGCAATTCCCATGGTTATTAATCAAAGACTTTTTAGCCTTTTAGATAAATTATCTGCCTTCTGTTTAGAAGATTGAGATTAGGCATGTGAGAGAAATTGTCCCTACCGACACAAAGAAAAAATGTCATGAAAATACAAAATGCAACATTTTGGATATCTCACAAAACTACAGAATATGCCACAGATTTTCAATTTTCTTTCATCTAGCTTCACGAAAATAATTTGCTATGAAAATAGCAATGATTCTGAAAAGGGGTGATTTTCAGTTACTGCCTATAAATCTCAGAAGCTGTCAGAACCAGTAAAACTTTTTTACTTGAGGATTTACCATTTACAAGTGACAGTTTTTTAAAAAATTGTTAGGCTTTTTAAGCACCTAAGAAAGAAAGAAAGGTGTTCACTTAGCAAACTTAGTTGAGAATCTAAATTTGCATACCTTTGAACTGTGGTTGTTACATTTTCATCCACTCAGTGCTGAATCATAAAAACAGACACAGTTTTTATGCAATTAGTTTGATTTCTCTTAACTTCATGGTGTCCAATAATTAGAAAAAAATCTTGGTTGATTTTCTGTTCACTAAAGAAACAAAACAGTTTGTTTTCCATACTTTTTCTCTTGATCTAGAACCACATAACTGCAGAGTAATATCCTGGAAGGATAGCAAAGATGAAAGAACATGCATCTGAATTGATACATTTACTGTGTGTTTATATATGCAAGAATATGTATAACCTAATATCCAGTCTCACAGTTCTGCTCATCATTCAACAATGGTTAATCTGATATCAAGAACTCTCAAAACCCAAAGAATTTAAATTAGCTGTGGACTTGACTTCAACTTTTCACATACAAGCATCCTCAAGGTGTGTGAAAATGCCATGCTTGTCTCTAGCTCACTTCTGTCTCTCTGTCAGAATGAAATTAATCACATTACACAAAAGCATTTTAAGTATTTACAACAGCTCTGTTATCATAATGTCGAAGTATTTCACAAATTTTCTTCGCCTGAAGAAGGAGCTGATTTACCAGTTTGCTAACCTGAGACACAGCTGTCCCCAGCGGTTTTAGCAGTTCGGGTTACATGGGGGATGGGAAGCAGTTTAGCTGCATCTGTTCATTGATCCAGCTGGGTGGATTCACCTGGACCTGTGACACATCTGTGCATTGATCCAGCTGGGTGGATTCACCTGGACCTGTAACACATCCAGGGGACACATCAGGTTCCAACACCTTCTTCCGTTGTACCGCTTAGAAACTCCAGCTGGCTCCTTCGGTCCACGTTGTGCAGCAAGGCATTACATTCTTTCATCTGCACGAAGTAAAGGGGAGGTTGGTTGGTTGAAGCCATGCACAAGTTGGTCAGAGGATCTGGGCTCTGCCTTCACGAATCTGAGGCTGTTGTTCATTCTGCATTCCGTCTTCTTCCTTAGCCACCAACCACACATAGCTGGGAAAGTAGCAAGGTGAGGGGAAGGACAAAGCAGGAAGTCACCAAAAATTATCAGCAAGAAATAAAGAAACCTAAGTGGGTAAACAAACCCCCCAAATATGGGGCCAAACAGACCTAAGAAACATTTTTCACTTTCACCCCTCAGAAGCAATTTTCTGGAAAGAGAAAATACCTTGAAAGCCACATAGAGAAGTCAGAGAATAGACATGAGATGAACAAAACAGCCCTTGAAGACAACTCTACACAGTGATGTACAGTGTTCTCCGTAGAAAGTACTTCTTTCCCATGGAGAGCATTGCACATCACTGCACAAGGCTGCATTTCACAAATTGGAAACCACCTTCAGAAAAATATATTATACACATCATAGGGTATACAATGTATACTTTGCTTCATCATTGTGATATTATGAATGCTATGTCTTTTCTTCCCAGAAGAATACTTCAGTGGTCTCAAAATTTATTCTGCCAACAAAGTAGAAAGATTAGCATAAGTACAAATTTTCTCCATGTTGTGTAGAAAATGTAGCACACATTTTGCATGTTCATAGAAGGAAACAGTCAAAATACATATTATATATACATGTATTTATCTATATACTAAAAATGGAAGAAGAGAAGACACACAGGTTTCAAGAATGTGCATATATCAGCAGGTCTTTTAAGGTATATATGGTATATTATGTATTCAAAACCCAGGCTTAGCATTTTGCAGAGCTATCTCATTCTGAAAGTGAAGCAATTCTTCATTTGCCATGATCCTTTCATGGACATGTGGGTAACTTTATGACATTAAACACGGCAGAGGCATATTTGTTTAGTAATTAGAATATTAAAACGGTTATTAGGAACACCATCTAAGTTTTCTATAATTCAAATCTCAGCTTTATTCAGGAGCACAAGCAGCCAAATGGCTCAGCCTCACATGTGAAAGAGAGGGAAGCAGTGTGAGTCAGACCAGATGGCTGCTGACCTTAAGGTAAGATAGAAACGGATGGAAAAACCTTTTCTCAGCTGTGCTTATTCTAGGCACTGCTCCAGAAGCTCACCTAGTCCGGCTAAGGGAAAAAGTTTTACTTTTTAATATTGAAGAAGTTCTAGTTGAAAAATAAAATCTTTGTTTCTAATAATGCAGATTGTGTCTTTTAAGATACGTAAATTGGATGACAATAGGAAAAAAAGCAATGACATTTGCTTTCTTGAATCTCAGCATTCCAGAGTTTGAGTGCTATGAGCACATCATCTCTTCTAAAATCACACATTGCTAACAGTTATTACCATTCTTCAGAGCTTACCATTGGAAAAACACTCTAAAGAAAAAGAACTCATGTTTAAGATAAATGCATGCATTCCTTTTGAAACAAATTGCAGTTTGAAGGTTCTTGTTCTGTACTATATGAAATGTCTTATGATAGGAAATTTTCAAAAGCTGAAACAAGGCTCTGAACAACCTGAAATTGTCATTTATTATTTTCGTTTTTCTTTGAGAGAATTAGGTATCTACTCTATCTATCCTAGTTAAAAGAAATCAGATTTCTAAATTTTGAAATCCTGTGTAAAATATCAGTCACTGTCTATCAAAACAAATGCAGTGTCTGATTCAAGGTTTGAGTCAGACTTTTGAAAACAGTGGAAGATGTTTAAGTCTGTGTACTCTGGGTTTGATCCACAAAGGCTAAATTTATAGGCTATGAGATAAAGTTACGTAAAGGAGTAACCTTTCTGTAGCTGGATATCTTGATCAAATCTAATGCTTTGCTCTTATAATGCTTTATCCATGACCTAACAGATAAACAGAATGAAACGTAATCAGAAAATCACAACTAAGTTACAGAAATATAAAAGTAGACACCTCCTCATTTATTTTCACATTAAAAAAAAATAAAAGAAAAAAAAAAAGGAAAATGAAATTATTTCTTTTTCTTCTTGGGAATCCAGTTGAAGCATTAATTAAGTTGTTAACTTGAGTGTGGTAAGAACATCTGTGAAGACTTTCTGTCTTTTTTGCCATTTTGTAGTTTTCTGTGGTTTATCTTACTTTTCAGCAGTTCCTCTAATATTACCAAGATATTATTATTCCTGAGAGTGTAATTATGTTATGTTGTATTCTTTTGAGTGGGTCAAATAACATTTATAGTGCATTTTTAAAGAATCAATGATGCCTAAGGAGTCTACAATATACGCTGCTAACTGGGAAATTATATTTGTATTTGATTATGCAATACTTCATGGAATTGAGAACATACTGCACAAAATGGCTTTGACTGACTGTTACATACTCTCTGCAGGTGCTATTATGCACCAGGCTAACATAGTTATCTCAGAGCTACATGGAAATGAAGGAGTTCAGCACTGGGGGCGTTATATATTTAGAGGTTCACAACAGTGGAGTTTGCTCTTCTGGTCATGCAACACCTCTCATTCAGACAGACTATACAAGCTTGCAAAAAATCATATACACCCTGCAGAATTTGATTTTTGGTAATGAAAGCCAGGCCTGTTAGCAGGACTGAGGATGCTAGTGTTTCATATTCCCCAAAATACACTTGACTTCATGGGAGCCCTACTGAGTGGCATCAAATGAGAATCTGGCTTTGTGTGCACTGTCCCATGGGAATGTCATGGGTTTGTTACATGAAACCCATAAATCACTTTGATGTTATGTGGACCTGTATTATCATAGGAACTCTACAGGCTGGTAAAATATGCTTCTGAATCATGTAGAATGCACTTATTGCTCCTGGGCATTGAGTCAGATATTGAGAGTGCACCCCACTGTGCCCTGAAACAAATACTTTGTGCAGCATGGGTGCATATGTGGCCAGAAGGAGGCCGTTATCTGTACTTTGATTGCTCTCTCATTAGATCTTTCCACAGCTAAACTGACAACTCTTCCTGTTTCTGTTTAAAAACACAAACAAAAGCTAACGAGCACTTACCATGTTTTCCCCCTTCGATATTTGAAGATTATATTGATTTGAGAAAATGAGCAAATAATGAGAACCACTGCAGTCTGGTACAGGAAGACTGAGAACTTTTAAGTACCAGGACTAATAGATGGCAAATGTAATTTGTTGATGCTAAGAGCAAAATTGTGAGTTTTAAACAAACAACAAAAGGCAAGAGTTATCTTCTAATTGGTAAGAAACTGAGGCATCCTGACACAAGAAAGATTTGTAAATTGCTGAAAACCAATATTTTTAGCCCTGAATTCAATGTTCAGGCACAATGATGAGTTCAACCAAGATGTAGAGATGCATCCCAGGATAAAAATGTTACAAGTCAAAGCTAAAATCACAACTACATTAGACAGTGCCAGATGCTGAGAGTATGGCATCATACCAGGCACAGTCTTCCAGGAAAGAGAGTGAAGAATCTGAAGTCTGGGTATCCCACAATACACATAAATACTGGAGAGCAAAATTAGACTGCAACAAGACAGAAAATAAAATTACTAGAGAAAAGAGTATAAACTAATTGCACTGAGAAGGAACAAAATTAGGAATTCTTAATCACACCATTAGATACCAAGAAGGTTGAAAACAAAAGCCTTAGTAAGGAAATTCCCCTCAGGAATTATTTTTCTTTTAAAAACTCACTGGAGCGTGAAGCACTGCTGAACTTAAATGGCTACTTGATTTTCTAAACAAAGGAGACATGGGAGGTATATGGCAAAAGAAAAGGGCAGGAGCAGAAGACAAAGGGGTGGAAAGCAAGAAATAACTATAATAATATTTTAACACCTAAAGGCAGCAGCAGAAACTGGGCAGAGATGAACCAGACAGTGAGCATATGCAGAGCAACAGACAGACTTTTTAGCCAAAGGCATACAATTTGAATCCTGCTGCAAATTTCTAAACAAGTGACTTGATGCACCAAGTGCATTGTGTTCTTATCAGGCTGAAAAGGTTCTGCTGAATGCTCACTGCTTTGATAACTTAGCAAAGAGGCTCAGATTAAAAAGTTACACAGAGCAGCAGATCTGCAGATGTGACCATGCATCTGACTGTCAGTGTCTGGCTGGGAATATCTCATCTATTTCTGTGGGCCTGCCTGCTACTGAAAACATAATTTATGGTGCTGATGCCTTATGGTGGATCTCTAGTTCTGGTTGCTGGTTTTGAAAATTGTTGTTCCTGGCCTTATTTATGAGTGCAATGTTTTTTCACAGAGATCTGCCTCCTCATGTATACTTAGTAAAACCAGTGTAAGAGATTAATCCTATGTTTATATCCCGTTTCAAACAACAGGAGAAAGATCTTAAATCTTAGGAAAGCTCAGATGAAAATCTTTTGCTTAATTCTTTTTTTTCAGTAAAGAATAACTCAAAACTGGATGTAATTGTGGAAGCCAAATGCTTCAAATTCTCAATTCCAGATTTAAAAAAAATTAGCTTAGAACTTGTCTTGACACAGGTCTAATTCAAAATCATGAAAGACAATAGAAGACCTTTAAAGTGCTCTGTAAACAGGCAGGGCTGCTGCCCTTTGGATTCAGCAGTTAAGTTGTTCTCAAGTAATTTTTGCTTTTCTGGCCAATTAGCAATTGCACTGATATCACTTACATATTTCCATTTTTTTTCTTTTTGAACTCTGTGTTTTCCAATATATTCTGAATTAATGAATGAGAGTGCCAACTAATTTGTACTACACAGAAACAGGTTTTTAATACTTTAAAATATTTTTCCTCTTTTGGTTACACCTTTTATCTTTTTCTCTATTTTTTTAATGTTGTTCTTAGCAGGATTGGGTTTTAGTGGAATCACACAAAGATGTTAGTCAGATCTGAAACAGAACTGGTTTCCAATTCATGCTGTAAAACATTTCTAATTCTGGAGTACAATAATGGCAATTATTCTTGTGCTCTGACTTTTCCTGTACTCATTACCACTTACCTCCTCCTCCACACAAGTATTTTTCACTTTGTTAGACTTTCCTCCTTTAGGCGCAATTGTCGTATATCAAAACTCTGTAAGACTTAAAAGTGCTACACGACAAATGTAAACGAATGCAACAGCTTCTGGAATAAGACTGATCTTGTTAGCATGAACCCTTTGATTTTTTGCTTTCTTTAACACAGAAAATCAAGCCTGCAAGGACTCTTCTTTCAGTGTGTATCCCATTAATTCAAATACTTCTATTTATTAAGCAGGTTTTGTTAAAGTCATTACCAATTTTCTCCTGTGGATTCCATCTCTTGTTGTTTATTCAGTTTCATAAAGAAAAGTAATAGTGCTTTGCTTTCCACAGAGTATAGAAATTTGATTTAGAAGTGGGTTCCTGAGAAATATTTAATTTGCAGTAAGTCTTCATTACTACTATTAAAATAACAGGTGTCAAAAATGCCCTATTCAATGTCAAAAAGACTGCTCCTTTGTCTTTTCATTATGTTCTGGTTTTATTTTTCTTCTGTATTTAGAGAATCACAGAATGGGTCAGGTTGGAAGGGGACACAGTGGTCATCTGGTCCAACCTCTCTGCTCAGGCAGGGTCCTCCCAGAGCACATGGCACAGGATGGCATCCAGGTGGTTCTGGAATATCTGCAGAGAATGAGACTCCACCACCTCTCTGGGCAATCTGTTCCAGTGCACAGTCACCCACACAG
Organism: Nicator chloris; assembly: GCA_013400495.1. Taxonomy (NCBI): domain Eukaryota; kingdom Metazoa; phylum Chordata; class Aves; order Passeriformes; family Pycnonotidae; genus Nicator; species Nicator chloris. Next base: position 59,863 of record WAAE01018858.1, read on the forward strand.
TAAAGAAATTCTTCCTCATGTTTTGGTGGAACTTTCCATGCATTGGTTTCTTCCCCTTGCCTCTTGTC
>WAAE01018861.1:0-24013 GCA_013400495.1 Nicator chloris
CCTTCTCCCTCCTTCTTCTACCCTGGTCTTTTAGGTGTCCTCCCACATGTGACTGCGCTTTCTGCTCTCCTATCTGCTAGTTTAGGTACTGAGTAAAACCCACAACAGGTCAATGGTGATGGTGATCCCCTCCAGCAAATATCTGCACATTGCCTGTGCACCTCAGAGTTAGACTACAGCAAAATCCAAGCCACTGACAGATTTAAATTGGTACAAGATGGAAGGATTCATCAAATGTTTATTTTTTACTGTGAACCAGTGCACTAGTGCTGTTTTGCAACAGCTAGTTGAGGATTATGTTTGAGGATTCAGAAGTGTTGCTTTAGATATGTAAATTTCTAGCTGGCCCATAACTTATTTTCATGAGACTGTTATTTTCTCCTGTACTGTGCTACCTCTCAACTGTCATGTTCAAGTGAGAGACTTCAGCTGAAGGATCTCGAGGCAGTGCTCTCTGTGCCTTTGTTATCTGTTTGGAAGGGGATTTCTGAGCATGGAGGAAACTGTCATTAGTTCCCATCCTTGTATTATGGTTCCTTTCTATCTGTGTGTACTTAACAAAAGGGTCAACAAACAGTGAATCAATTCTTTCAGTAACATTCCATTGCTGCTATCTTTACAGAGTGTTGGTATCAATGACAGTCTCCAAATCTCAGAATTCTATTCCCATTTCTGTTGTTCCTCAAGGAGGGGAAAATCTCCTTTAGTTTGTTTTTTTTTTAAATTTCCAGCTTATGCATATTGTAGACAGATGATTAAAATATACCATGGGTATGGCAATGACTTCACAGTTACTGCTTCCCAGTTTAAATTGTAAAATTTATGACTGCTCCATAAAAATACCTTATAAGTTTCTCTCTTATGGTGAATTTTCATTATAAACTGCTTTATAAATTCAGCATGAACATAAAAGGAAAATTTCATGACAGTTGAGCACACTCTAAGCTGAACTTGGCAGCTGCATTGGATAATATACATTACAGAAAAATGGAAAGAGAAAAATTAACAGGCAGTGGATATGAATATGAAATATGTCAGAGTTGTTCTAAATCACTAATGTTTAACAAAATATTCGTTATCCAAAGATAATATTTAAATTATTGGATTTCCAACACTTAATAAAAATTATAACTTCTTTTAATATCTTTTGGAAAAAAAAAAGAAGCAGAGTAAGGGAAAATTACTAGATTTACTTTTCTGTTAAGCTCTAGTAATGAAACACCTATCTAGAAATGCATTTCTTTCTCAGGGGAGGCCAGGGTAATAAAATTGTACACGATTTCTCTTCTTAATAAAAGATACATAGGCCCCAAAAAAATCATTATTTCATCAGGAGATTTCAAGGGTGTCTGTCTTGAATTGAAGCAGCTTAGTTTGGAATCCTTTTTTTTTTTTTTTTTAGTTCCAATTACTCTAAGTCAGGCAGTGTCCCCCATCATTAAACTGACACAGTGCACTTGGGAACCGTGGGCAATGGCATCAGCAACCTGTCTGGGAAGCCCAGGCTGCTGAGAAGAATGGGATTACAAGTTGCATCTCAGGTACCAAAGGAAGGAGGAGGCACAAGTTGGTTTCAAACCAAGACAAAATTATGAGGTTTTACATTTCTCAACTGAAATTTGCTAATTGCAAATTAATAAATCAGTATCTTGGTTTTTAGTTATCATCCATTTTTAAACAGTAGAATTCCCAGGAACTACAAATTATCAGTTTTAAGAAATACTCCTGGAAAATAAAATACATGGTGGGCCTCTTAAATACTTCTTACAGGAACAGCTACCTAAGACCTTTCTCTCATTTAGACTTCAGCTTTACAGGTCACAGGGGCACAACAGTAATAGCTTTCTGAGTGACTCGGTTGCTAGTGCTGTTTCAGAAGATATATTTCAGATTTGTGAAAGTTCTTGGCCCAAAGTAGCTGGGCTGGTATGCTGTAAGAACTTAGTCTGAGATAAAATGGCAGGTTACCGTGCAAAACCGTCCACTAAGATTTAGGCAATCTGAATTCCAGTTTTGTCTTCTGGGGCTTGGCTGCTTGCTGGCTTCCTAAGCCTGTAATTCATTTACAGAAAGATAAATTGCATATCCATGACTGTGACAGCCAGTATGCCTTGTCTGTTGGAACAAGCTAGCAGTTCTCCGTATAAAGCAGTTCCCAAGGGGCCCAGAACATTTAGGATCAGTGCCTGGGCAAAGCAGGGCTCTCATTGCTACAAGCAAAAGAATCCCATCACAATCATTCTTCTGTTTAGAGTATTTTTCTTTGCTTTCTTCACTTTCCTCATTTTCTTCAAACTCCTCCCAGTTTCTACATTCTACATCCTGTGCTGGCATAGTCAGGACTCTGCGTTATTCCAGAGCATTTACATTTTGGTGTGGGGATGGTGCACACTTCAGTTCACAGTGAAACAGCATAGCCCACAAAAAAACCCTTAATAGATATGGGTAAAATCCTATTCTGAAGAATTTTGCCTCTATGCTGTATGTAAGCTCATGAATCCAAGTTTCATTCATCAGGTACGTTGTTCTGTAAATCTGATGTTAAAATGAACCACGACATTAGGAACTGGCACACTGTTAGAGCAGAAAAGTTGCCTTCATTTCCATGTTTGGGGGTGTTATTGGTTGATTGGTTTAATTTTACACTGATTGTTTTTGCCATTTCTTCTGTTTGCTATTGTTCAGTAGCATTTTATTTTTTCAGGTATTTTGGACTTGGTCACTTCATTATTTGAAATTTAGAGGTGTTTTATCTGAGCATAATTTGCTACTGGCAGATTATTCTTCTCAAGCTCACAAAACAAATTCGACTCACTCTCCATGCTCTTAGTCCCCTTTATTTTTCCCATGTAAATAGTTATGTGGGTTTGAAGAGAACCTCAGAACAAGGGAAAACAGAGCATGGGGGGACAGAATGAGAGTTAATCACACCTTACAGCAGGCAGCTGGGTACTATCTTTTTTTTCCAAAAATATTTTTCCATACTAAGATGTAGGAGACTATACCAGTTATTTCAAATATTTCAAAGACACTGGGACACTTAGGAGAAACAAAACTGCTTCCAAGCACTCACTAATTTATGGATTCAGTTGTCTGTTCCCCTGATGAGTGATACTGCTGAGAGTTAAATGGATGACAGAACTATTCAAAGTACCAGGAAAAATAAGTGTGAAATCACTCATCACTGGAGAGCGTGCTATTGCTCTTGTCCCATCCTGATAAACCTGAGGCTAAACATTAACTGGGATGCAGGAAGGGCTCAGCTAAGAGAATTCCAGTGGTCCTCCACTCTGTGTTTATTGCTGCCGACCTGTATTCAGACTTTGCCTCCAACTTAAGTAGTTTGAAGGGCTGCCATCCATGAGAGTATGGGAAATGCAATATTTATGCAACTGAGTAGTTTTAGCTGCACTCTACTTTGTGTCCTCACTGCTCTGTGTTACACCGCTGTGGTTGCACTGAACTTAACACACAGCCTCCTCCATGGCAAATTCCAAGTGGTTTTAGAAAGCTTTCTCAGGATTTAGGTGGCTGTGGGTTAAATCCCCCAGTTCATGATGCTGTTTTCTTCTAAAACTGGAAACAGGAATAAAATTGTGATTTTCTCATAGGGCAAAACAGCTTCTGTTAACGATTTTGGAAATCACCCACAAGGTTTATCCAGCAGCTGTTGTGAAGCAGGGGGAATGCTAGAGAGCTGGGAACTGAGACCAACTGCTGCAGAATTATTTTTTACAGCTGTCTCATGCTCTTTTCCTTGGATATGCATGTTTTGGTTTTCTGGTATTTGAGAACAGTTTGTTATGACAAGAATAATTTTATGTGTCTGGGGTGGGGTGAGCATCCCTGAGTGACAAGAACATTTCCTGCTTTGTTGTGATGAGCTGGCTGGAGAGGACTTGCACTGGGTTGAGAGAAAACAACACATTTTCTATGGAAAAGACGTGCAAGAAATAGTCACTGAACTTTTTGAAGAGCCCTTGGTAGGTGATGCTTCTGAGGAAGACTTCAGGGAGACACTCACTGAGGGAGCCCTATGTCCATTCTGTGTGCCACCTCTAATATCTTTAAAGTCCAGAGTATAATAGTATAAAGTCCAGGAATGCAGCAGTAACTCATTGTGGTGGGTATTTGTAGAGAGACCTTAAATTGCATTTGGGGAGGTTTAGATTGGATATTAGAAAAAGAAATTTTTCACTGAAAGACTAGTTAGGTATTGGAACAAGTCGCCCAGGGAGGTGGTGGAGTCACTGTCTCTGGAAGCATTCAAGAGGCATCTAGATATGGCACTTGAGGCTATGGTTTAGGGGTGATTATGCTGGTGCTGGGTTGATGGTTGGGTGACCTTGAAGGTCTCTTCCAACTTTGATGATTCTGTATTTAATGGTGTAGTTAGAACTGTCAGACAAGAGTTAAAAACTCTGGACTTAAGAGCAAATGCAATTATGTGATCACCTTGAAATGGAAGGAAAGAGGATAATGTAAAAATATCAGGTAGTGTTTTAAGTAGGAACTCTGTAAGCTTTAGGTGTACATTCACAGTCTCCTCAGATAAATTCTTCTTATCTCCTCAGATATTATTCTCCATACATATCATTATTAAACAGTGCAATTCCATCCTTTTGTCATATTTCAGCCCTTCAACCCTACTTATGTCTAAAAGCAATATTTTTCTATAGGAGGTGGCTGAAAATTTGTTTACTTATACAAAACTGAAAAGTCAGGTTTCTGAGAGCCAAGGTGTGCTGCTGAATTTATCCTTTCTCACACACCTTGTGCTTTGTTTTAATGTGTTTCTTAGATAAAAGTTAGTGCTATGACAAAAGAATTTGTCATCAGTTCATTGTCATTACTCCGCAGAGAATGCATCATTTCAGAAACCTCAGCATATAAAATTAAACTGCTCCAAGATTACACCATTAAAAGACTTTTAGCTCACTGTCAAAGAATATAAGCAGCATTTCAGTTACCAAAAGTGGTTTGCCATCATCCACACCTTTGCCATCTTGAAGCAATTTAAAGACTGCATTTGATAAATCTTCACCTAACATACAGAGGTGACTTATAGAAGCTGGAAAGCTTTAAAGTGCCTTTTAGTGATAACGTATTGTTGGTGAATAAACCTCGGAATACTTGTATATTTTGCTGACAAAAATAAACATATCCTGAAATTCCTAGCCTTTTTTTTTTTGCATAAATGAGTGACAAGAAAGATTTGTTACATACCTTTAAAATCAAGTGTTATGTTATGCATGTTGTTATATGCAGCATATGATCTCAGCAGTTAGATAGAAGCATGTATTCTTGTATTCCTAGTAGAATATACCCTTTGTAAACTGATATTAACAATACTATGGTAACTATTTAATTCCAGCTATCAAAAGTATCAGAGGCCGCTGAGGAAAATATGTCCTTTTCATCAGTCTTTATTTTCTCCTTTAAAAGAAGCACGTGTTATAGTTTTTAAACTACTTTAAACTTTTTTTCCTTTAAGTTATTAGAGAATGAGTCACCCACTTCATCTTAAATAATCTACTGCCACAATTATGATTTATTTGCTTGGCACGCTTTTTACTGCTTGTGGTACAGTCACTTCAGCCTTTTTCTTACCAACAAAATAAGCTTCTACTTAGCAGAAATTCTGGAATTTGTTTTTATATTTTCTTTTTCGACATTCTATCCCATGTCTGACAATCCATCATGAAAAACCAGAGAACTCTTATCTTTTTTGATACGTGCAGAATTCTTCTACAGTGAGGGGCTACCTCTTGTTTTGCAGATCAGTTATTTTAATAAAGTCATGGCCATCATGTATATAGGTAGATAATTCAATAAATTAGTAATTCACTAGGGCCGTAGCCAACCCTAACCCACAATCAATTCCTCACATCTTCAGTGCCTGTCCAGAGACAGGCGTCATATTTGACTGTATATGACATTTTAAACAGGTGGGATAGCACAGTCTTTATAGAAGGCACTTCTAGCTAGAGATCTTGGGAGTCAGCTAGAGCTTTTCTGGGAGACACATAGCGTAACATCTTACACTTAGGGAGCAGCTGAAATCCTTTCCATATGAAGTTTATGAAGGAACATATGAAATTTGGTGTTCAGGATTTAATTCAATTACTTGAAAGTCTCTCTAGGAGCGAGCACTCATCATACTTCTTTCAACTGTTTCTTGTCTTCAGAAAAGAGAAGAAATCTCCATGTCAGTGTGTTTTTAGAGGTTCTCTGGTCTCTGGAATGCTCACATGGTCTTTCTCTTAATATCAGAAGGGTCCCAGCTTGCTTCCAGTTCCCTCAAAAGGCTGTAACTTTTATTTATTCAGTGTGGTAGTCTGTGGTGGTGAAAACATCAATGACACAGTAAAACCCCCAGTTGCTGAAGGTCTCCTTTATTTATAGGATGCTGAGCCTGTTATGAAACTCCTATAAAGCACTAGAAAAGCTTCTACTTAGAAAAGAAATAAAAAGAAAGAAATTATGGAATCCATATGGGCTGGTTTGTTTCATGTTTCTGCCCTTCCCACAGTACTCACTAAACATGTGCAATAATACATTCTAGACTTCAAATAATGTGAAGTATTTTCTGTTCATATAGCCCTACATGAAGCCTGAAGACTTTGAAAGGTTCCTTTTTTTGCATGCCATTTCCCTAACTGGGTTACAAACACATACACATCACACTTCAGTAGCCAGTGGCTCAAATACAATTCCACACCCATGACTTTATATTTCAAGCTAGTAATTCAGAATAGCTACAGAATAATGGAAAAACAAAATTTTTCTTAGGCTTTGTGTTTAGATTTTTTTTTTAAATATTTCATTTCCTCAGACTGAAATACAGCCTGAAAAAAGGCTTTAGTCAGTGATTGGATCTGTTGGTGTTGCCTTGCAAAACTTATGGGTTTAGTATTTGACTGGATGGTTCAACCTTCCCCATATCCTTTGGAAAAGTGAATGAAAAAAACAATGTCCCTTACAATTAAGGATGGAGTGCACCCATGGTGAAAAAGGTTCTTCTGCCTTCAGGGAGTGCTGCTTGAGTGGGGTCTCATCAGCCCTCACAGACTTGAGCACATCAGAAGCTGGCCCTCTTTTGACATCGTCCTTAAAACCTACCTCTGATTATCTAAGCCCAGGCAGAGGCTGGCTCAGTCAGAATGTGCTGTCATTAATGATGTAATTCAGATCAAAATTATGCTTTTTCAGTGATTCTCCTGATTATGTTCACTGACCACGTTTTTATTTGCATCACAGAGGGGTCTTTGACGTGGGTGGATGAGGTCTTCCTAAGGTCCCTAGAAAAGCTCTTCCTTTAGCATGGAAGTGCGCCGAACATTTGGTTCCACCAGGCAGTACGCTTCAGGACTGCACTCCGTGTGTGCTAGCCACCACTGGGCTGTCAGTCCAGGGGACCAGAGAGAAGCTGAAACACTGAATGTCAACACTGGAGCATCACCACAGCCTCAGATTGCGGGCTGCAAAGTTGGATTCGCTCTGCTGGCGTTGCACAACTTGTTAATGCAGACATTGCCTTGGCAGAAAAGAACTGGGGAGACTTTTATTTTTTAGAGGTCACAGGGAAATGTCTTTTGGGTGGTAAAGTCCTGTGTTCGGAGCTTATTGTTCTAGTTAGCACGCTTCCTGCGTTTGCATAATAGGTTTTGAAAATCAAAAGGGGATTTTGGGCACAGTAAACTAGGAGGACAGTTCTACAGCCTTGAGGTGGCCAAAAGACCAAAGCTGCTTGATTTTGTCTTTAATGAGGCTGTGATTAAGTCATGATGTCTACAGGCACATGCTTTCAGACTGGATGCTGGGCACTTGTAAAAGACCTGCAAATTAAAATTTTGTTTTATAAAATGGGTCACTGCTGGTGGATATTTGCACCTGTTTGTCTTTGCTGTGAAACATTCTCTTTACTTGGAAACTAGAACACAGCTGACCTTCCAGAAATGGGATAAAAACCTGCCTTCTGGATTGCAATGTTATGATCAGCTTTGCATTTCCCTCCTTAGGAAAATTTTAAGTAAATAGCTGAGTTCACTGTCAGTCTCGTGTCCTTTAGGTTTTGATTTTCCCTTCTACTATGATTCAGTTTTTTTCTTCTCCACTGCCACAAGGAGCTTCAAAGCCAGTCATGGGCCCCAAGAAAATCATGTCAATGGGGCAGGAACGGGATGGGACACCGGTATTTAGCAGAAAATCATTCTGTTGTCCCCACTGGTATTTAGGCCACCCCTGGCAGAATAAAGGAACAGCTGGATGTGTGCAGCAGTTATTTTTGGCTTTTGGAAAAATCAGTTTAGATTAGAGGAAGCTAGGTGCAAATTAAAGAGACCCATAGCCGTCGTAAATTTTCGGGGATTAATGACTTGTCAGTTAGCCCTAAAAAGGGTGGGCAGGAAAATGGAGGATAATCTGTTCTAGCAGAATCTGTGAGCTGTGTTGTCGCCAGCATTTGCCCAGAAGAAACATTCAGACACGTCATGTTTACAGCAGCTGCTCTGAAGTCTGAGCAATCAAAACAGATTTCTCCCAGCACTGTGGAAACAAAGCAGGCCACACTGAATCTCCCGTGCGCAGATGAAAACTCCCAGCCATTCCTTTGTGTTTATTTAGCGTGCCTGTGGAATGGACCGTGACCGGCGATTTGCAGTCCATCCCGCTGTGCCTGCGTGGGCAGAGGCACCACAGCTCTCTCTCAGGGGTGGGAGGCAGCCAGGCTGCCTGCAAAGGCCATGCTGAATGCAGGGCTGGGACTATTGCTCAGGAGAGCTCGCGCTGCCCGTGGCAAAAGAGCCAAGACTTCCATCCCACAGTGCTGAGTGGGACGTTGTTTGCTGGAGCAATCCTTCCCCTGAAAAAGTGACAAGGAGGAGATGGAACCTGCAGTGTGATCCTGCTTCTGGCTCTTGGGAACTTTTGAAGAGACTGCACTGGTGATCGCTGACGTGCAGGGTGACACATGTCTCTTTTTGAAATGAGAAGCCACCACTCTGGTGGCAATGGATGCGAGATCCGCTTGGTTACAGCAGAAGAGGATAAGAGCCCATTTGGACAGAAGTACAAATGAAATCAAGCATTTCAAAATATAATTATGGCAGAGACAGTAAATTGCACCCAAAGGACAAATTCTGCACCAAAATTTCAAATCCTGCCTGTTTATGTGCATTCAGGAACAATTTTACATCACAGCAAATGTGGGCGTTTTTTTGTTATGATGGCTGAGTCAGTGGGCAGCAGGATTTTCTCTGTAGAGAGCTGCACAGCTTTTTCTTTGGAGAAGCAAGGCCTCACATGGTTGGCATTGAGGGGAAATCAGAAAAGCTTCATTACTAAGACTCGTAGGAAGTGGGATTTCTTCTCCAGATGAGCCTGATTGTCCTAAAGAGTACCAAGAGGCTGTAGCAGAGCAGTGGGTAATATCCAAATTTCCCCTTTTAGCTTTCACAGGGCTACATCAAGTAGGTCCCACCATCACACAGTGAAATTAAAAGGCATGTTTCACCCTTCAGGGATGTGAACCGAGTTTGATGAGCTGCATTTTGCAAAAATCTTCTCTGTTTCTTTCAGATGTGTGAGTAAGTAGGCTGACATACCCAACCCATCAAGAGCCCCAGACTGCTCCATGGGTCATGAGTAAGGTCCTTTACCTTTTGCTGGCAGCATAGTCCAAGTTTCATACAACTGCACAGACAATACAGTTTGAGAAATCTTAATATGCTCATTCCTTGAATAGGAATATCCACTAGCCAGTCTAGTTCCCTAATAACTGATGACCCTCTGATCTGGATTATTTTCCTAAAACAAAATTTAAAATGCAAACTCATAATTGTTTTTTCTCCTTCTATTGATTCTTTCAGCCCTGCTCACAGGCCTGCAGGGTTACAAACCCTCTCTGATCATATGCTAATGAGTCATTAATACTGGCTGCCTGTTTATGTGAATAAACCCCCCCTTCTTAGCCAGCTTTTGCCCAAATAAAGAAGACTATTCTGATAACAAAAATTTTAAAACCAGCCAAGAATCAGTGAGGTAAAATTAGTACAGCTCTTCCTCAGGGCTGCCTGGAGCAGGGCTCAGCTCACTCTGCCTCAGCCTGACTGATCCTCCCTACCAATGCCCCTTGTTTTATTTAAACACTTTGAGTCTAAGATGGTGTAATCAGGTTTCAGTCAGATTTTAACGTCCTCAGATGGCCAAGAACAAAAGGTCAACACTGTTACTCACTGTGTGGCTTTACTGAAGTGTGACTTTTCACCATAAACTCAGCACAAGGTCATTTGAAGATTTTTTTTACACTTTTGTTAGCAAAGGGGAATTACCCATTCACTTCTGGACAAGGTTAAATGGCTGACAACAGCTACAGGTTAAATATTAAGCCATTGGTCCTTCCTTTCAAGTAAGAAGTTGCAGCTGTCTTCAGAAACACTTGAAAGTTCAGGCAACATCTTGGAACTGGTACAAGGAGAGGCCACTTCTAATTAGGACAAGGGAACTCCACAGATTTTGAGTCAGACTCTATTGTCTTGCACCTTCATACAATTGTGCAAGATTAATAAAGGCCATATGTTGGTATTTGAAAAACGCAGCAGAGTTTTTTCAAGAGCAGCCAGTGTTTGCTTGTTTTATACTCAGCAGGTCTGAGGTACAATCAGATGAGGTGGCTGAGCTGACTTCACAGCTTGCTATGTCTAAAAAGTAATTCTTTCTCTCCTTCTTTTTTTTCTTAAATCCTAATTTCTACCACTTTCATGAGCTCAGCTGCCTCCTTGAAAGGTTAGATAGCACCAAGTTAGCCCAGGGAAGTGCTGGGGATCAGTGTGGTAGGAGTAAGGAGGATACTGGTGACAAAAAGGAGGAGAGGCAGAAGAACTGCTTCTTTTAGCAGCTCTGGGCTGATGGATTAGTTCAGCCTCTTTGGTCTGACTGGACCCTTGGGGTCCTACAATAGATTTGCAATAGCCTAAAGCCTCTACGGTCCAAGATTTGGGCACAGATTTAATAAAATGTTTATACTTGTGAGTTTTTCTGCTAGACTTGTAACTTCCCTTTTGATTTCCTTTTCAAAGAGTTTGGTAACAGCTAGGATCTATACCTTACTGTGTTTGGATCTGTGGGATTACGATTGTGGTGATAGCTTTGAAAATATAGACTGAGTTCAAGACACCAGTTTGCTCACAGCCTGCAGTAATAGCTACTGCAGGGGGTAAAAAGCTGCCTTCATTTCAGGCAAGGACTGTGTGCTTCTAGAGTGCATGATTTTGGCATTTTTTCCAAAATGTTACTGAATTTGGTATTTGTACTCTAAAGTGCACCAGCTTGTTGCATTTGGCCACCATCCATTTCTCATTCATTTGGATGGCCAGGACGTGCTGGCAGCTCAGTTTTCCTTCCTGGTTTTCCTCACATGGTTTTCCAGACTGCCTGAATTGTGGCACATGATGTCTGAACTGCTAGACCTTTACCTCAATAAAAGCATACACCCTCATTTACTATCCAGCCATATTACCAGCCCTGGACTGTGGTGTGCTCTGGCTTAGCTCCTTGAGGATGTGGTTCAGAGCAGAGGCAAGAGCAGCCCCGTTTCTAAAGGTGGCCATGACCCATGTTCTACCTGCTGTGTGGCTTGAATAAGGCAGGCAGAAACAGAGGCTAAAAGTTGGCAGTCCACAGCTGCACAGAAATAAGGATTTTTTTTTAATTGCACCACAAGTGAAGTTTCCTAATTCACAAAGGTTCAAAGTGAAACACATTACCTTATTAAAGTTGTGTTTAAAATTGCCTTGAAAAGGGCTGGAGAAGCTTAAGTGTCTAGGATGGTCAGGAGGCCATTCTAGAAAATTAAATGCTCTCAGCTCATTTTTGTGTTCTCCCAAAATAAAGGTGGACTGTGTGAGTCCTTCTAGTTTACTTTAGTTCAAACTAAAGAAGATGCTTTCCACACACCTAAATAAACTTGCTCTAAGATGAGAAGGGAACTTCAAAGAGAGGAGATGCCTGGAAAATGGTCACTTAAAAGCTTTTCCTGCCTGCCCCTCAACTGCTATGTGCTCCTGGCTGGCTGAGCAGTACCCAGTTGTGTGCTGAAGTGGCCAGGACAACGGTGCATCAGGCAATGTCCTGGAAGAAAGGTCCGTGTAAAGTTTGGCTGTAGATGTGTTTCAGTGGTGCTGCAGGCTTTGTGCAGTGGGGGAGAAAACCCAACCCACCATTGTAGTGTTTTGTAAGCAGTGTCTACTGCTTCTTTCCTTTTGATGTTAGGTACTTGGCTATGAACGTGAAGTTTCTGTGAGACTTCCCTTCTGCTGTGTTTTATAGATGCCAGTGTAAGTCTGGTTCACTGGGACAGATGACTGAGGATGCAGTCCTCTTCTCAAATGGTGAGACGTGTCCTGTAACATTTGCTGGCCACATTTGCCTGGGTCTGGGGGTGGTGATCACCGCTAGGGGACTGCTTTTTTTGTAAGTAATACTCTAATTCATTTAATAATGCAAATGTGGTCCCAGCAGTACAGCTTTACTGCATAATGACTAATCTCTGTCACAGCAGGATGCTGAGAATGAGTTTCTCTGGGAAGCTGTGGGTATGCATAATGAACAGCTATCCCTAATAAAGTCTTTTTAATCAGGAGTGTTTCTCAGATCAACTGAGTTAAATGAGTTTGCACTTTGTAAATACAGGGGTCGAAGTCTCTGACTTGTATAAACCACCACATCTACCGTGAAGTCAGTGAACATTTAAATACATTGACATCCTGGCCCCAAGAGCTAACATGCTCACGTGTGACAGGACAGCCCATGTCACTCTACACTGCCTCCAGTGAATGAATACAGAGTGTGTCATACTGCTTTTTATGTACATATTTCTCTTTCCCCCTAATGACCTATGAATACAAGTCACAGCCAAGGACTTTGTGTCTGTCACTGTATTTCAAAAAGTTTTAAAAAAAAATTTAAAAAAGAGATGTGTCAAAGATGCAAGTTTCCAGTACATTTGAAGAAAGCAGGTGAGAAAGGAGAGAAATACAACTTTAGGAAGGCTTCATCTGGAATTCATAATATTATTAGATTATAATTCATTATTAGATGCCAAGGAACCAACCCAGACTTCCATCAGAGTGTGTCTCTGTTGATTGGACCTCGGCAGGGAGATCCCCCTGAAAGCAAGCAGGACTCCTGAGATCCAGTGTTCACAGGGCTGCCTGTTTAATAGAAACAGCTCTGCTTCTAGTTTAGGATTCAGACAAATATGACCACTAGAAAAATATGCTCTGGGAGTCTGGGCCATTGCAGTTGTTCTTATGCATTAAAAATCACTTCAGCAACATATTTTGTGTTTGAGGTGCTATATTCCCTCATGGGTTTGCATTTGAATGTCACAGCATTACAATCAGATGTGAGAATCAGTAAGTAAAATGCCAAGTTTGCCCTTGATGGCCATCCTGAGTATCAAGGCCTATAACTTCTTATTAATATCTAAACAACAGCACTATACATAAAATATAGGTATAACAGAAGCCTAACAGACTGATATTTTATTCACAGGATCACCATCAAGGAAATGAATCTGTGCTTCTTAATATGACCGTTGACTTAACAAGATTGTGCAGGCTTACCTCAAATTGAGGTGCATCTTTCCCTTATTGTCTTGTAAAGAGAAGGTAGGGCTGTCTTGTGCTCCAGTAAGTGTGATAATCTAAATTCTCAGTACAGATAGACCCACGAGAGTAAGATATTCTTTTTCCTTGACTGTTTCTTTGTTAACTACAAAGGTAAGAGCAGCCAGTCTTAAAAATTCAGATATTATTGTGGTTCAGGTCGCTTTGTAAAATAGGCTGGAAACATCTTATATTTTTATGCCTTTTTTTTTTTTTTTTTTTTCCTACATATTTAATGAAGTAAGAAAGACAAGCTCTTTTCAAAGATGCAAATAGATGTGCTAGAGTGGTTGATAATTTCTGCCTACTTCTAACAACATTTGCAAATATTGTTCCCCTGGAGTTTCACACCAAACCAGTTTTGTTAAACACTAAGCCTCTACATTTTATCTCTTAACTTTTTTATCACACACAGTCTCTCTGTCAAAGGGAAAGCCCATAGCCCACCCAAGGATGTCACACTGACTCTGCAGCTGTACTGTATAAGCACAGCAGCTACTGCTCCCTCTTAGGGGTAGAAACACTCCAGTCTTCTCATGGAAATCCAGTATAGAAAATCTATTTCTTCTATTAAAAAAGGGCTTTGCCTTTGCTTTCTGGCTATGATAATATGAGTCATTTCTCCTCACATTCTTGTCCAGCTAAAATTTTAATTATTACAAATCCATGTCTCGCTTCTCTGGTTTTAGAGTTCAACAAAGCAAGTCACCACTAGGATGGGAAACACAGGGTGATCTGTGGAAGACCTGATAAAAACACATCTACATGTGGTGACACAAAGAGTCATAAAAGAAAAACAAAGGGTTCTGGGTTCCTTCTGCTAATACTTCATGGCAAGTATATGAGGCCTGTTTGAGAAGGCCAGATCTTTCTGCTTGAGTTTTTAACCAAGTGTTCTGCACCTAAATCTCCTTTCTGTCATGCTGTGTGAGAGTGTGTATGAAAAGTACAGCAATGTGTCACCTAATATGATGTTCTTCCTCTTCAAGGAAATCTGTAAGGGACTACTAAGTAAGGCTCAGAGAAAAAATCATTATATATTAAAAACCTGGGGTTTTTTAGCTTGTTGGAAATTTCAATGTGGGATGTTCATGAGAGTGAAAATTAGCTCATGAATAGTATTTGATTTTTTCTATTTAAGCACAATCACTATACATTTATTTAAATGTTAAAAAAAATATGGAAGGAGAGAGAAAGAGTAATTATTTCCATTTCCCCCATTCAAACTTTTCTCTCACTGAGAAGAGCTGAGATACCTTCAAGGGAAAATGGATTTAAAACAACTCTTTTGTGAAAGTGGAAATTGATAACTGGTCTGATTTCACAGCTATTCTCAGGACCTCTCTGAACACTCTCTGAAAATGATATTGGATGTTAAGGATATTTCCTATAAAGGAATCACCTCCATTTTGTCATCAGAGTCATATGGCCTAAATTAATTTGTTTGGCAAAGTGTTAGCTAACATACAGTAACTTGTAATGTTGATATTTTTGTCTCCACAAACCTACAATCCATGTGGTTTAAATTGCCAGTGAGGCATAAATCAAAGGCTTTCAGCATCCCCTTCTGAGGTGGTATATGAGGTATATATGTTTATGAGGTGTGTATGTTAAATGCCTATACTCATACAGTAGATTAAATTTCATAATAAGATGCAATATGCTTTGGGAAATACACCCTCTAAGGAGAGTGCATAGCAGCTTGAAAGATTATATTCCTTATTAATATGTTTCAAGACTGTCACTGTGAGCAAAAAGCCCAGATATATGTTTAAAGGAAATCCTGCCTCTGCTCTTCCCTGTAAAGACCAGCCCATTTACAGCATGGCCAGAACAGCCAGTGTCCCTGAGCCAGTGTCCCTGAGGTGGCTGATGATCACAGAGTGTCCCTGGCAGGAAACCTGCAGCTGAAGAGGGAAACTTTGCCCCACTCTTGATGAGAGGAGGAGTACTCTGATTCCTCCTGGTGAGAGAAATAAATAGGGTAAACCAAACAGCATTTGGCTGGTTGCTGAGGGATGCTCCTTGCAAGGAGATCCTCAGTTCTTATTGATGCTTTCATAAAGCTGATGTCTTTCTAAGGCTTCAGGAGTCTCAGAATTTGTTGGGAAAATTGCCTTGCTTTCACTTTCAGGAGCAGGTAACACAGGATTCCTTGGCTGAAAACATTTTAATTTCTTTTTTTTTTTAATTCATCTCCTAGGGACTGAAACAAATGCCCATCTGAGATCCTAGAGAATCACAACCCTTATCAGCAATCATTTCTGTGACAGGAATTTTGGAGAAAAGGCTCAGACAGCACGAAACAAGAGCAACAAGAGCAACAAGAAATTGTTCATATCTGTTCTGCAAGCATCCTGTAAAGCACTAGCAGTTGTTGGTAGTAAGTGCCTTGCTGACTGCTGGCTGCAGGACTCTGAGCTCTGCCTCTGTGCAACCCGGCTGTTTTCAGCGTAGTGGCTCCGGGTTTTTCATTTGAGCATTTTTTTTTTTTCCTCAGGATGGATTCTTTTCCAGGTTCTCTAAGATAATTTCTTTTAGCTAATCTGGTCTCTAAAGTAGTCTGAACAACAGCAGCCAAAGGCAGTGTAAAGAAGACAGCACAAGCACAGTCGTTCTGCTGCTGTTTAGCGCAATGAGACGAGAGCTCTCTTGCTGGAGTGTTCACATCGTTGGGGGAAGAGTTCTCAGAGCACCTCAACCTCAAGAGATATAACATGGCAGTTCCATTTTATCCCTAGGCTACTGTGAACCACACTTGACCCACCTTTGCCATGGACCTCTGTATTACAGATGTGAATATTTCAAAATTGCCACTCCTCAACAGATTGAGCACAACCTGTCTCAGCTTTCATCAGCTCACAGAGATAGCATATGTTGGCTGGATGCAATATTATTCTAGGTTTATACTGTGGGAGATAACCCATAGCAACAACAGCTTTAGATAAGGGATGGTGTTTCCCTTTGAAATATTCCACACTTTGTCCGGCTTTTTCAAATTGTGTTGTAAAAGCAAGTAAACATTCACATGTAAAAATACCTTCACTGCTTTATTGCCTCATTCGTTCTCACTATAGTCTTTTTTATTAAATATGAATTGTAAACCTTGTATAGAAAGCTGTGCTCTTCAGGAGAGGAAGCAATTTCCAATTATGTATTCCTCATAACAAAAATATTAGAGTGATAATGGTTTCTGTATTTAAATTGTGAGATAATTTGCATTGTGAGATTAAAAAATTCTCATAACAATGCCAAAGGCAGAACATTTTCAAAGAAAAATGTTCTCTCTAACAACCTGGCTGTAAAACTGAGGGATGATAACACTTGTTAGTTTTCTCAGACTGGGGTGTATGGAGCCTTGGTTAACTGTGAGGAATAATGACAAATCTGAACACATGTACTCTCTTTCCAATTCTGGGTGTTGAGTGTTTTTAGTGGGACTGTTTTCCTTTCTTATCTAGTTAAACTACTCCAGGACACAGTCTGGAACGTGTGACACATAGGAACTTCATTTGCCTTGTGCAGTGGGCAGTGGTGGAGCTACAGGCTCAATCCCAATCACATCCCACACTGTCTTCTGTTCTCTAGGGAACTGCTTTGGCTGCTTTATTCTTCCATTGAGTGCACTGTGTTGTTTCTTACAAAGATGCAACATCTTTTTTGGATAATAATATTAAAAAACGTATGTATAAAACATAGATGTGACATTTGGAGTTCTACTGGTTTTCCCAGTGTTAATAGTAGCAGACGGTAGAAATAAATTTGCTATTAATTTACTTTCATGTCAAACACTCAATATAATTAAGCAAAGTGTCATCTAAACTCTGATTACTTACTTTCAAATTAAAATCATGTGTCAAACAGACTCCTAATTATCATGCTAATACCTGTGAAATGCTGTTTTCAGTTTCCAAGCTCCACAGTCCTTTTAGTATCAGACTTCAAAGTCTCCTGACAGGATTTATGGGTAGGAAGGTCAGGACTTAGAGCTAGATTTGTTTAATACTATCCTTCATGTGGGAGAGCTCATTTGGGTTGTTAATTCCCTTTGCTAAATTTCATACACACAACAAAGCATGACTATCAGTGTTATACTTGGGCACCATTTGCTCCAGCTGCACATTAAAAAAAAAAGTGTTATTCTGCCTAATACCAATAGAAATT
Organism: Nicator chloris; assembly: GCA_013400495.1. Taxonomy (NCBI): domain Eukaryota; kingdom Metazoa; phylum Chordata; class Aves; order Passeriformes; family Pycnonotidae; genus Nicator; species Nicator chloris. The sequence continues at coordinate 17,832 of WAAE01018861.1, forward strand.
ACCTAAGTGCACCACAGGCACGATTTAAAACCTTAACCACAGGTTTATATCTGTGCTTATACTCAGGAAAAAAACTCTATTTGTGCTAGTGTTAATTAAAGCCAAATTAGAAGAACAGAAAAACAAATCTGACTGAGGAAATCATCATGCATGCCACTTGTTTTGTAATTGTGCACATACCTAATTACCCTTCCATAGAGAAGAAACAGAAAGAACTCTCAAGCCCTTTTGCTTATTATCTGCTTTTGTGCAACATTCTTCTTCTACAAACTATTGCATCCAAACTGGTTTTCAACGTTTCAAGCTACTCAAAATTATTTACTTATTTTTTCTCCTGGGGAAATCTCTGTTCAGTATTTTACAGGCTGACCAAGAAAATGTTTCCAGATACTTACCCAGCCTTTTTTTTCCTCTGAGTAATCTAATCCTTCCTATGTCTGCTGCTGGACTTCAAAATAGGATTATTATATGTGGTTTAAGGCCTGAAAACTAGATATAGGATTAGCCATTTTAACTCGATCCTACCTGATAAACTGTGAAATAGTAATAGGAGGAGAAATCTTTTTCCAAGCAATAATTTTCCGCATAAGAAATGTCTCTTTAGAAATATTGTTGCCTCAAAAAGCAGGAGAAAAGTCACAATTGCTGTAAGTGGGAGGGAGGATGATCCATGCAAAAATTCTTTCTCATTAAAGTTTCTTGAAAAGGTTCGAAAATCAGCCTCAGCTGAACAAGGAAGAAAATCAAGGAGCAGGGCAAAGATCAGCAAGGCTATCATCATATTTCATTAGCAGACAGTATGTTGCCTTCATAGCACAGCAAAAGGCAACCTACAGGCAGAAGTTCTTTTCAACAAGGGGAAGAAGATGCCAAGTGTTAAGAATACTAGCCATACAGGGTTTTGGCCAGCCTGCCAGTAGTAGGCTGAGGGTAGCCTGTGTAGGTGGTACGGAAGCAGCTCTGGCAAAATTTTCCAGAATGTCTCATACAGTCTTGGGTGATTTGCTTTTATATAAAGTGGGTCCTGGAATTCCTGACAGGCCTACATTCAAAGACAGCACAAGGACTTAGCTTCTAGTTTGGAGATTAAATAATTTAAGTTTTGTCATTTGCAAAGTTTTGACCTCAGTGGGGTGTGGTAAAAGCCCTGCTGGAGGCTTCCTGGTGTCCACCTTAAATACCTGTATATTGTACTGCAGCTTAGGCAGGGGCACATCAGCAGATGAAGGGCTCAGAGCACATCACATCCAGTCATCTTCAATATCTCCTTCTAGGCCTTTATAAATTATGCTCAGCAAAACAAACCAACTTTATTTTAAACCAAACTGTACTCAGTCAAAAATAAAACCTGCAGTTCTTCAGACCCACCAAAGTGATTTATGTAAGGACAATTTATTTTATTAGAGATACGAATATAAAATGTAAAAATATTTGCTGAGCTCAGGAATGGGACCAAAATACCTCTCTATCACAGCAATAGCTTTCCAGGTAGTGAGACCAGTATCACACCTCTGACTTGCCTTTGTGTGGGAGGGCATTTGCACAAATGGTTTAAAATTATCATAGTACTCAGAAGTGGAGGACACTGGGGTTAAAGGTATGACCTCAATGATACAGAGTGGAATCAATGACTACTTGAAATCAAATGACATTGAAAAGGTGGATCTGTTTTTGAGCCCTAGATGTGCAAATCTGTGATAAGTGTGAGAAGCTACATATGCACTGTGATACATTGGCCCTGCCAACTTATGAGTGGTTCTCAAATTCCCGAACAAACTGGATGAAAATACAATATATATTCTTTACCTTTACTGTTTGTCAATGAAATGGAAATTGAAACAAATGTATGACATTGTACTTTAATTGAAAACATAACTATACTTGTCTTGAAGGAACTCTGTTGCTTAGGAAAACAACAGAGGAATATCACAACATCTCATGATAAAAGATGACAGTTCCATTATGTGGCTGTTGGAAAAGAAAACAGGACAGAAAACAAATAACATCTCTGACAGATAAGAAGCCTCCTTGTTTGCAAATATTGTGTTTTGCCTGGTTATTATATGCACTCTATGGGTTGAGGAGATTGATCAAAAAGTTCAGGCAAAACTTGTTGCAGCAAATTAGGAAATAACAAAATGTGCCAACCCACTCTGAACTTTGGCTTTGGGTAACAGCTCTCTAGTGCAAAGCAAAGCTGGCAGGACAGAAGTGTTGGCTCAGAAATTCTGTGCAAAACCAGACTTCTTAAGCTGAATTCTGGCTACTGGATTTCATATCACCTTCAGTCTGGAGGTTCATATATATCCCTGTCTCCACAGGAGGCCTGGATTGATGCACTGGAGGAAGGTGGAAGGGAGCAAGAAGTTCCCTTCCTCTTTCTACAGAAAGGGCATATGGACAACTGGAGCCCCAGAAATTAGAACTACAAATGACCAAACTCAGATTTGCAGGATCATCAACAATTTTCATGCACTGAAGCATGGTCTTAATCAATATTTGCTCAGAGATAAAAAAAAATTCATTGTCTGGAATAAATTATTGTCTGGGAAGAAGGAAACATGTAAAATCTCTTTATAGTAGCATAATGATGTAAACCTCTAAATACCATAAGAGCAGGGGAAATCATACACCATGGGAAAAAATGGGGATTTTGGAAGAAGAAGGTTCAAAGAAAACTTCACAGTCAAGGTTTTAGTCAGTGTCTTCCCTTTTAAAATTTGGTATGAAATTTAGAAATATTTATAAGCATACACAGTTTTGTTGAAAGGGTTTAAGGAGAAAAGAGGTTTGGGGAAAAACAATTGGGCAAGAGAATTTGAAGGAATGTGTGATCAGAGAAGACATGTCGTGTACCAGGGAGCAGACAGGGCAAAACATGAAGATTTCAGTGGGATAATGTGATGAGTGAGAACAACTCACGTCCATATCAGCTGAGACTCAGCATCTTTGCAAGGTAGGTCACCTCTGTTTTACAATGCTTAATTTGGATTTGGAGCCCAAAGATGTGAAAACTTTAGATTTCTTTAATCTTCCTGTGCTGTGACTCAAAAGACACTTTATCAGGTACCTTATTGTCAAATGAGATAAATCAATGGAACCATCACAAAATGCAAACCCTAAACCAGATTTTCTCAGGCTCCAATGCTCAAGAAAATTTTGGGGCTTTAATATGCTTATCTTTTTATGGTTATTATACATATAAATACTAAATTATTGCAATATTATTCAATTCTGTTGGTTAATATATTTCATAACTGTATATAATATTCAGTTTACCACTAATCTTATTTAGAATTCAGACTTACTCAGAAAGAAGCACATGACTTAGCAAAATAAACAGCTAACCTATTTAAGTCTCTTAGACATAAAAAATAATCTCTATAGTTTTGAAAGGACAAAATACATACAGGCTAAAAGCAGAAGGGTGTCCATGTACTGAAAATTAAAATATTAATGTAATAATGTGCTTGTAAGTATTAAGCAAGGACTTACAGTAACTGGAAAGAAAGGAAAGAAAAGGAGCTACTCTATGAGAAAATATTTGAACAAACCAATAGGCTGTTTGTACAAATAACATGCTTAAAAATGTAGGCTGAGGTTTTCACTTGGAAGTGAACAGTGATGTGAAATAATGATAAAACCCCTATTAGTCATTCTTTGTTTATCAGAGCTTCTTCAAACGTACTGTCAAATTGCATCTGATGGTCTCTTTTGAAAAAAGGTACAGTTCTGGACAAATAGATATAACAAAACGTGGAATAATAGTGATGCAGAAAATAGGAAAAAAAGCCCACCAGGTATTTTACAAAGATGCATGAAAATGAGTTATTTTTAATATATGGAAAGATTTGGATGCAATTATCTATAATAAAATAGGGAAGCTACATCCTGTTTCTATGTCATAAAAACAAAACCAAAAAAAAACCCCAAAAACCAGAAAGGGAAAAATCTGCCTAAGAGGTGGCTGATTCTTTTTTTTTTCCGTTTCACGAACACCCACCTAAAATTTATTCAATTTGTTTTTCAACTGCTGCCCTGAAAATGGTAGAATAAATTTCCAACATTTGTAAGAGGATTTTTGTAATGTACTGGGGCTAGAATAAATTGATTCAGATCATAGCTTACTGGGCATATTGAACACTTACTAAAGTAAAGAATAAAATGCCACTTTCTTTACCACAGTTCAGCAGCAAGCCTTCAGAAGATATACACAATCAAAGATTTGCTCCAAGAGAAGTATAACAATTTCTATCAGTCTGGGACAACTCTTGTAATGCTTTTTACATCTAGGGAGAGATCAGATTTATTCTAGAAGTTCTCTGGATCTCTGGGAGTGTTCAAGGACAAGCTGGATAGGGCTCTGAGCAACTTGATCTAATGGAAGTTGTCCCTGTCCATGGCTGGGACTAGATGATCTTCAAGGTCCCTTCCAGCCCAAGCCATTCTATGATTCTATGATTAAATTAAGGAAAATAAAATTTTCCTGTATGTGATGGAAATAGCAAGTAGGAAAACATATCCTCTTCACAGATCTAAGGAGAAAAAAAAAAGGCTCATGTTAAAAAAAAAAAAAGTTCATGTTTAAAATATTTTCTTAGCATTTTATAGAATATTGACATCTTTTATACAGTACAAGAAAATCTGTGTTTACTTCCTAGCAGATGCTACATATTCAAAAGGGGGTCAGCAAATATTGTTTACATATACATTTTTATACAGAAAGTTACAAATATACAAGAGAGATATCATGACTTTTACATATCCTAAAGCTAATCATGACCAAGCCGTAATTTTTTTATTCACATTGATGCCTTTTGTCAGGAATTTGGAAAAGATTGTGATAACAATTCCATTGGTATACATCTGGAAAAAAATGAAAGCATTATTAGAGATTATGTAATTCAAATATGACCATAAGAAGCTGGGTCTATAGTTTTGGAGCTTACCTGCTAATACTTTAGTTGGTTTTGTAATGTATTATAAAATAAGAATGTTGTGTTTATTATAATTTAGTCATTCCTTCTGCTAAAATCTCTATGAAGATGACTAATGTTTGATGCAGTTGGATGCAGGCTGTAATAAATTCCAAGTAAATAACACAGGTTTTTGTTGGTTTTTGGCTCCAAGGTGAAAGCACCTTTTTCAGTTTTCCCCAAGGCTAAAGGTTTGTCCTTTTGCTGCCATCCTTATCATTACCCTGGTGTTCAAAAGCTAGAACAGTCCTCAGGGTAACACCATCACTTGCAGACTGTTACAGACCCCCCTGGGGCTTGGGGCTTGTGCTTTTCCCTGATATTCACCTGAGCACATCCTGCTGCAGCGACCTTGGGCTCACTGCAGGCTTAGGGAGGGAGGACTCCCTTGCTGGACACCTGTGGGGGGAAAACTTCTCATTAAGAAACAAGTTTTGCCATCTGTCACAAGCCTCACCTGACAACTGAACCAAAATGCATTGGCTTCCCCAGGTCCTGAGCACTTCCAAGTCAGGTAATGACTGGAATGACAAGCAGGAAAAAAAAAAAGAAAAAGGCCACTGAAAACAGAATAATTTCAAGCCTGTCTCACAAAGTACTAAACACAAAGCAGAGAAGTGTGCAAGTAGAAGTCATCTAGTAGCTCTCCTTTACCTGGCTTGCTTGCTATATGTTTTTGGGTGACTTGGTAGCATTGGGCACATGAATAGTCTGGGAATGATAGGCAGCTCCCCCGCTCGGTGTAGCTTGTTTCTGCACAAGGAATGGATGCAACTCTTGAGTGCAGATCTCTCAGCCCCTACAGCACCTTTTTTATCTTTTTTCCCCCCTTTTTTTAAGGGAATATGTTATAGTATGAGAAATAGAAACAAAGTGCGAGCACACTGGAGTGAGTGACAGAATCTTTCAGTCCCCTGTACCTGGACTTTATGCCATTCCACGAGCATCTCAAAGCCTTTCTATGGCCTGGCTCTCAGGGCTGTGAGGAGGGAAGTGAGCTGACAGTGCAGAGAGGTGTTGGGATTAGAGGGCAGGGTTACACCTGCAGTGGGGAAGAAGCAGAGGAGGTTGTTCTGCACTAGGGAGGGGGTGAGGTGAAGGGGGAAAGGGATGGTGCAGGGCTTGTTATGGATATCAATAAGAAAGGTTAGAAAATTAAACAACTTCATAAAATAGCAGGTTTTATACAATAAGAAGAGAAATATA
>WAAE01018862.1:0-16507 GCA_013400495.1 Nicator chloris
TGAGGTTATTTATATATACATATTAATAAAATATAAAAAGTTGGTTTATTAAAACTACTGGGTGATTTATGATAAAATATTCATAAATTAATTAAGCACAATTAGCATGAAAATATAGACACCATTTATCTGTTAATTAATTTTGTTTCCTTTATCTTACAAGAGCATATGTGACATGTCTTGCAGCAAAAGATGTTATACCAGAATGTCCTCTGGAACATAATATACTTTAATAACCACAGAGATGCTCAGAAATGCTTTCTAAATACATTTGTCATACTAAGAGCTCCAAAACTTGTAACTGGTGTTATACTTGAAAAAATGATGTGTATACAGAAAAGGACATGAACCTCTGACTCCAAGTGATCAAAGGAAATTTATCTATTAACCTATTACCCAGCTGTACCCTGGCATTGCTTTTGTCCTAATCTTGTTCAAAAGCTATTTCTATTGCTGCCCTTTGTGCTGTCAGTCATGATGGAATAATGCTCAATAGAAAGTCAGATGTCCTGAAGTGTTTATACATTCCCAATAAAGAAATTTGAAATAAACAACATTTATCAGACTGGGGTTTAGAAAGACATTTTAAAAGTTAATTGAAACTCAGATCTGTCAATAAAGCAAATAATTTTGAAACTTCTTAGCTTCTCAATGTTTAATTTCCAATAACAATCTAAGCTTTCAACCACAAGCACTTTTCTTCTGCAAAAAAGCCAACTGCTTTTGCGAAGGTATCTACTGGGCCTAAACCTCCTGGAAGTATTTAGATCATATTCTGACAGTTCTCAATTCAGATTACTAGTTAGTAGATGAAAATAATATTCCAGATTTATACATACAGGAGACATGGGCAGAAAATAGGTAATGTTTCCATTTCATCTACTCCAAACTGTCAGATACCTGAAGAAAGGAAGGTTTAGGATAAGTTTAATGGGTAAAAATCCATTATTTGTAGGTACATTTTACTTATGTGTATTCTCAGGGCTTTGACTAATCCTTGATCACAACTTTAGTTCAGACAAGCTTCTTATGAGAAATTCACTTTTGTTTGATGTCAATGGATCCACTAATATTCTAATGGCTCTTTATGTGCTCAAATAATTTATTTCCATAAGAATAAGAAGCATTTCTGTCGTGGACATTTTTAATTCAAAATCCAACCAAAATTATGCACAGAAGAAAAGACTTAAATAAAATTATCTTTCAAAGTAGCATAATTCAAGGCTTTTTTATACAAGTTGCAAGGAGTGGGCTATCCACCAGGAGGAGATTAACAGTAGGTGCAAAATGTATCAGTGTCCATAAAAATAATTAAACTTTAGGGATGGGAAATTCATGGATGTATGCAGCAGCACTGCAATGTATTTTATATTCATGCAGATTCAAAACATGAAATATAGTCAGAGGAAATATTTCTTTTTAACCTTGAGGTCTGAAAAATGATAATTCAACTTGACAACCATTTTGCTGCACACCATATTAGGCTACAAGCCAGACATTTTATACTAAACAAGGCGATATTTGCATAAAGTTATCAGGATTGGGTTTTTTTTTTTCAGGAAGGGGGCTGGAGGAATATGCTCTTGGGAAATATTGTGTATGCAGAGAGAAAGAAAAAAATACTCTTAACATTTTTAAAGTATCTTTGAGTTTATAATATGTAAAATACTCCAAAAAATGTCCTTTTTCAACTTCAGTTCTCACCTGAAATATTTGAAAGCACAATTTTTTGTAACCATTCTGGCTGAACAAAAAAAAGTCAGTGTTAAATGAGACTTCTTTATTTCCTGGCTGTTCCATAATGATTTTTTCTTATCAATCAGTGTTTCCAAAAAATTGCAGTGTGATAGCAAGGAGAACTCAGAAAGTCATTTTAGATAAACTACCAAAGACAGAGAGTTATAAAGTGCCACAGAATGAGCAGAACATCTGAACACAAAAGTGGCCTTTTTGATATAATTTATTACAGAGCACTTAGGAAAGTTAACATGAGGAAACATAAAAAATACTGCAATTGAAAAAACTAGTGAACCAGTAAATATAACATTTTGTCCCTGACAGTAACAAGAAACAAAGACTTTGAACTATATTCTTTCTTTTCCTTCTCCTTCTTCTTCTCCTTCTCCTCCATCCTTCTCCCTTCCCCATCCCCTCTCTTTTCACTGGGGAAAGTATAAAAAATAACTCAAGGGGATTTAAGTTCAGTTTATTTCCACAAAAACCCAAACTTATAAAACTTGCTTACACAGATTATGAGTAGCTAACATTGAATAAAACCCACAATATTTAAAATTAATGGGTTTGAAATATATTTAAGGTATGACCAGAAATATATTTAATTATTTTTTTTCATTTTATGAAAAAAAATAGTGTATTTTTATGAATTATCAGGAAATAAAATTTTTGAAATGTCCAAATACTTGAGAAAAATGGAAAAATGGGTTCCTTTTAAAGTGTTGTTTTAATTCAAACTGAATACTTAAAATGATTAAGAATTTACAACTTAACTAATATTTCTTCTATATTTCTTGATGATGTGAAAAATTAACAAATTTAGGCACAATTCTGAATAAATAGCAAATATGTATTTGATAAGATCCATCATTAAATTAATAAATTGCTTGATGCACTAACATTGTTAGATTATAAAAGATAGGGATGAACTAATTGTAAAACACAAATTTGAAAATTACAAGTGGAAGGGGACAAGTTGTGACTACTTAAGGCTACAGAAAACAGCTTGAAGAGATTATTTTTTTTTTTAATAGGAAATTATGAAAATTCAGTAAGACAGAATGAAGTTTTTCCAGGTACTACTCATGACTCTTTTGACTGAGCTTCAATCTTAATATTCTCAGGTATGAAAAGAGAACTATCTGTCTTCGTGGTTCACCTATATTCTGCATTTCCATCTATCTTTCCTGTAAGTTTACCTAGTGTGACACCTGGATCATTGTCAAAATATACTATACTTTCTCTTATTCTGTACTTTGGTGTTTTTTTTTCTGAGGAGGGAACTAAATGATTTAGTATCCATATTTTGATTATTATTGGGGGTTTTTTTTTGAGCAGAATGTAGCATCAGACACCTGCCAAATTATCCTGCATTTGTGATACCTAAAAATGTATTTTAAGTTCCGTCTTTATGGTTCTCAATCTGTTCTGTTCTGTGATGATCTTCTCTTCTGATTCTGAGTCATTAGTGACTTCCAACAACAGTAGGCAGTTCCTTTTACTTTCCCTACCCAATTTGCTACAATTCCTTTTGTTTCAGAGATAAAACTTTAAGCCTCCCTTTGCTTATGACCAGCTTTAAAGACTTTGCATGTCTTTACCACTTTAGGAAGTGGTATTTCTCTTAGGAAAATTTACAGATAAGGTTAAAAAAAAAGATGAGGTTTCAGTCCTCTGGAAGACACTCTACACGAACAAAGAGTGGGCTGAGAGCAGGTAAAAGACAACTTAAATCAAAACAGATATACTACTTGAAAAGTTACCTCTAGTCACTGTGTACAGCTGACTGCCCTGCCTTTCCAAATTGTCTAATTGCGACTTACCTACAAAAGCATTTAGTTACATCTTTATTGCTTCTAAATCTTGTTGCCTTTTCTTTAAGTTTAATCAATTTTTATGCTGCTCTTTTCTTTCGCCAAAAGCAAATGCCAATTTAGATATTCTTCACTTTGCCCCTTCATTGTTGTTTTGCACCTATTTGTGAAAAAATTATTGCCATGACTCATGAAAATACTATTTCGTGTATTGCCAAATGATCCTGTAAGATAATGAATACTAAGGAGGAAATAAAGGGGAACTGCCATTTCTCTGGGTTTTCCCAGAAGCCCAGAAAAAGATTTAAATTAATAGGCTGCACTGAAAATATTTATGCCTTCCAGGGTAGAATTATGATATTACAGCAAGTAACAGAACTATTACCATGGATAAACACTGAGATTAATAAACTTCCCAAATCAGTAACTCTTTCTGCTGTGGAAAAATTTGGCATAGCACTATCAATGATTAAAGCCCAAAAGACTAAAGCAGATTAATTTCTGAACATCTGCTGCAGGATCTCTGAAAATCACCTAGTTTTCACAAGGTGAGATAGTCACTTCCTGAACATCACTTCCAAGAGTACCCAGCTATTACCACACTCCAAAGATCACTTGAGGCAGAAAATCTATGGCTTTTCTGTGAGAGAGCTAAGCAAACAGCAGAACACACACTGGGCTCTTCACAAAAACCCATATAACCATCACATTAAAGTCTGTCAAAACCAAAATGATGAAGGACTTCCCATGCCTAGAGTCTCATTCCCTCATGAACACACACATCACTTCTTATGAGACTGCAAAGTTAGAAACAATTAATCAAATAAAGGTATTTGAGTGAAATAATAATATTGTTGTCTGAGAAAAGAAAATTAATTGTGGACTCCTAGGTTTGGCACTCTGAGTGGAAAAAAATGTATCATACATAGAAAAAAGACTGCACAGTTAGTACCTACACAGACATGAATGAAGCTGCTCATGAGATTCCTACTGATTAGACCAGGCTGGGATATCTCAAAACCAGTGTAATATCCTTTGAATTCACATTACACTAATTCATTTCTCTACAGTGAAAACTAAGACTTAGTAAAGTGATTTCTAAACAGAAAAAAAAATCCCTCTGTAATTTGCAATAAAAATAACACACAGAACACCAGAACAAAGTCCACAGTGTGGCTAAGGTTTAATGTTTATCATTTTGTTCAACAGCAATTAATTTTAGAACCAACATATGGGACATCTACCCAAAAACCTATTTCCCCTTGAAGAAGTAAATAGAGTATTTTGGAGACTGTGTTTTAGATAAGTACATGCCATAAGCTTGTATTTTATGCAAGATTAATATATATACTTAGCCCATATTACCTGATTTTACAGCAATTTAACACTGCATATGAGTACAGGCTTGTGTTGTAAATTTGTACCCAAGTTGTGAAAGATTTGTTTTACAGATTATGATAGGAGGACAAAAATTCCATTATAGAAAATGGGTCTGCAAAATAATGCTATCCTATAGAAACTCTGCCTATCAGAACACCCAAATCCTATAATTTCCTCTTTATTTATTCATAGAAGCATAAGAATTAGAAAAGCTTAACAGAAAGTACTCTAATGAAATGCATTAAATTTATTATCTTGCTTTAACTCTGAAAAAACAAACCCTGGAGGGCAACACAGGCTTTCTTATGGTTGGACACAGTTAAAGTCACTGACAGAAACATGCCAAATTAAATCAGACACATCCTTTAACATCTAATGCTGATTTCAGTAAGTCCAGTCCAGCTGACAAAGGCACAGCTCTGTTTTACTATTAGCCACAATTTTAGTATAGTGCACAGAAGGAAATTATTTAATTTACATTTTCTTCAGTACAGCTGTAGCAAATCTTAATGAGATTCTCTCCTAGAGCTCTCATCCTCTACCAACCAGTGTACTATATCCTCAGGGATGGGAGCAGATCACCACCATTAAAGGTACCAATATAGAGACAGATATATCTAGCTGTTCTCAGTATTGTGGCCAGTCCTGTTTAGTGTCTTTATTGATAATGTGGATGAATGGATGTTTACCCGCAGTAAGTTCATGGACAACAAACACTAAGTTGCATGGTATTGCTGACCTACTGGAGTGTAGGAGGGATCTGGACACACTTGGTCAAGGGGCCAAGCCCAAAGGCATGAGGTTCAACAAGGCCAGGTGCAGGTCCTACACTTCTGTCACAACAATCCTGTGATGGAATAAGAGTGGTGAGAAAATGACCCTGCAGAAAGAGCTGAACATCAGTCAGCATGTGCCCAGGAGGCCAAGAGGGCAAATAGCATCCTGGCTTGTAAAACAAATAGTGTGGCCAGCAGTCTGTGATCATCCCCCTGTACTTGTTACTGGTGAAGCTGCATCTTGAATCCTGCATTCAGTTCTGGGTCCCTCATTAAAAGAAGGACATTTAGGTGTGGGAGTGAGGCCAGAAAAGTGACACTGAAGCTGATGAAATGTCTGGAGCCCAAGTCTTAGGAGGAGCAGCAGATAGAGCTGCTGGAGAAAAAGAGATTCAGAGGGACCTTATAGCTGTCTACAGCAACATAAAAGGAAGTAGGAGGTCACTTTCTTTTCCCAAGTAACAAGTTGACAGGACAAAAGGAAATGGTCTCGAGTTGCACTAAGGGAGGTTCAAGCTGGATATTAAAAAAATTTCTTCACTGAAAGGGTGGTCGGGCATTGGAACTGTCTCTCCAGGGAAATGGTGGTATAACCATCCCTGGAAGCATTCAAAAGTTGTGTGGTTATAGCACTTAGGGACAGGGTTTAGTGGTGAACAGTGCGGTCCTGGGTTAAAGTTGATCTTGGTGAACTTGGAGGCCTTTTCCAACCTTAACAGTGCTATAATTTCATGATTATGAACAGCAATGGAACTGCCAGAAATAAAGTCTTTTTAAAGGTGAGCCAATCATGTTGATACAGTGTGAAAGATATTTCCTATCCCATTGGTTCAGATTGTTTCCCTTTTGCTCCCTTGTTTTGGTTTGAATTTACTGGGCTTAGAGACACAGCAAATGTTAAGAGTATTATAAAGAACAGCCACAGATGTTAAATTTGAATCTGTAAATATGAACCTCTGGACTTTTATGCCCCTTCAGTCAGAGAACAATGATGTACCACATGACTTCTAGGTCTAGCTAAAATTGTAACTGCTTAGCACCACAATGGGGATAAAAATGTTCTATTTTCTCTTGGAGATAAATAATTACTGGCAAAATTATTTGTGATGAGTCTGAATTTCTTCCTCCACGGTATGAAAAAATGGATGTGTATCAACAGATTGGCTGACTTAAGACTATACAGAGATAATTATGCTGACAATTGCATTATATTCAAGACATACTAAAGTAATTGAATTACTTTTATGAACTACAGAAGGCTTTGGATAAGACCTTAATTGTTTAATTTTTGGTGCATTTAGCAAACACTTGAGCATTTTTGTTAAAGAATGATGTTAGGGAATTGGGATATTAACAAACAAAAGGAGGTAGAATTTTTGGATAAACTACCTGCTATGAGCTGTTTGCCAAAATTAGCAAAATCCCTGAATCTCTGTAATTTCCCAGAAGTAATCATCAGCTGTCGACTGTGTACCTCAGGTTTTATTTTCAACCTTCAAAAGTAAAGACCACATTTTTAACAACACCTGCAGCCTACTACTAAATGTAATGCCACACCTTCCAAATGATACACTGTATGCTGCAATTCAGGTTTAAAGAGTTTCAAGACCCAAACATCAATTTAGGATCTGTTCTGCACCATATGCAGGACTAAAAGTTAAAGTCAAGGAACAGATTCTGAAAGACTATCCACTGAAGTCCTACATAAATAATAACTCTCACTGCAACTCAGATATCACCTGGACTGAAATTAATACTACATGAAAGTAAGGGGAAAAAACTCCACATTTAATATACCCTTCATAGTCTTCAACATGTAAACTATTATTTATAATCTATGATGTATAGAGCCATTTTAAACCTTTCTGTGATTTATGGTTCTGAAGGAATTTTTTAATGTAGGGCTTAGGTTTTGAAAGTTCACGTTATGCCGACTGCTGTGTAGCACACTGTCTTGGTTTGGAAAAGACAGGTGTCTTCTAGAGAAGGCAGGCCTCCCTTGGAATGGAGAATTCAACCCCCCTCCCCTCCCAGATTATTATAATTTTGAAAATTAAGGGGGCTCTCAGGCAAAGATATGGGGATAGGAATGACAGTTTTTTACTGGTATGTATAACAAGGCAAAATCAAACAACAACAGCTACTACATTAACAACAAAACAGAACCAGGAATCTCAAGGGGCTTTGCTTCACGAAGCCAGAGTAAGTCTGATCTCGGTGCTCCTGTGGGACTCTGAGAACACTAAGCTGGAACAGTGGAGGATCCCAGGCTGGTGGATGAGACAAATCAGAAGCTCTGCGGTGGTGGCTGGAGTGGCAGAAATGTCCCTGGCAGGGCAGGGGGGTGCGGGGCCACAGTAGCAAAAAGAGCAGCGCTGAAGAAGCGGCGGCGACGGCACGGGGCCGGCCCGGCTCCAGCAGGGCAGGAGGAGGCGAGCTCAGAGTTCCTGGGCACACGAGAAGATGGTGGTAGATTTTCCCAGGACCGGAATCCCTGGTGACAGTGAACTCCTCTTGCAGCAAGCAACAGCCTGGGTGCCCTCCCTCCAATGCCAGGAGCAAGAGACACACTACCTGTCCCCAGCCCCATCCTTTTCCTGCCCCCAAAAATTCCCATTATCGTCCCCCTCCCGGTTTCTGGCCTCCTCTTTCTTTCGGTCAAGCACCCACAAGCATCCAGCAGTTAGTCTCCTAGCAACTTATGGGAAAAATTTCTGTAAGTAAAAAAGAAACAAATCTAACCTGCAACATACACATTAAATTATTCCTCTCAGTCAACTCTGCAAGTCATTTAAAATAATGTGTAACTCCCTGGAGTCTGTGGATCATAGGCTGAAATCCACTGATCTGTAGGGCAGCTGTCAATGATCAGTGAGGGTTTCAAGCTCGCTTCCCGTCACATCTCCTATTCAGATGGTTTGACAGTGAGTGCTGCTACTTCTGCTAGCTGTGCACTAGTACAGTTATGAGCCTGATTTGCTTTAAAGGACTAGGGAAAGAGGTCTTTTTGTTTAATCAGTCAGACAGCCAAGTACCACACAGCCATTTGCTCACTCTAACCCAGTGGGATGGAGGAGAGAAAAGGCAAAAAAAAGCAGAACTTCTGGATTGAGATAGAGATATTTTAATAGGACAGAAAAGAAAGAGAAAATAATAATAATGATAAAAAATGTGAAAAACAAATAATGCACCACGCAGTTGCTTACCAGTCGCTTACTGATGCCCAGCTGGTTCCCGAGCACTGGGTCACCACTCCCCACCCCCTACCCCATTTCTTTAATTCAGCATGACACTATATGGTGTGGAGTATCCCTTTGGGGGGGTCAGTTTGGTTCAGCCATCCTGGTTTCTTGTGCACTCACAGCCTCCTCACTGGCAGGGCAGCATGGGAAGGAGAAAGGTCCTTGACTTAGTGCTACTCAGCAACAGCAAAAAAATCAGTGTGTTATCAACATTATTCTCATGATAAAGCAAAACACAGCACTCAGCCAGGTACTAGAAAGAAAATTAACTCTATTTCAGATGAAACCAGGACAATGGGATCAATTCTAAATTAGGAGGTTAAGTTCTTTGCTGGTTCTGTGAATCTCAGTGGTAAAAGTTACCTCCTTATAAAGGGACTTGGCAGACCATTAGAGACTGGGGGTATGGGGTGAGAAGCTAGGGAAAAGTCAAAGGAAAAAAGCATTTGACTTTTATGTTTGGGAGAGAACTGTGGAATTGTCAAGTTTCAAACCAAAGATCAGCCTTCAAAATCCCAGCCTGCATATATTTTACATGGAGTTATTCAAATTCACAGGAAACATTATTAAAATGATGGTACATATTATTGAAGATAAAATTAATCTCTCATTATTTTAAAGCAATAATAAAATAGATGACTGATGAACAGAGCATCAGAGTGTGTTTTGATAACAGGTCAAAATAAATCTAATTTTTCCTCACTGAAAAATACTGAGAAATCCAAGTCATGCAAATAATTTTCATTACAGTTCACTCAAAGTTCACAGACATCCCTGTTCAGCAGTGCAGATAAGACTCAAATAAGTTCCAATAAGAATGGAAGAACTACATTTCTCTGTTATCTGTTATAGAAGAAGGGGATATGCTATCAGATCTG
Organism: Nicator chloris; assembly: GCA_013400495.1. Taxonomy (NCBI): domain Eukaryota; kingdom Metazoa; phylum Chordata; class Aves; order Passeriformes; family Pycnonotidae; genus Nicator; species Nicator chloris. The sequence continues at coordinate 9,825 of WAAE01018862.1, forward strand.
ATGGCATCAGCAAAGTTGCAGGAAAATCCCAGAAAATGTACTGTAGATCTAATTACCTTTGAAATATTTCTATTCATTTCAACAGAAAATGAATCAGATAATTTGTGAAGAGAATTATACAGATTAAGGCAGCAGTCTGTTCCTCCTGCATGGCATTTCACCAAATTGAAAATTATTATGCAAGACAGGGATCAGAAAGAGGACCAGTTCTTAAGAACAGCCCAGAGATCAGTCTGTGTATCACAAACCCAAATGTCATTGTACTTATAATATCTGTCTGAACACAGACTACTGCAAAAACCAGCAAGTGTTACCCCTCACTGAGTTGCTGTTTCTTCTAAATTTTGTGAAAACTATGAGAGAAAAAAGAAAACAAATATATAAAATTGCACCTCAATACTCTCCTTACAATGGATACAAAAAGCATGCAAAAAATCACTTAGAAATTCAACTCCTGAGATGTATATAAGGACATAATATTTTTCTTCTTATTTCTTTTTTTCCTGTGAGCAATGGATAGAGACAAACAGATTTGCAACAATACAATAGTCATCTGCATTTTCATGAAATATGATGCTTAAAGACTATAACTGTTATTTCCACTGCCAAAATGGACGACTGTAAAATATAATTAAATGCCTCCTTCAAAGCCATTTCCTTAAAGAAGAAGGACAATTATAACTGTAATACACAAACACCTCATCCTTATTATGACAAATATATTTATCTACAACACATTGCCCAAGAGTCTCTTTCATTGTCCTCTGAGCTTCTTACATGCCCGTGCTGCACTCAAATGGGGTTCAGCTTTATTTAAGTGGTAAAATTTTAAAGCCTAGGGTCAAGGACAGGTCTTACCAGTTCCCCTCCTGCTGCATGAAGTTCTGTACCCTACCACACCAGTCCCCACCACAGGCATTGCATGGCAATTCTAAAATTTTGAGATCCAAAATACTTCACTTCTTGGAAGTGCAAGGTCAATATCAGTCAGAACAAACTGAGAAAATGTGAGGTTGCTTCAGCAAATTATTTGAATTCTGGACACTTTATTAGTGCTGTTCTGGATGTTACTGTGACATATAATAATGTAATATAATATTACCGTGAGGTAATATACAATATAAATTTGCACAATATGATGTTACCATGAAAAAATATCTGGTCTTTTTCATTGAAAAATAAATGCTGAGGAGGAAATGAGGATAAATGAGACCACTAGGTAGCATAAGCCTGGCTCTTACAGTAGCTAAGCAGTCAGACCAGATATGCCAGCGTCTGTAGTCCATCACAACGATTCAGGGTGCTCAAAGTTATAGACAGTATAACTTTGTATAGACAGTATAATTTTTAGCCAAATAAGCAGACACCTCTACTGGCAAATTTCTTGAGTTTTGTTCTCTTCCTCCTGTAATTTCCAGCCATCCTAGACTCCTCTCCTCCAGCCCTAAAAGCTGATGCCATGAGCATCAAACTGGGCAGTGTGACTACCGTGTTTCCCTCCCTGCTTGGACACTATGAGCACATTCTTTGTTCCTCCAATGGGGAAGCAACCCTTTGAACACATCAAATAACCACCACTGAAGCAGAGAAATCAGACTGGCAGAAAGGTGAAGAAACACTGTTCAGAACCGAGGGCTGTTCTAGGTTGTGAAGAACAAAATCTCATTTGTTTTTGCTCAGCAATTGGTAGCAAAACCCAAAATTCAAATGGTCTCTTAGAGGTACAATAGAATTGAGACCAAAGGCATGGCTCATGTCAAACAGACAGAACATAAAGATATTGGTAGGTAACAACAACAAGCAGAAAAGTGTGTTTTCTGTTATTATCCACATGTACATTCTTAAAAGCATCTTTCATTACCAATATTAAGGCAACGTGTGCCTGATACCATATTCACTGTTGCCACAAAGTCAGCCAGATCTGTGCCCCAGAATGTTACCCAGGTAGAGTCACGTTTCTTCAGAACTATATATGGGATTTTGTGAAATGATGGGGAATAAATACTACTGCCTGTAAACATAGCTTGTCCCAGTTCCTCTTTTTGAAGACTTTTACTCTCTGTGCCTTCCTGAAGTAATATACCTATAACTTTTTTCCTCCCTGAATCCAAAGGCAGACACTTAAAATATGCCAAAAGAATCTGTAGGACTTCTATTGGCTGGGGAGACGCCTTGATGGGAATACCTTCAAAAAACACAACCAGATCTTTTTGATAAAGTATGCCACCTGCTTCTTTTCCAGTGGATTTTTATCCTTTAAAGGATGCACTGTGCTTTTCAACTGGCAGAAGCTGTTGCAGGTGATGAGGAACAGCCAGTTTGGACATTTTGCAGTGGCAGCAGTCATCAGCAATAACACATACAATTCTTTCCTCTTGGCACTTAAAGCACATTTCCCTGGGCATTTTTGACAGCTGATATTGAACCTTGTTATTCTGCCATGTATGTAGTCACAGAGAAAAAAAAAGCCAGAGCACTAGTCAGGGTAATTTGTATGATTAGTTTGGTTTCTCTGTGCTCACAGATGCGAACAGTAGGGAGCCAGAGGACTGTCATGTTTCCTCTGCAGACCTTCTCAAGAAAAAATTCGGATAAGTTTATGTAGAAATGCATACTAACCCTCTATGATCCAAATAAATAATGACATGTTTTGGATCCTCCCTCCTTCCCCATAAGTTATTCTCTCTGTCTCTTTTAATTGCCACTGTATTTGCTTGTTACATGTGAAACTAATTTTAGGATCTAAGAAAATTAATTCAGGATGATTATTTAGAAAATTCAGCTTTAACTCAAATTAATTCTGTAATGGCCCTCCCTTACTCTCCTTAGGGCCATCCACCATGTCATCTCATTGATATTTATTTTCCTCACATTATTCAGTGCTGTTGCCTTACTTATTCTGCACTTGATCAAAACCAAACAAGCCCTCTGTGTGACTGGCAGAGCTATCCTATTTTCTTTATAGCTCCCAGAATTTAGGGTGACATGAGTATATGCAGCTGCAGGATCTGCATGAGAGTCTGTCAGCCACTGGATTAGACAGAACATGGATCCTGGAGAGGCATCTGGGCAACACTGACATCAGAAAACCCATTACAGAAAAACATGGCAGAAGAGGCAGCATTCTGCCTGAAAATGAAGAAGTCCCAAATTGGAAACAAAGGGCAAATATAGTGGGTAAAATGTCAGAGATGCTTGGATATATCAGTTACTTACTGGTTCACAAGAATAGTGAAAGATCAAAAATAAGTTGCAAAATAAAATGCAGTAGAATAATAATATTACAAAAACACAGTGAGTTCTAGGCCGTTTTCTTCTAAATTTGTTTGCTTTTTCAATTTCTTTACATTTCAGTGATAATTCTTAAATCTGCCCATTGGGACAGGTGCTTTATTAGTATCTTTATATCAGCTTATCCTTCAAATGTATTCATATTACAACTGGCAGTATTCTAGGAGTTTATTTCATACATTAATAGATGACCATGCAGCTTTTAAATCCATACTGCTTCTTGATCTCTCACTTTTATCATGTAGCTGTTATAAAGGCTTGGCTGACTCACAAGGCAGCATAACTATTTCTTAACAAGACATACAAATCATAATTTACTTTTTCATCTAGATCTATGTCATCCAAAGAAATAAAATTAAAAAGACTCCACCACAGGGAATACAAGAAAGCTATACAGAGCAGCCCTAAAAGTGTATAATTAATATAAAAACCATGGTGGCAAAAGGTATTTTTAACAGCTGGTAACAATATTGATGAGATTAAATTGAATTCACCTGGAAAATATTGTTGCTATCTAACCAGCTGGCAACAGAAAGCCCACCAATATTGTTAAGTGAATTCATGTTAGCTGGATCTAGCCAGCTGCTTGGAAGCCTGATCAGTATCAAACATTGGTTACTCAGCTCAAACAACACTTCTCAGAAATCCCATAAAAACGCTCTGAGTGTCTTTGGAAATGACTGTGAGCAATTATTTAGGATAGAAATTCTAATACATGAAAAGGAGAATTTTGAAAAAAAACTTCTTATGAAGTAGAATAATTAAATGAAATTTGATTATTAAACAACCTCTTTAAAAATATTTTTCTTCAAAAAATGGGGGATTTTGCCTTTCGTTTCAGTTTAATTTAATTTAATATTAGTTTAAAAGAAACCACTTTAAACTGGAGAAAAGCTCTTTAGTAGTTGAAATAGAATATATGGGAATGTTTTTCTATCTCTAAGAAATCTCCACCATATTTTATAAAGCAGTTCAATTTTCACCAACTTATATACTCTGCAATATGATGACATTTAATCTCCTTATACTATGTCTTAAGCAGTTACAAGCAAGTCCATCTGATTGTGTATTTTGCCATTACTGGTATCCTGCAAACATTGCATTTGCCAGTTAATTCATTACCAAGGTAGTTTAAAAGACATGTCTTCATTTTCGAGTCACAAAATGTAGTCAGGATGAAGCAGGTACATAGTAAAATGGTTCAAAATGTAGGCAAAGGCAGCTGGAGGACAATTTGCTGTGCTAAGTCTGTGTTTTCAGAAATATATACAGGTCTCCTAGAATCTTTGTCTAATCTTCTCAGATGTTGAACCTTAGCTGGATAAGTATGAATCTGACATATCTACCTGTATACACTAGACAAGTCCTTAATATATAGCTCCAATATTTAGTGTAAGGAAATCACCCAGTAGATATATGCAGCAGAAACTGAAGCTGAATCTTGACTTATGGAGCTGAATCAAGAGGGACAGTGAATAGGAAAAGATCTGCAGAAGCAGGGCAAAATAGAGACATAGAGAAAAAGAATAACTATGAATATATGGTTGAAGTTACAAAGCTTGTCATTGACCTGAAACTTGTGTTAGATGTGCTGTTAAGTTCCATTTTAAAATATATAGCTTTTAAAAATAGAGAAATAAGGAAATAATTAATCCAAGATGGGAATTTGTCTTGACCTAGTGTTTTTGCTAACTTGAAAAAAAACAGAAAAACAACAAAAAAATAGAGATAGAACCCTATCCTTTTCCTCATACACATAGTTCAAAGGCAATAGGAATTTATCATGCATTCAGTAGACTTTCTATGAATAAAGAAATACATTTTCTTTTACTGGGTAGCTCCAATAGCCCATATCCATTTCTGGAAGTAACGGATGACACTATCTTTGCCATTTTCTTGATGCTGCTTGCAAATTTTATTCTACTTGCCTGTCCTAACTTTCAGATCTGTGCTAAGTGCTTGCGTGGCAAGCTTCAGTATGTCAAAAGAATCCAGTCCCCCATCTCAGTAAACAAAAATAGCCTTAGAAATACTAGTAGCTTGACTTGAATGTATTCTAATCACATTCAAAATTCTAGTATTTTTTTAGTGAATACATTTCCGGTCACTGTTGGAAGTCCACTGTTCCTGGAATTTCAACTTCATTATGTTTATCAGCAAAAATAAACAAACAATAAATCAGCCTATGAGACTGCATGTATTGTTTCATAATAGATTTCTGATATACCATGGAATGGAATGAATAACTGGAAAACAAAATTATTACAGTGGCAAAAAATTTTCATATGACTTTTAAAAATTATCAAGAAAACTCCTATAAGCAACAATAACATTAATATATTTAAACTAGATTTTATTTTGTAAAAAAAATACCCTTTTACCAAAGTTATTTTGGCAACTTTTAAAATCAGTTACCATGATTTTCTTGAGATGCTTCAGCTACCACAGAAAAAACAGACTGTGAGCTCATCGGTTGTTGATCAAGACTTAGCAATTCTACATTGCTGTTTCAAAAACATAGAAAAGTATTCAATGGCCCATCCCTGAAAAGGTTAAAATGTGAAAACAGAAAAAAATGACTTAAAATTACATAGTCCAGGTGTTCCCTTGAAAAGTTTGGCAGGGTTTGTGATGCTCTTTTACCAAGTTTCCATAAGATAGCTGAGGAGACCATTCAAAATTTTCAGTATTGACTGCAGGATATTTAGATTTATTCACTTTATTTGAAACAAAAGTAAGGAAGATAGACCCCACATTCTTAAAGGCACTTAAATCTTTAACACTCCCATTCTGCCTAATCCTCCTATCACCAGGATATGAAAATGAACCTTGCCTTGATTAATATTCTATTAACCCATGACAAAGCACCCATATCACTCAGAGTTTCTCGGCAGGTTCCTGCGATATGCCTCATTAACCAGCTTAGGTGTTTGATCTGATCACTGTCATATCCTCCTGCTGACAGCCGGGGTGCCTCGTGCTGGACTGTGCAGTGAAGTGTCTTTATTAGAGCCAACCCTTTCCTGTCATGTCTCTCTGAACCCTCTCCTCTGATGTAAGAAAGGCTGCCCAAGGTCAAACTCTTTGTGATTAAATGTGAATGTAAATGTTGGTGCCTTGCCTTAGGTAAGATAAAACTAATTTGACTAACATTTGACAGATCTTTGAGATAAAATAAACATGAAAAAGTCTAAGTGAAATTATTTTTTTTTTCATTCAGTAAATAAAACTTTCACCTCTCTTGATTTATTTCCTTATAACTTCTGAAGAAACTAAGGGCTGCTTAAAGGTAGCATTCTAATAGCCCTGAGATGAAAATTCTCAGCTAGTTACAGATCAGAAAAAACATGGTCAACAGCTGCCCCCTTTTTTTCTCATAGAGAACAGCTCTT
>WAAE01018864.1:0-53881 GCA_013400495.1 Nicator chloris
GCGGCGGCGGGCGCGGGGCGGGGCGGCGGGAGGGCCCGGTCGCCACCGCCCCCGAGGGCGGGCCGCCGGTGACAGCTGGGGAGGGACCCGGCGCCGGCAGCGAGGTGCGGCTGCCGGGCGGTGCTTCGCTGCCGCTCTGTCCGCATCGCGCCAGCGGATCCCCCCGGGGAAGGAGCGGGCAAGGGCTTGGCCGGGCCCTGCCGCCGTCGCCGGTCGCGGAGTGGGTGAGTGGCGGCGGCGGCGCGGGCACGGGGTGGTAGGGGAGGGAGGACGGAGGGATGGAGGGATGGAGGGAGGATGCTGTCGCACTTGGAGACTTCGGTCGTGCGAGGTGCCGAAGGGAAAAAAGTGCATCCCGGGGCGGGGCGAGGCTGTGCCCCTCTCCATTCGCCCGTCCGTGCCGATGACCCGACGGGCGAGGAAGCCTCGGGAAGGGCGGCCGGTCCTTGGCGGGGCAGGGGCTGCGTGTCCCCAGGCGGGGCGAGGCGGGGCGGCTCCCGGCCCGCCGGCCCCCGCCCTCCCGCAACTCCCCCGCAGCCATCAGCGGGCCGGGCCGCGGCCGACAGGGGCCAGGAGAGCTCCGGGGGGCTCCCTGTGCTCCCCCGGTACCCGCGGCAGGGCGGGATGACGGTCCGAGCATCCCGGCCCCGCAGGGCTCTGCCGCCTGCCTCCCTCCCACCTGCAGTGCCGAGGGTCCCCGGGCAGCCTCCGGGGCTGGCACCTGCTCCTGCAAGCCGGGTCCTGCTGCTAGGGGTGTTCTAGGAGCAAACCAGAGGCCTGCCCTTGGAAGGCTGGCAGGATGAGGCCTTTATTTTTTTTTTTTTTGCAGGGTGCTGGCTGGCTGATATTTACATAATATCTCTGCTTAAATGTGACCTCGTCCCTAATTGGAGGCTTCCTTTCTATTTTCTATGGCAACACTACAGAACAGATCACTCCAGGGGGCTGGATCAGAGGAGTATCTGCACACACTGTAATTTTTCTCTCCTGGTTCCCCATCAAGACTGGTTTGTTCTAGTGAATGGGTGAGATTTAAAAAAAAAAAGTTCTTTCCATCAGGCCTTAAAGTCTAGGCCTGCAAGTCACTGCAGATCTGTAGGATCTCTAAATTAGTGAAGGAGGAACACAGGCTTAACTAACAAGCAAGAATTATTTTTGTTAGGTACTTATATATTTACTAGCCTGACTGATGACCTCCTTGCACCACACTGCCTAATCTAACAATCATGAGAAATGGTGCTAATTGTAACTGATTGTATTTATTTATTTTAAAATTAATAGAATTTTTAGAAGAAGAAAGAAAAGAAATCCTAGCAAATTTTGTACGGAGGAAGGAATTCAGACCCACTTCATTTAGAGATTCCTTTTGCTCCATGAGATCCCTGCCCTATGCTTAGAACTCATCATGTATACACAGTAATGTCTGTTCTTACACGGTTGGTCTCACTGACAGTAAGCTTGATGTGCCTGTATATTTATGCAGGAGTTGGATTCTGTGACGCTTATGAGGGTCTGCTGTGTTTCATCACTGTGAGATGCCAGCTTCAGTTCCAGGTTTTATATGGCAAGGGGTGAATATCTTTGTGTTGGTGTTCTAAAACCTGCTGAAAATAAATGTTTTGTGATTGTAAGATGCACTAATTCCTGGTGCATTTAGGCAGGAAGGTTTTTCTAAAGACTTTTAAATTCTGCCTTAATTATCTTTTGAGATGGTGTTTTTGTTCTGCATTAAAGAAACACATGCCTTACTGTTAATAATGCTAAAATCAGTAACTATGATACAGAAGCTGGGATACTCTGTATGGCTTAGAACATTTGTTTTCAGTCTCTGCTCTGTTTTTACTTCTTGGTCCACTGGGATGACTTTGTTTCTTGCACCTGAGGTAGTGTGGGGTCTTTTGAGGTTTGAGTTTGTTGTTTTTGGATGGATGCACTTAGTTAGGTTGTTAATATGAATCCCGTCTTTGAATAGATATACTGGAGAGTGAACAAAAGGGCCAAGAATCTTGGATCTCATGGAAGAGGCGATTCTTCATATGGGTGGAGAGAGAGACCACTGTTTGGAGAGGTCCTCTATAGGTTCAAGGAGGCCACCCATAGGACTCCTTCACTGAGGCACGGGGGCTTGTCTGCTACAGGCTGAGACACAAGTACTGTAAGAGGCCATTGGTCTAGAGATCTGCCTAACATATTTAAGTTCTCCTGCACATAGATAAAAGCTTTTCAATTCCATTTGCTTTTTGGAAAAGCTCTGCTCTGAGCAGTGTGCACTCTCCACTTAGATTAATGCTCCTTTAGTGTCTTAGATTGTTGTTACAGGAATGCAAGAGTTGGAAATATCCTCAAAAGAAGCCATGTGTTGAACCTGAGGTATAAATGAGGCTTGAATTGAAAGAAATGTGCCCTGTTAAAATGTTAATCTTGGGACACAGTGATAGAGCAGAGGTTCCTTAAGATTCTTCTCTTAGAGGTCCATCTCATGCAAGCTCACTTTTTTTTTCCGTAGTTAATGCATTTATATGCACAGCACCACCTTCATTGCAGTTCATCCCAGCTCTGCTGTCAGTTTCTGCTTTTAAGTAATATTTGTCAGTATGCAAATGTTTATGGTTACTTTCAGGTATAGGTTTTTTTTCTTGTAGAACATTTTGTTTAGATTATGATAGAAGATGGGAGATGTAGGGGTAGCAAGTATATGGAGAAAGAAATGGGCCTGGGCCGTATTTCTGGATAGTGCAAGGCCAGATGGAGCTGGCACAAACATGTGTCAGGGAACAAAATACACTGAAGAATGTGAGACTGGATTGTCCATTTGTATAAAAGCAGGGTTGGTTGCATGCTGCCTCTGTCTAAGAGGATATTTGGACAGGTACCACTGATTACTGCATCTCCATTTATTAATTTTGAACTAATGTTGCTCTGCCATCAAGCAAAGAAAACATCAAACCCTTCCTCATTTCCATGTCTTTAAACCTGATTTTTTTTCTCTCAGCTTTCATTAACTGTTCTGCTTAATTTTGAAGGTACGGTGTTCAGCCTTGATTGCAGCTTTGTGTACTGATACGCAGAAACACATTCCATCTCTTTTGTTTCTTGTTAAAAAAAAGTTCTATATTTAGAACAATTGTTGATTTAGAGTCCTTATTGCATTACTTATCAGTAATTACTATTACTAAATTACTATTGCATTAGTACTTATTGCATTACTTATCAGCATTAGTAAGGAAAATCAGTTTCATGGTCATTGTTTTCTTCATGTTACAACAAAATGTCTTGAGTTAGTGATCTAAAAAAGTGAGGTTTTTTTACCATCTTGAGAAGTTTTACTCCTGCATGCAAATTTTGTTACTTCTGTTTAATTTTTGTTAAGGTTTTTTAAAATAGCAAACTTTATCAGCCGTAACTTCAGTAACAGGGAAGAAATCAGTGGTAGTTCAATAAAACTGATACAGATTCATTGTCAGTAGGCTACAGTGGGAATTTTGTTGTTTGTTTGTTTGGCAAAATGGAACCACAGTAGTGGTTTAAACTAATTTTTCATTCATTCTTTATTTCCACAATACTTCCATCCTTTCCACATTACTGTAAATCTTAGAACTTCGGCAGATGGAATGCTTTTGTAGGTCTTCCTTAGAGATCGCTAAAACTTGGTTGGTTACTTCCTTACTTGCAATATTTCATCTCTTTGTTTGTCTAATAAGAATGGCAGCTGAAGAGAAGCTTCTGCCATGTGGGTGAGGCCTTCCCCTTTTCCTCTCAACACAATATAAGCTCACAGATCTGGCATTTAATTCCACAGCTGCCTCTGGATTTGATGCATTCTTTCTTTACCATATGGGCTCTCAAACACGTGCATAAATGCACGTGAAGAGGCAGATGTATTTGGGAAGCTCCCACCTGGAGCTGTTAAGTTAGGCAGGAATGGACAAGGTGCTTCATGTAGTGAGGAATACAGTGGGAATTTTGTTGTTTTAGTTTTGTTCTGTTAGTTCACAGACATTTGTAGTCACTCTGTATCTTGTTCACAATGGGAAATTACATGCCAATGAAGACAAAGATATAGAGTGGTAATTTCTAATTTATCTTTATATCATTGGTTTTAAGAGATGTCCGTTTTACAAAAACATGAACATACATACACATGAAGTTGTTTTTGTGCTGTCCTGTTAACATGCTGAATAATCCAATAAACTGAAACCAGCTTCTGGAGGTGAAAGTCTGAAATTAAAGCAAAAATCACTTAAATTGTGAAATGTTTAGAAGTATTGAATAGACCTTTTTATAGTAGTTATGTCATCCTCAAAAAGCACAGTCAACATTGGTTTGCTTTGAATTTACTTTGTTTTTAGTGGAAGATGGCTGAAGGACATCGTTGCTTTGTTCTGATAATGAGAACCTTGACGTAAATATTAGTTAATTTGTTTCTTGCAGATGTTTTTAAAACCTACATATTTAATCTGCAAGCTGGCATTCTGTAATCAATGTAAAATTAAGAGAGGAGCTATTTTTATTAAATATATTTGTTAGTGTGCTGCTTACTTGTTCCCTACTAAATGCTGAATGTAGCCACAACTGTAGGAGGATCAAGATGTCTCTCCTAACTCTTTGAAGTTTCTCTTCAGTTTTCGTCTCACTTTTAACCTATCTTAACACCATGTTGCCTATTTTCCTGCACCCTACCTTGACATTAAAGGAAATGAGAGCTGTTTAAGAAAGTCTGTTTTTTCATGTTTCCTAGAGCCATTTAAATTTAACTTGCATTTGACAAGACATTATTATTGAAAGCTTTGAGTTGCCCTTGTGAGAGCTGTTACCTTTCCATCCAGGAAGGAAGTGTCAGTAGAGTTACACTGCTGCATTTTGCAGTTTCACTTTTGATTTAACGCTGATGTTAAGCATGTGCTGCAGATGAAATGCTTGGTTTCCTGGGTGTAACCTCAATAAATGGTGTCCCTTTGGCTGTGGTCATCGTAGTTGTCAGCCTTCATTATGGGCACTGTCTGCATATCTGATTGCTTCCACTTTGCTGGGCAGGTGAGGAGGTGATTTTTTTTATTTTCCCCTGTGAGTATAACACACTAAAATTTAATCCTAACATTATCTATTTATTTTAAGATGAGGTGAGCCAGGTGATATCTTGTTGTAACAGAGATGCTATTATTGTTATTCTTATTATTTTTATATGATGAGAGTAAGAGTGAGCCATTACAGAACAATCCTCCATGGATTCTTCCAAAATTCTCGTATTTCTCTTCAAAAGTCAGAACAAGGAACATATTACCTAACTAAAGTAGACTATTTTACTAAGACTTTCCAAAATGTCAGTGATTATGAGGCTGAGATTTTATTTTCTTTTTCTGTTTTCTATCTAGAGCAATATCCAGTGTCTGGCAGCATTTATTTACTGCTCTGTGATGCTTCTGTTTATGCAAAAAAGTATCCAATATTTTGCATTTCAGCTCACTAGCTTGCATTTGAACTACCACCTAAAGGTGGTAGTTTTCTTGTGAACTGCTAATTCTCTGAACAAGCTTATTATCCATGTTTATAAATACTTGTGGTGATGTGATGCATGTCTGCCCTGAGGGTCTAATCAGGACATGTTTCTAGAGTGAAGGTTTTACTTTGTGAGACAGTGATTCTCATTCTGTTTGAGTCCTTAAGATGCAAGTACTTCTGTGATTTTGGAGTTACTGCTTCCTGTAGTACTCTCTGCACTATCTGGATGTCCCTGTCAGAATGGAGGGAGTGTGTTGGGAGGTGCTCCTTCTCTAAATTGCTTAGAAATGAGAAATGAAACCTCAAGAATAGACCTTTTTTGCCATAGCAAGGTGTAAACAAGCACTTTCACAATGTTTTTACCTTCAGTTCATCTACTTGAGTACATCTTGGCATTTCCTGTAGAGCAGATCATGGCCCTCAATCATTCATAGCTAAGCTGGTTGGATATAGACTATATTATAATTATACTCCGCTAATTTAGTGTGGCAGACTTTTATTTCTTACAAAAGAATTAATTGCCTTTTCCTCTTGAATCCTTTTCTGGACTCCCTAGTTCTTAAACCAAAAAAACCAAGATCTGCAAATACATTTTATCCCACCTTCTTATATCAGTGTTCTTTGAGATTTTCATCCTCCTTCATTTTAAGAAAGACCAAGTGCTAATTTATCTGCACTATGGCAAAAGAAAATAATTCAGCTGACCAGTAAGGATGATGGACTTAATTCTCACAAAGGCAGACTTCAGCTTCTCTGTGCAGCATAATCCTTCTCAAGATAATCATCCTATTAGCTTTTGCATGAAGCTTTGGCCTCTACCACGTAGGATGGGAGGGAGGATGGGATGCTGTGCTCCAACACTTACTGTCTGTTCTGGTAGTTCTGAGGTTTTTAGTAAAATGGCAAACCCTTACTAAAAACTTGAATTACATTTGCTGTAGCCTGACTTCCTACAGAAATGAGCCTTAAACTCAGCTTCTGCTGTCTCTGAGTTTCCTGTGGCATTTGTTGGACAATTTCAAACTACATGTGTGAAATAGTTGAAGTCTTGAAGATAAATCTCCTGCTCCAGAACTTAAGACATATATGCTTGATTGCAAAAGTTAGATGAACCTTTTTTTGTATTTTTGATCAAGTTTCACTGATGAATGGTATGAATTTGTATTCTTTGCAATGAGTCACCTTGAAAAATGAATCTTTTGGACTGTTTTGTTCCTGACAACTCATTCTATCCCTTTAAACTCATTATGTCTATCCTTTTATTAATGTTTTCTGGTTTGGTTTGGTGGTGGGTTGTTTATTGGTTTTGTTTGTTTATTTTGGGTTTTGTCTGGCTTTGTTTGGATTTTTTGAATAGATTGCCATCATACGCTGAAGTTTCTCAGAATTTTTTAGATTCTGTATCTGACCAGCCAGGAGGTTGGAACTATGACTACCTCTTGCAGCAAAACCCCAAAGCTTTCCTGATTTCTGCTAACTGTAGCAACCCTGCCTTCATGTCAATAACACATCTTTTGTTTATATATTATTGCTTGCATATTTATTTTTTTTAATTGTTTTTGCTACTGTCCACTGTGTAAGAAAGCCTGAAATACTTTTAGCGCTTTTTTTCTCCATCTTTTCACCTTCGCCTTTCCTAGATGATGTGTAGTCTAAAAAGTAGATGGCTACTTCTGCATCAAAAAGGGAACTGTGACCATAGCCATGGTTAGGTATATCTGAGCTAGATTTAGTCTGTCTATTTAGTGAGCTACTAGGAATCTAGGTATTGGGTAAAAAAGCTGTGGTTTTTAAGAATAAAAATTGAAGTGCTGAGAATTTTGTGTGTACTCAGGAAATACTCCTAGAATTAATATACAGATAAATCTGTTTGTGGAGACAGGCTATTTGATGAACTGGCTAAAATAGAAGATTCCTGCATCCTAGCACTTTAACATAATTGCATAATAATGATAAATTATGCTTTAGAAGGGGACGTGTTAGAGAAGTGTCTGATTTAAACAGTGTTTAAGCTCTAATCACAGCACTTAGTGTACTTAATATATGTATTGTCCAAGAACTGAGGAGAGGCTAATCCTTCAAATAGCACAAAAGCAACATAGGATTCCAGTTATTTGCTGTTTCCTCACACAAAGCAAGGAAGGATCTAAAACCTTTAGCGAGTTCCCATATCACTTGAGGTAATAAATACAGCACATTTCTTAAGATTTAGATTTGTAAGTGTCAACTCAGTAAAGCAGAGCTGTAAGTATTGTGATTGTCAAGAACGGTAACTCTAATCTGTGACACCCCCCCCCCCCAGTATACACTGCACGTTTGCTCTTTCATACCCAGCCCAGTATGTCCTGCCTTTGCACCTCTGATGCAAAAATGCATTGCTGCTTCAGCTGCCATAATCAGCTGTAACTTGCATGAGGACTAAGGGTGCTGGAAAAAATCCATGGTCATGCACTGGAATGCAGTAATTGCCAGCTCCTTGCTGGGAGGTGGGACCAAATGTGTGAATCTATCACAGCATGAAGCTTAGATCTGCAGAATAACTCCTGCTCTAGTTATTTCAGATACTCTGGAATAACGTCTCTGTTTCTCAAGGAAATTATTTTTATCGGTATATAAATATAATGGGAGAAGGAAAAATTAAAATGGTTGCTGTATTCTGAACTGTCTGTAAGGGAGTAACTATTTCCAAGTCAATCTTCATGTGAAAACAGATCTGAAGAAGCTGTATGGGAAGTAGATAAGTCAATAATGGTGAGAAAGATGCAGAAGGAAATGAGTGAGTTAAAAGAATATGCTGCAGAGAAAATAAGAAAGAGTGGGCATCTCTGTAGGCAGCTTTGTTGATGTGAGAATGCTACATGTTCTTATTTTGTTGTGCTTTGTTGTGATGGAGGAGTGCATGTTCTGAGCAGATTAAGCCATGTCATTCTGTTTTCTGATACAGTTTTTTTTTAATGTGGAAGGAATCATTAAGTTTGAGATACATTCTTTGACAATGAAACTGTGCAATACGAAACTCATATTTTTGGGGTTTTGAATTACACAAACCATTTTTTCTTTTTCCTGTTTCATATGGCCTGAGATGTGCCCCACCCTGTGGTTGACAGAAATGTTGTCATGGCTTCTCCCTTGCAAAGATTGTAGATTTTTAAGTAGAAAAATAAGAACACTCTTGATACTGACTCATTTGATTCTGATCTCAGATACAATCTGTATAACATGGATCCATCATCCATACATTTATCCCCTTTATTGCATGAGTTCTGAATTTACACTCTGTAAATAACAACCAGTCCAGGCAGTGAGGTTGACAGTAGGAGTTGCACTCATTGTGACCCTGACCTCTGTGCATGGGAAGAGCTGCCACAGTTTTGGGGCTTTGATTACATATATATTCTTTAATCAGCAGTAAGTAATCTGCAGTAAAGTCTAAAGTTTGGATTTTTTTCCCCTGCTTTTAGCATGGCCCATGCTGCAGGTGTTTCTGACTGATGAAACCTGCCCTGAAAAGTGGGACTGTAAGTTGTTGCTTGTATGTATTCAAAGGATTTTAGTAGACAAATGAGAGTGCTGGTTTATCAGTTCACTCCAGGTCTGTGAGCCTCCAGTTGGATATTTGGAAGTGAGTGTTCGGTGCAAGGCTGCAGTGAGTTGTGCGGATGTGGGCACTCCTGCCTACTGAGAAAATGAAGAGTCAGTTTTGAGACTGGTCTTTCTGAGAGACTTTGTCAGTAATGTGTTTCCCTACAGCTTCCATGTTGCATGGAGCACGTAAGCAGGGAAAAGAATCCTCGTGCTTTGGTAGCTCTCAGCAGGCCTACATCAGTGTGGAAATCCTCAGATGTTGTGCATTGGGTGCCAAGGTCTTACCTGTTTTTGGCAGATAGGATTCAACTTTGTCTAAGTAACACATCAGATTGTCTTTCTTAATGTTTTGAGAACTTTGTTTTTAATTTTTGCCGTAGCTTTGAAAACTGCTTGGCTCCAAGGTGTTTGGTGGAAATGCTGCATGTCACATGCATTTAGGTGGCTAAAGGTGCTGCATGCAAACACCATTGGTACAGGATCATGGCCATTGCTGTCCTCGGAAGGAATGTTCTCTCGATGGTTAGATGATATACTTCAGGAGACNTTGCTGTGCAAAGAGCACATATGCAACGCCAGAGGAAAGAAGACCTCACTCTTTGTCTTTATAAAAGCCCCTGTGACAGAGATGAGAAACATTTCATCGTAACAAATTTGGGAGAGGTAAGAGTCAGCCTGATTGTGTTCTTAATCTGTTGTAGTAAACTGCAGGTCTGTCCTTCACAAGTGCTTTAGCTTGATGTCAACTTAGAGACCTGTGGTACACTGGAGCTCCGTCTTGTGACACTTCTGGGGTAACATAAAATTGTATTAGACTGGTCAAACAAAACATGGAGAGCAGATAGATGGATTGAAACACATGTTTGCAAATTCCTGAGCAAGGCTTCTGTGACTATTAAGAATTTCTCCTCTATGGAGAACTATAAAGTAGTTCAGGATTTTTTCCCTATTTTTTTTTCAAGTAAATATTTTCAGTGTGCTCTACTGAGATGTTACGGCTTACTGACAGCAAAAATGATTCCCTTTGGAACCTGATCCTGCACATGCACTCACCATTCTCTGATGAAAGATCCCCTGGTTTGTTCCTGGTCTTCTTTCCTTGACCGCTTCTGTCCTTTTGACTTGCAGCCAGTTAAATGGGACCAAATACACTCTAGCTTGACATCCCCTTTGCAGAGACTTCATCACATTGATTAAGGAGTACTTATTTTTTCAGATATTTTAAAGTATGTCCCAGCATCATCTTATGTGCTGTATAAACCTTATAGATCCCATTGGATGGAGCAGTATGTTCTGTGATTCTTTGGTTAGCTAATATTCTGCATTGTGGTATCTAGGGTTGTTTGACTTGCGTGAGCAAGATGTTGGAGAAATGGTGGCTGAAGACTTAAATGCTGTTTAAATAAACTAATAAACACCTGAGTCCAAGAGGAGTGCTGGAAATGAGTTGCAGGAAATCTGGACTTGTAGAATTGTAGAGTGGCACTGAAGACTGTGAATCCTTGGTTCTGTCATCTGGGCTTCAAATTAGACTAGGTAGTACCTATGCAGATGTGAAAATGAAGCTTTATCCTGTAACCACGGCAAGCAGAGGTTCAAAGGTAGCTCTGTGTTGGCAATATCTTTTCTGCAGGCTGTTAGTAGTGTTTTTGCTAATAAACAGGTTAGAATAAACTTGCAGTGTAGTATGCAATATTGGTCTCAATGGGACTGTCAGGTTAAAACAATGTTTTGGTTTTGGCAATTCATAGTTTCAAGGAAATCAATTAAATATCAAAGCTTCATTACTTAAGCAGTTCCATTAAATTACGTGTTTCTCTGGTTTTGTAATGTTACAGTAGACTGCTGTGGTGCTTGTGTTGAAAATCATGTAAACAATCAAAATTTTTTGCTACAAGAAAAGAAAAAAAAAAAAGGGAAAGCATTTCTAAGAACATTGTGTTTCACAGGGGCCTTAACCTGCAGTGTGTGGCCAGATTTGTATACTTGAGAAATTTTTGTTTTAGGTATGCCTGTAGTGATGCTGAGCAATACAGTTCAGAATTGATGTCTACATCACTGCAGCTAGCAAAGAGACAATCTGCCAGTTGGATCAGAATTTGACTCTGCTTCTGTTCCTGAGTATATGTGTGGGGAATAATAGTCTCTGTACAGAGATTTATTTCATCTTTTAATGCCAAGGGAATTTGATTTCCTGTGTCTGTGTTTGCAGTGCTGGCTGTGGAAGTATGTCAAGGAGAAAAACTATCATCCTGTTCCTGATAAGGCAGAAAGCAGTGTACTCAGAACTGATGGGTGTTTAGTTATTGTTCTGCCTATCCACATGGCAGGAAAGGAATAAATTCCTTTGTCATCCTTCTGGCCAAGATACCGAGCCAGTAGGAAGATGCCATGTTCATAGTGTTGATCTGTATGTTGGAGCTCAGCTTTGCAATTTCTAACCTGGCTAAAAGTCATTCTATTTTTGATAAGTAGAATTTATATGCTGGTGTTTTATGTCGCTGTACAATAGTCTGCATATTATTGTATACCTAGTTGATATGCTTCCTCTTTTTTCTTCATAGCATGATTTCTCACTTATTGAGGTTTTCTGCCTTCTTTATTCATAAAGCACCTAGGCCTCCTGTGTAACCTGAACTTCAGCTCTTTCTGGTTTGTGTTTCTTTCTGCATTTTCTTTTTATATAACTGCTTCTTTTCTTCCGTTGAGATTATCTTGCTTTGTAGGATATAATATATATTTCAGTCTTCACAGATCATCTTGCATTTGTGTAATGCACTTTCATGAATATTCATAATATGTCTTTATCTTATGCATTTATAATTAAATGTTAGTAATCAGATTCAAATTTATCTTTATAATGCCAAAGAAATATATTTTATGATAAATTTTACTGGTGTTAAGCATGGAATTTATCTTTCTGAATTCAACATCAGCTTATTACTTCAAGACTATGTCATGTTGGATGACTTTAAATTTCCAGAGTATTTACAGTGTTTTTGTTAAATGATTTTTTCTGAATTGCCTTCACATTAAGAAAAGTAACCTTTTCTTCTTTCTTTAAATAGCAAGCTACTTATTTTCTAATTTCAGATTTTTGCTTTTAGTTAGCTTACTGCTGACTCACTAATACCTATTGTTTTTCTTTTTGAGTGAGTGCAGCCACCCTTCTAAATCTTGAATATGTTATAAATACTTTATTCAGAGCTTGAGGCATGCTGAGTCATTGTTTAATACCAGGTTTTCTACTGATTGTATTGTTTTCTTCTTGGATATACAGATTAGCTTTCTTGAGCTTGAGAAGAATGCTAAAAACCAGTCTTTCAGTTTATTGAAGCCACATTTATAGAAAATTAACTTTTAGACTTTTCCTCTCAATCTTTCACCTTGTTGTGCAGGATATGACGTACACAAAGATGTAGCTACTTGTGAGTGCCCGGCCCCTTTTCTGTACTTCATCTGAATGACTGGGTCATTGGAGGAGGATTCACATCTCCCTCTCTCCCAGAGAGAGCTGCATTAAAATTAATGTATTTCATGTGAACAGCCAAGCCAATGACAAAATTTCTGCTGGATTGGAGGCCATTATTTGTTGTTTTCTTGTCATCAAGTTTTTTATAAAATATTTAAGTAAAATAAATATAAATTGTTTATCTTTGAGGCACCTCTTTGTTTCCTTTGTGAACAGCTAAATTAGTAAAAGCACTTCCCACTGGACTTCAGCTTTAGCTTTGCAGGGAAATAATTAGCATTTGAAGCCAAGATATTGTGTTTATGGTCTATTTGCCTTGTTTGGTTTTGGGAATGCCATGTCACCATGCCTAGTATAGTTGCACTGCTGTGAATCTTCAAATCTGTGGACTTGATATAATAATAGAGAAAGGCATCCTAATGCCCCAGAGAAAATGTGATGTTCAGAAACATCTCTTTGAACTGCATTTTTAGTACTTCTCCTGTATATGCAGTATCAGCAGACATAGTGTAGAAAAAGCAACTAGTAACACTGAAATTCAAACTGTTTTTATATATATACATTTTTTGTGTTGGGATCATTTGTTGAGATGAACTTCAAGTGAAGAAACCTCTAAACACAGCCAAATCTGTAAATAACAGGAACCGAAGTGGTGTGATGCGATGACAAATTGTAATGGTGAATTCTTAACTGTTCTGTTTTTAGTGATACTATTCCTGTCCTTGTTTCTTACATCACAGTTAGGCATGTCACACGGTGCTTGATTTCAAGCAGTAGTGTGATTGTATCTGGCAAGGGTGTTTACAGTTGATGACTTGGGTCAGAAAGTGTGTTCTGAACAGCTTCTTCCTTTTCCCTGCTCCTTTTCCCATCTATAATCTTAATGTGGTGCTCTTCCCATACACCTTTTGTCACTACAGCTGTCTGTCAGCATGCAGGAGTGAACTGAAGTGCTTTTAGCCTTTCATTAATGCCACTTTTGATCAGCGGCAGATGTTGCCTCGCCCTGGCCCTGCTGATCCCCACGTGCCATATGTGCCTGCCGGGCAGGTGGTGGGATGCAGGACCCTCAGCTGGGGAAGCCTGGCTCTCAGAGGATGCTCTCTGAAAGATGAAGACATTTCTAAGATGGATGAGCATCCTTGTCAGTAGATTTTCAAGGCAAAAAGAGGCCACTGTGATAATAACTCACTTAATGTATAATTTGAGTCCTAAAGCTTCTTTCAGTAACTTCTGCATGTGTTCATTGACTTGTAAATGCAGGCATCTGCTCTCTCTAGTGAATGCTCTAATGTCAAAGAACTTAGCAATTTTTTTACTTACCTAATTCCATTGACTACATCCTTCCCTGCCTTAGGAATCTCTTTGTTAGCAGCACTGACTATAGTTATATAGCAGATATAATACAAATAAGGATAAAGAGTCTGAGTTACAAATATGGGCTAAATTAAGCAGAAGTTTATTTTGAGGTTACTGATTATATTGATTACCGTGTTTAACAAGAGTACTCTTTATGCTGTGCAGCAATTTTTACAATGAAATTGTACTCTCATCATTGAGTTGACATGAAAGAGCAGGGAACTTGCTGGCAGGCATATCTGGGTTAGGCTGCAGTAACTCATTAGAAGCTCCTAAAGTAGGATTACATAAATGGGACCCTGTCTTCTCAGGTTAAATATAGTTCTGTAGTTTAATCTAATATGTGGCTGCCATAAAATCTGTTGACTGGCAGCAGTAGCCTGATTTGTCCACCTTTTCAGTGCTATGCTTAAAACATGACAAGCAAAACATAAGATGCCATCTTTAATGGAATTCATTTTGAGTTTATTGTTCTCATTTAGGGTGAGGTGGGCTTTTTAAAAATGAAAATATTAATTAACAAGTCAGACTGGAATAAACTTGAAATGTGTAAATCACAATTTTCACTAATCTATTGCACCTTAAGTTAAAAAAAGAGTAACTTACTTTTCCGGATTTAGGATATAATCATGAAGGGTATTTCAGCAAAAGTAGAGATGATGTTAGTTACAAAAATTTATAAAATAAAACACATAATTTTGCATTATATCACAATCACAGAGAGAGCAAAGGAAATGTATTCATTCTATAGGTATAAGTAGGTTCCCTTGGCCTCTTTTTTTGAACGGCTAGATTTACATTAAAATTAGAATTTCATGACATAGTTTATAGAAGCAGTGTTCCTTAGTGAGATGTGGAATATTATTTTATATTGTTGCTCTATACTTCTCTCATTATTTTTAAGCACAAGTTTCTAGGGACATTATTCTCATTTCTGGTTTCCGTTCAAAAGGTTGAGAAAAAACCCAAACTAAAAAAACCCCACAAATGCCCTTTTTCTAACATTAAAGTTCAGGTAGGTTTTTAACATCTTTATCAATTTCTATGTAGGAGCCTACCTTGACCTGTGGTCAAAAATGACAGTTTTCCATATAGTTGGCAGGATGCATATTTGTGTGTGTTCCTTTAGATGGACCTGTATATGTTACTGGTTAGACACAGCAGTCACATACATGGAAAAGATTCTTGCCAGTGCCTTGATTTAACATTTTGATCTCGAAAAGCCTTTTGTTGGCGCTGTGAGGTTCATTCTGCTGTTGGGGCTCTGAGCAGCCCAGTTCAGTGGAAGGTGTCCCTGCCCACGGCAACGGGTAGGAATGATCTTTATGGTCCCTTCCAACCCAGACCAGTCTATGATTGTAAGCAGGACTGAATTGCACAGTGCTGAACTCTTCAGCTTCTCTCTGTGACACCATGAGCTGCATTGCTTAGTGTAGCCTTGGATTTTATCTGTGAATGTGTGGGGGTACAGCAGAGCTAAAGTTCTGTTCTGTTCCAAATATGTTGTCAGTGCCACGTCTGCTGAAGGTGCGTATGCACATCTAGAATGGTTTGAAATGAGTGAGAGCCTTAGCTGAAGACATAATGAGCATAATTCATATTCATAATTGCTGTTGAAATATTTTTCTCAGATAAACATGTACAAGTCTGATAAGGTTATGCCATGCCCACCAAGTACAGTCCAGTTGTAAATTCAAGGCATAGTAGTAAATTTATTTCTAAAAAACCACATCTGTGAGTAGGTGGGAATCTCAGTCCTTCTTTTAATTCACTGCTGCAAGTAAATTCTCTGGGTTTTATATATTATTGCATCCTAAACAGATTGTTTACATTAATAAGTTAGTGAGAACATAAAGTAATGAATTTCATTCTCTTCATTTTCTGATGAAAAGGAAGTTATTTATTGGCTTCAAGTCTTTATTTTGAAGACTAGGAGCTGTGGAAATCATACATGGTATATGTGGAATAAACCAAATTCTCACAGGAGTATTTCCTTTAGAAACACCTCACTGTTTTTATGGCAGTCTTCTTAATAGAGAAATAAAGTTGTTTTATGCCATGCATTAGAAATGTAAAAAAGCAAGGGCAATATTTTTGGTGTACCTTGGGGGTTTTCTGGTAGGAGGAAGCTGAGATATCACGGAACAATAGTAAGAAAATATGCCTTTTGGCTAAATAACCATGAGAATTTAGTACTTGAGACCAAGTGCAGCTTAATATAAGGTATTATCAGGAGAACTTTCCTGAATCCAGTATCCAAGATCAGTACTGGAGAAAATGTGTTTTTTAAAAACATATAGGAGACAAATATACTTGGTTATTGCAACACATTCTGTTTCCATTTGCTTTAATTTTTTTTTTAATCCTCAGCTATAAGGAAAAGAAAAGAAACTTGAAAAACTGAGTTGTTTTATTTTCAAATAACTTTTTTTTTCAAAAACTTTTTATTTAAAATAGATTTCCTTTTTTTCCCTTTATTTTAATTACTTTGCCCGGCACAGAGCAGCATTTGTGAAGGCCTTCTAGTTAACCAGTAAATTTTAAACAATTTTTGCTTTTTGTTAGCTTCCCAGAAAAGCTTCTCAGATTGCATCTGAAAGTACATCTGATACCTCAGTTCCTTCCTCTTGAATTCTAGTTCTTTTGAGCAAGGACTCCCCTGCACTATTAATTCTAGCTTTGTTGTCACGGCAATAAATGTGATAATGCATCTGGTATGTTCTAGCATGTGTTATAAGTATTGTACACATGCGACATATGCTCTAACAAGATGTGGCTTTGCTAGTTTGAGTCTGTCTCTTCTTGAGCTTTTTGTCTGTACCAGCTTAGGTTGGGTTTTTTTCATCTGGACAAGACTTAGAGTATTTTCACAGCTGTGTTTTTGATCCCTAGATAAAGACAGGTAACCTAAACACATGTTTATGTCACAAGCAGTCGTATTTTCAGCTAGGTTCTCCTTGCATTTCTGGAATTTCAAGTAATAATAATTGTTAATGCTGTAAGGAAGCTATTTTGTGCAGCTTAACTTTGAAATTGATTGCTTTTCAACTCACACAGTAATTGATGCTCTTAGTATATTTGGTATATGTTTAATACTTCGGTAGATGCTCTAAAAATAAGTACCGTAATAACAAAATTATTGCCAAGCAATTTTTATTTGGAGTAGGTGAATGAACTCAAATTGCCCTCTATAGTCTGGGAATTATATTCAGACTATAGAGAGCAATATCTTATCTTGCTACCAATATATTTTGCAGGTGTTACTATAAAAATACCTTCTATCAGAAGTCAATTTATCTAATTTACATTTGAAATTATTTAGAGTACAATATTTGCATGAAATGTGATGCATGGATTAACAATAGGGTTGCAAAGTCCCAAGTTTCATATTTAAGTTAGAGAATGTGGACAGAAGCTGTTAAGAGAGTGGTTTGTAAGGGCAGCAGGCACAGAACAGCTGTATTTCTGTCTGGAATTTCTCAGGCAGAAGAACGTGCAGATGAACTGCATTGAATTGCTATTGTGTGCCCTAGGTGGTTACTAAATGCATCAGATTTACTGTCCATGCGCAGTAATTGCTATTTCTTAGAAGTCTTGGCTTGATCACTATGTATCATTTTTTCATATTATTGGCTAATATGAAAGTTTTTTCTAGGCAGGAAAAGTGAAAACATTCAGGTAAAATCCAGGTCACGGCTGCCTTGCTTTGTGTTTTGTATCTCTGGTTCAAAATGGTCCTTGCTGTGAGACAGACCTTCTGTTGTAATGCTTTTTGCTGACTGTTTCATATGTGTCTTGCTCTTGGTGGTATAACTACGATTCCACTGAACTGAAGCACTTGCAACTTTTCTTTAG
This sequence comes from Nicator chloris, assembly GCA_013400495.1. Taxonomy (NCBI): domain Eukaryota; kingdom Metazoa; phylum Chordata; class Aves; order Passeriformes; family Pycnonotidae; genus Nicator; species Nicator chloris. Next base: position 17,771 of record WAAE01018864.1, read on the forward strand.
TGTGAAATAATTGTTTTTATTTATTTCTCTCTCTCAAGATCCCCTGATTTTAAATAACATGCGTATATCTGTATTTCTAAGTTTATTGCTAAGATAGCTGTTCAAAAGATCTCATGGTGTTACTCAATCTTATTTTCTGACTTCAGGTTATGTAATATTTGTAAATGTCCTGGGTCAGTGGGCGTGCTTGGATTGTGGCCTGAATATCAATTTGTTTTCCCTTCACGTGAAACCAAGATGGGTATTCTTTGTTAAAATTGCCAGATCATGGTGACTTCATTGGGCCAGAGAGCAGGGAAATGGACGTGGACATAGACATAGAATTTTGATTTATGTAAAAGTATGAGTGACAAAAAGAGCAGCAACCAAAATATGTAATGGGCTTAGCATTTTATGTGTTACCTTTTTGTAGCATGCTGTCATCATTCTGTAGCTTCCAACACTTTTTTGCTGAACTACTGACTGAAAGGTGTGCACCCCTCAATGTGTTTCATCATAATTCTGAATTCCTTCTTTCCTCTGCCATGATTCAGAAGGATTAAAAAACCAAGTTAATATTTGAGACACAACTTCTTTGAGTTATCCTACTTAGCCCTAGAATCTGACCATTTCTGTCCTTATTATATCTTACCAAGTCATGGTACGGCTTTTTCAAATATCCTGTTAGTTTTCTTTTCCATTGCTCTATAAAGGTATTGCTGCTATTGGAAAATCCAACTGTATGTGCAGAACACGGACAGAGGAGAGCAACAAAGATGGTGAAAGGTCTTGAGGGGAAGCCGTGTGAGGAGTGGCTGAGGGCACTTGGGCTGTTCAGCATGGAGAAGACTGAGGGGAGAGCTCACTGCAGTCTGTAACTTCCTTGTGGGGGGAAGAGGAGGGGCAGACACTGATCTCTTCTCTGTGGTGGCCGTGACAGGACCTGAGGGATTGGCCTGAAGTTGTGTCACCGGAGGTTTAGGTTGGATGTCAGGAAAACATTTCTCCCCCAGAGGGTGGCTGGGCACTGAACAGGCTCCCCAGGGAAGGGGTCACAGCACCAAACCTGACAGAGCTCAGGAAGCATTTGGATACTGCTGTTGGGCACATGGTGTGACTCCTGGGGATGTCCTGTGCAGGGCCAGGAGTTAAACTCAGTGATCCTGATGGATCCTCCCAACTCAGCCTAGTCTATGATTCTGTGATAATATCATCTAATGCCCAAACAAATTGCATTGTTCCTCTTTCTTTAATCTCTCCTCTTTCTAGAAATCTCTGTAGTGTTTCTAGTAACTGATTACAGTGGGAATTCTTGGAACGATTTGCCCACTTTAGATGATTTAAAAATCCATTTGCTAAATGCATCCATTTATTGCAAATGGAAATGGCTGAGGACACAGTTGTTAGCAGTGTTTTGGAACAGTGAGTAAGTTAAATGGTCTTAATTTTTTCCTTCAAACAACAGTGAAGACTAGGAAGTGCCACATGTTAGGCAGGAACTTTACGTAAAATCAAAATAATGTCAAAATTGGTCCTTGGGTCTGTTTGCAACAAGTTGTTAAGTACAATTAATTGTGTTTCTTATATTTTTTGTCTAATTTTATATGTTCAGCTAGATAACTATGGGTATTAATAAATATGGAAAAATGACCACATCTATTGGACTACGAGTTTTTAAATGAAAAAAAAGAGAAACTGTATGGCTGTAGGACATTAAAATGTTATTAGATGTTTTGTAGGCAGAAGTGGATGAAAAAGCTGTAAGTGGCTGCTGTAGACCTTAATTTTATAAAAGTTTTGGAAATCAACACTGTGATGAAAAGAGGTTTTCCTTCTCCCCTGCCATACCCTGCTTTTTTTTCTCTGCCAAACTCTCCCTTGTTTTGGCTCCAGCATTTTACAGATTATGAGAAGAATTGGCTCAGAGAGAAAGCAATAAATGTTACAGAGAAGGGAAAATGCCTCACTTTTAGCTTGAATTTATTCTTGCTTTTGGTTTAACACAGCTGTGCTGGCTCAAGGTAGGGTCAGAATTACTTCTTTTTAAGGTTTACACTGGCTTAAAATGTCCATGAAACTAAAGCCTTAATTGCAGCAAATTGCAAGGGGAATGAGCACTTGTCACTGTGCGTCCTTCTAGGGATTACCTCTGATATTGCTGACCAGAAACTTAAGATATATATATTTATAAAAAAAAATCATACCAAGATATTTTCTTCAGGTACATACCTTAGCATTCATCTCTTGTATCCCCTGCCCTTTTCTGGGGTTAATCATGACCACTTCCCACAAGAACTACAGGGAGATACGTGGCCTAATCGCAGATGTTCCACAACAGCGCTTGCTAAGTTTAATAATTTTCACTGCTTCTGTTCTGCATTCTGCACAGCTGTGACAGTGTGTGCTTCTGTAAATCTCAGTGGTATTGTGGGAATGACTGGCTGTCTGCAGGCTGCAGCCACAGCATCGGCTCATAGCCACATGGCCATCAGTAGCTTCTGCTCCAGTGAGGCAGTAGGATAGGCTGTATGCACAGACACATTGAATTACACAGACCTAAAGGTGAAATCTTTAAAATGTCTGCATGGTAGCTTCAACACTGGAAGGGTCTGGGTTTGTGTGTTCGTAGGTTTTGAATTTTTCCAAGTTAATAGAGACTTTATTTATTGCTAAACTCATCACTGTTCACCTGCTTTTAACTTAATCTGTGCCACCAAAGGGAACCAAATCAGTAAGTGTTTCTTACTAATGTATGCTGGCAAATTGGTTGCCATAAGAAATACAGTTACTGAATTTTGGCTCACAAATACCATCAGAGAAAGAGGCAGTAGAAGCCTTTTCTGTGTCTCTAGAAGTCTTTTGTTCGAATCAGAGCTAACCATACAACTGCAGAGAATTAAAAATATTACATGGATGCTGGTTTTCTATTGAAACTAGGTCACTTTGTGTAAAATAATTAAAGATTTATTGGTCCTTAGGGAAGGACCTAGATCTCTAGACTAATGTTTGGGGCTCTCAGAGGACAAAAATGAATCAGTCATTTGCTGGGAAAGCATTGCAACCATTATAATTGTGTGAGGGGCTGTTACAATATGGTCTTTAGTTGCATCTGAAGATAAAAAAAATGACACCTGCTTTATTTTTTAAATAAAGGCCATGGGGATCTGAAGCACAAAGGGGATTTAGAGCTGTATTAAGTGGAGATGCCTACTGTAGGAAATCTTAGTCACAGAAATACTGCGTGTTTTCTGCCGAGGATTGTAGAGAAAGGAAAAAGTGGACTTTTCCCCCTATTGTAAAGGCAGAGGAAAGGCCAGAGGCTGCATATTTTTAATGTTTTGTGACTGCAGTTGCCAAACCCTCTGCAGATCTACTCTGAAATCATTAACTGAGATTTAACACAATCACCATTATCACATGGTACACCTTCCAGCAGTCCAGTGGGCTGCCACCTCAAATATTCACAATATTCTTTCAATCAGAAGCCATGTCTATTTTTTATCTTCTCAGTAAGAGCTTCTAGACAGTGTTGGAAACCTTCACTGTTTATCTCCGAAATCTGCTTCAATGACAGCAACTTGTATGCTGGGAGTACCTGTAACCTAAGATGTTTGTTTACTTTTGATTGATCTTAATTCACTGGGCAATTGGTGTTGTCCAGAAAAGTTGCATTTTTTACCTGGTGTGAAACAAGCCAGTAATTACACACTTGAGAGAGACAGTGACTATTTCAGAGTTTCACAAGCCTGGTTGCTCAGTGGCATTCCCCAAATCAAACACAACAACTATCAAAACCTTTTACTATTTATACATTTTAGCAAACAAAGGTATTAATGTTCATTGGCTGCAAGTTGCATAGTTCTGTTATTAGTTACTAATCTATCTTCTGTTGGTTAATGATTCACTTATGCTAATTAGTCCACATGCTCAGTCTTTCCCTCCTTTTGGGTCAGGGGCTTTCTTGGGTCAGTGGTCTGTAAGTTGGTGGTCAGGATCTGCCCCTGCCAGAATTACCCTTTCCCTGGTTGGAGCTGATGCAGCACAATTGCTGAGTTGTCTTTATTAGTTTCTTCCTTATCTTGGGAGTTCTGCCAAATGTCCTTGCAGCCCATAAATTCTGTATTCTTTCTGTCCACTGTCAGTGGTATAGCTTGCTTCCCAGGCTTTAACTTCCCACGAGGTCTGAGGTCATTGAAACATATCAAGCCCTAGACCTTAACCAGACAATTCTACCCACAATTAATTTGTCTTTCTAACACCTGGACATCACTTAGAGCTCGCTTGGTAGCTGCTCTCTCTTTCGTGGATTAAATCTTCCTTCTTGTTGGCTGGAAAGTATACAGAGATCAAACATCAAAGAACATTCTTTCTTAAGAAAATTTTGACACATTACCCATTTTACAACACTGGAATAGCAGAGCTGTAATTAAAACAAAACATCATGAATCATATCAAAAAACCAGTGCAAAGTTTAATGGCAGCTTCTTTATCAAGTGCTCCTCATTCATTCAATCATTAATTTATAAAGAGGAGGAAGGACTTTTGACTGGGCAGATAGTAACGGGACAAGGGGGAATGGTCTCAAACTAAAAGAAGATCTAAATTACATGTTAGGAAGAAATTCCTCATTGTGAGGGTGGTGGGACATTGGCATAGGGTGCCCTGAGAAATTGTGGATGCCTCATCTCTGGAAGTGTTCAAGGTCAGGTTGAAGGGGGTCCTGTGGATCCTGATCCCTGCCCATGAGAGGGTGGTTGAAACCAGATAATCTTGAAGTCCTTTCCAAGCTAAGCCATTCTGTGATTCTATGATTTTATGATTTTAAACTTTTTTTTAAAGTAGGCAGATCTAAGAAGAAATATCACTTGTGTATAGAACTGTAGATGGTGTTTATAGTCACCAGGTATGCTAAAGATTATGCTGATATTAAACTCTGTCTTTTGCCATTAGGAGGAAAACTACAAAGGCTGCTAAATAACTTCTCTGGTAGAATAAGAATTGTTACTTCTTAATTGGAATTTTAAAATATTTTGATTTATACTGTGTCATGATAATGTTGTATCATTACATAGTTAACCCATCTATGATGTAATACAAAACTAAATTGTATTATTTAATGACTGTTAGAATAATTCTTCTCCTTCCTCCTCCTGATTATATCTTCTGTAGGCAGATAGTGTGGGGAGTAGTGGGAGGTAGAAGTGATGCTGTGATACTGTTCTTTTCTAGCCTGGTGCAGGCAAATGTCCCCAGAGTCCACTGGAAAGCAAGGCAGCACTTGCAGGTTGGTGCCTGGGGGTGGGAATGCCGTGCAGAGTCAGGACATCCCTGGCAAACGAGCACATCTCGTTACGCAAGGCTCTGCTGGTACTTTGGGTTGTCAGGAAGGCAAATCTGTTCTGTTTCTGTCAATGTACCACAGCAAAGCAGTCTTTCTGCAGGATGATAAATGAAGTTTTTTAATACTTTTTGACACAGATGCGTTAATGCTGTTGCTGAAGGAATGAAAAAGAAAATATTTTTAATTTTGTTAGACGAAATCACATTATCATGTAGCAGGATTTGATTTAGATGGGAAAGATCATATCATGTTTCTTCTTATACTACTTATTCATCTGTTTGGGACATTGTTCTTTTGATTTGAAGCATTTTCCCAAGTGTTAAGTTCTTGGCTGTGGGTCATGAATATACAGGTATTTGTCCCATAGTAAATTTTACTCTCCTTCTACACCTAAATTAGTGCAGGAGAGAGTATTTTCTGCTGTGATGACATTCTGGCAGAGTAGTAAGCTTTCATATCTCACAGACAGATACATAGATTAGTATTTTTAAAACTTGCTGGAGAACTCTGGTTATTCTTGTGACTAGTTGGAACATTGATGTATATTCTAATTTACAAAGAAGAGAAAGAAAAATGAGTATGCTTTTTGTTTTGTGGTTTACAGAAGTTTGAAGGACAGTTTGTGCAAATATATCAATTTTGTGACAAAAAATTTAAGTAGTGTAGCCCTTCTATTTCATAACACAAAAATTTCATAGAGATTTTAGAAGTTGATTTTGTAAGGCAAATGAAATATATTCTTCATTTTTCATGATAATACACAAATACACATTCAGATTTGTTAAGCCATTTCATAGAAGGGGTAATTGTTTTAAATTAAAAAAGGGTACATTCAGACTAGATACAAGGAATTTATTTTTTTTTTACAATTAGGGTGATAAAACACCAGAACAAGACCTCCACAGTGGTGGTAGATGCCCCATCCCTGAAAACATTCAAGGCCAAGTTGGAAGAGGCTCTGAGCAACCTGTTCTAGTTGAAGATGGCCCTGCTCATTGCAAGGGGTTTGCACTAGATGACCTTTAAAGGTCTCTTTTAGGCCAAACTGTTCTGTGTGATGCACAGTGTTAGTCCCTCACATACATTCTACCCTGTACCTAACAGCGGCTACCAATAACCAAACTGAACGAAGGAAAGCAGCATTTTGTTCATCTGCTTGCATTTTTTCCTCCTAGTATTTTTAAGTTTCCCAACTAACTGTCCAGTGTTTTTATATCTCTTAGATCTTTTCACACCTCTTCAGTTTGTGAAGAAATAAACTGCCTCCTGAGATAAAACTTGAGTCAGATATTCTATTTAATTCTTAAATGGACTCTGTTGTAGATGCTTTTGCATAATGCCCTTGGGTCCTGTGGTAGCTGCTCTTTTTCTCTTGAGTTGTGTAACAGGGAAGTTTGTCCCAGATAGTGAATGATTCCAGGCATATTTACTTCTGCTAGGGTTGGATTGGATTTGTGCTCTTTAAAACACTATTTTTCTGAAAATAACTTTGCTATTCTTGAAAAGCACTGAGCAGCTTTCCAACGTGGTTCTGGTGTGTCTCATACTCGGTCAAGAAGTACTAACCCAGCATGGTTTGGTGTTGATGTCACTCACTGAGTGCTCTGAGATGCAGCAGGGTTGGTGGTTATCACCAAGAAGGGAAACACACTATTCTACAAATGAATGAAATGCAATTTACTCTTCTGCCAGGAAGTGCTCCTTTCTTGTTTAAAAGACAATTCAAAGCACCAAATATTTTTTCTGCCAATACATACATGTCCTAATAGTTCAGATTACTTCCTAACATGATCATTTAACTATAATCACTGTTTTTCTGTCAGATTTCTAAGATAGTTAGACACCTTGCAGATGGAGAGCCAGATCTAAAGTTGATATTTTCTAGAAATGCAGGTTGGTCTCTCTTAAATAGTGCTTCAAATGAAATGAATTAACTGTTTAAAAACAGCAATACCCAACTGCCCTGAATTTCCTCTGTGATGTTCTACAATGACACTTTGTGCAATAAAGTATCATGGAGGTCATTAGCAAAGTTTTTAATGTTCTTGATGGAGCCAGAAGTTCATAAAATTGTTCAAAGCAGGATCTGTATGTGTACTGTCCAAAGGTAGCAGCATAACCAGGATAGAAAATAGGTTCTTCAGGAGTTTCTTCCTCCTGCCTGGATTATGTGTGTCTTTAAGAAAATTTTAAATTAAAATAAGAAACATTGTGAAGAAAAATGTTTGGCTTTTAAATATCCTTTACTGTAGGAATTCAGTTACTTACTCTAATTGCCAGTAAGGTTTTATGTGGCAAAGGACTGGTTTTTACTTCCCTCTGGTACTTCGTAGTTTCGGAAACATTTATTTTTCTTTTTAGAGGATACATTTGATAGAAGGAAATCACCTTACAAAAATGCTGTATTGTAATTCTGCTTTTATAACCTATTACCATTTAAGTGTTTTACTTTTTACAGTCAAGATATTTCTCAGGAGTACTTAAATTTTTATTCCTCTTGCACTTTAAAAGCATTGGCATGGATTATGTCCTGCTGAAATACCGATGAAGGCTTTTGGGGGGAGGAGGAGGGTTGTAGGGTGTGGCAGTCGTGCAATCTGCATCTCAGCTGCATGCTGCTGTTCAAGAATGGCTTGCCATAAAAGTGTGTGATATTTTTGTAGTACTGAGGTATTGATAGAATTTTACACCAGTCATCTCAGTTGATTTTTGAGAGGGTTAGAAAAGGCTGGAGGGATGTGACATTGGTAATGCCAAGGCCAGTAAAGTGCACCTGGAAATACCAGACTAGAGAACTGCTGATGCCTCAACTTGCCTGAGAGAATTCCTGTTTCCACTATACATAATGGTCTTACTTTCTTTGGACAGAGGATGTCTGATGACAGCCCAGGATGCTTCTGAGGATTTCATCGGATTAGTTCACACTTATGGGAAGCTTAGAGAGCCTTTCCGGTTGTGCTGGCGTATGTGAACTATTTGATTACGCAGGCAAATTGGAAGGAAACTTGGCAAGAGCAAAGCTGGAACAACACTACTGACAATAATTATCTCCACCATAAATCATCAATAATGTAAAAATTGATCTTGCCAATTGTATGATTTTGTTGCTGTTGTTAGGAAAGCACACTGATCTTCAAATATTTGGAAACTTTGATTTTTTTCCTTGGGTTTTTTTCTTAGTATCCTGTTAGCTTATAATGTAAGTGTCCAGTATCAGAACAGGGTCTTTTTCAGAGCTGAGAATATTCTCCAGATCTTCAAAGGTTTTAAGAAAGATTTAGAGAACCTTTTGTACTCAGTAACATTTAGATATATTTTCTGGAGGTTTCTCAGCATGATCTAATATAATGAGAAATAATATGTTTAAGACATTGGAAAATAACAACCAAGGAAATACTACACTCAGTCAAGCAAAGTAAAGTTGTCAGAAGACATTAGAAACCCTGTAACTTATTTAGAGATTTTGTTGTGTAGGATTTTGTTATTTGTCCATCTCTACCAAAAGAGGTCATTTACATGCAGAAAACAATCCTAAAGTAAGTTCTAATTAACAGCAGCCTTAACCCAACAACTCTATGTCTAGATGGTTACAGGAAAATAGGAATAAATCTGCACAGTTAGTGAAAAGGGGGTAATAATTAAACAAAGTATTGTAATATATTTAATAGAACTCCTTTTTGTATCTTGCAATAAGTGAAAAATAGGCAAATACAAGTGTATTATACACTATCAGGATCAGTAATGCAAAAACTTAATTAAAAATTAGCTTCTGCTGTAAAATGGAGCTTCTGAAGAGTTGTGAGATGAATGCTTGCCAGACACTGCAGGAGGTCGTAAATGTGTGACTTGATTCTTATGTGGTGCTGTTATAAAATAAAAAGACCTCACCATGTCAAGGGGCAGCCTGCCAGGGAAAAGCAGACTGAAAATTATCTCATTAACCAAATTCATCAGCACCTGTGCTGGCACTTTTGGAGCAATTTTTAAAGCAAAGAATAAACCTGACTGGTTGGTTATTGTGGTTTCTTTGCCTTCGGGCTACCTGTCTCCCCAGTTAGGAAAATCCTTATGTTCACCACAGCTGTCTGTCTCCCACACTAAGCAAATCAACAAAAAATGTCCCCCCTAAACCTTTTTTTTCATCAAAGGGATTCTAGTTAGAAATACTGTGGAAATCCAAGAAACCATGTCCATCTTGAATTGCAGAAATGCTGGTTGTTCAGTTGATAAAATCCTGGGCATTAAATAATCTCTCAAGGTGTGGGGTGAATCTCCTTAAGCTTTTTTGTTAGTTTGAAACACTTTTTTTTTGTTATTTCTTTAGAAGTCGACTCTATATAATGTTTTCTACACCAAGGGAATTTTTTTTTCATGTGTGCACACAGAAATGAACTCTTTTTTTGTTTTGTAATAAAGAGAGAGTATTGTTGTGTGATGTGTTTTTTTGCTTCTGTTCTCTATTTTCAGGGCTGGCAGCTAGTTAGGGAGAGCAGGAGTTACAAAGGTGTGTTATGTGTATAAGGGGAAATGGATGAAATAAATTATTTGAGGAAAAAGATTTCAGGTTTTGTTACTGGCCTCTAATGAAAAGATGTTATTACATATTCTTAAATGCTACCACTTTAAAATTCCTACAGGAACTTAGTATTTGGGGTCAGGATAAGTGCATATGTGTTTCAGTGTATTTCAAAGATTTCAGGCTTTTTATGTGAAAGGCTAGGTTTGCGATTTATGTTTGCACTGTATCAAGGGCAAGTGATCAAAGTACCAGTTATGTTTTTCTCCAGAGTACTCGTGACCTGATTATCCTTCAGTCACGCAGTTCTGGTGCATTAAATTGAACAGCCTACACAAGGAAACACTTGCACAGCAGCTGCAGATACTAATTTGAACTCTTCAAAATGAGGTGCATATTCCTCTTGTTTAGGGGATGATTTATTTGCCTAAGACTCCTTTGAAGATGGAAGATTTTAAGGACTTGCCTTGCTACTTAGCAATGTTATGACTATTTTATATCCTATCTACAGTCTTGTAGGGATTACTGCAGTCTTCTAACTCTTTCCCCAGCCAGCTGAATTGGTTTGCAACTTCAGCAATGAGATCACCTTTAGACTTTTTTTTTTTTTTAATGTTGCTGGACATGAGGATGAAAGCTTAATATGGTGTTGTGGATCTGTATGAAACCAGTAACTTAAATATACTGTAAGGAATGTATGCTGGTGCATTAAAGTTTCCTGGATACCACCAGTAGCTGCAAATACCAGCAGTGTCTGCTTGGCTCTCACAGGATTGTCCTGGAGGACTTTCTCCTTTCTCTCCTTTCTAAATGATAGATACCTTCACACCCTTGCCTGCTCTCTCTCTCTCTCGTGCTGTTCTCCTTGATGTTAGCTATTTGACCAGCCTCACATTTTCTTCTAAGCACCACTGCAGATTCAGGAGTCTTTTACGTAGCAGGAGACACAACTCCTGTAAATCAGTGTATCCAAAACTTAAACGGCAACAGAGCAGAGGAGGTGTGTATCTCCATTGCTTTCTGGTCTATTTCATGTTGATGCAAGTTGTGCATGACGATTGGGACTTTTATTTTTAAAAAGGCGCAATTCTGCAAGCAAAAGTATTAGCAAAGATGGTATTGAAGAAGCAGCTAGACTTTTATGAAAAAGTAATATGATCTAAGGATATGTCAGCAGGTGTGGAGTTGAAAATACATGTAATTTGTTTTTTATTTGCAGCCCATAATCCTGCTCTTCAAAGAAAATGAAATCCTTGTAATTAATTGTTAAAAATTAGAGAGAATGGAATGGGCTAAACCTCAGATGTGCTCTGAATTTTGGATTTTTTTGCTATGAAAATGGTTTGAGAGCTAAAAATGTTCTTGTGTATTTTTGGCAGTGAGTTATACTACTTCATGCCAGTGTATCCCTTAGGATTTTCCTTTGGTCCCAAAGACAGAATTTTGTAGTCATTGGATGAGTTTATTCATAATGTGAAAAATAGTTAGAAATAAAATAACATCAGTATCTTCAGACAAAAAAAACCTCAACATGCCAACTTCTGAGAAAGATTCTAAGTACCTTTGCACTCATGAATAGTGGTTACTGTAAAGTCTAATGGGATATTAAGAGAGGAAAGTTCAGGCAAATAAGAAATTTGTGCCTTACCTCAAGCAGAAGTAAGGCTTTGATAATAAGATTAGTAACAGTTGTTGATGATGAGATTTAATGGGATTGTCCTAGTTTGTTCTTTCACAGACTACTTGTGTAATCTTGGGGAGGTTTTAAATTCTTTCTTTGCATCAGTTCCCTATTCAGAAGATTCTTCATAGAAAATATAAGGAATGTCTTCTTTGTCTTGTTTCTTTGTTTGTTTGTTTTGTTAAACCTTTCAGGAAAAGACACATATTTACATATATATGTATATTTAAAAAACAAACACCAAACAACTTTTCACAGCTTTTCTTGCTTCAGTTATCTTCTAGTGAAGTTTCAAGGCGTTAGGGCTTAGGATTTCAATAAAAATAGGGTGAGAGAAGCTATAAGACAGTGGGATTTATATAAAAACTTGTATTTTTGGGTGAAAGGTGATGGTCATTTTGCTGATTCTAGTTATCGAGGTAGGTGAATTGTTACTCACCGTACTGTTTGCATATTTTTTTCCCCATCAGCTCTGGCAGTATGAGTTTTAAACCTTTCTGAATTTTTCAGAAAATTGAAAAGCCCTGATAAATATCATGGAGTAAGAAAAATCGTGCCATACCTTAGCTAAGAATTTTCTTCAGCCTTCACTAGAAAGCAGTTCCAGTGATCTTCAGGAAAAGGTCTCAAGATATGAGTGGAAAAAACAAGGTGTATCAAACAGGACTTGTTATTCTTACAGCTTTAAGAAATCTGCTGTATAAATTACTGTCAGACTGCTTTTGGTTTTCTCTTTTGTGGTTTTTTTTTTCTATGCGTTTCAACTTGACAGCTTGACATGATAATACAAAGATTATAACCAGTCTTTAGGTAGTTATTTCATCCCTTCTCTTCCCAAAGTGTGCTTTAATGTCCATTATCTTTTTAACTAAAAATAGGTTTGTTCTCTATTCTTATGCAATGAAAAAATTATAGTTTGCTTGGAAACAGGAAGAAACTGACAGCACAGTGTTTTTTTCAAGTGGTACTTTTAAGAGAAAATCATTAAAACTTCACTTTCTAAAACTCATATTTGTAAGAGATGTTCTAAAACAAAACTCATAAATGGTATTCTAATCTCTCTGTCATTCAATAACATGTATCTTATTAAAATGATCAGATTTATGAAAAATAGAATATAAATTAAGGTGAGGTTCTTGGTTTTTTTGTTTTTCCTTTTTTTTTCCCCTTCAGTAAAACAGTGGATGTTTGCAGCTGAACCACTGGAATACTGGAAGCCTGTTCTTGTAGTACTGGCTGTAATGCACAGATCCTTAGTCTAATACCTGCTCTCAGATAATGAGCAGAACCATAATGTTTCAGAGAAAGAAGCAGAAACCTTAAGTGAAGTCTGTTGTGATCTCGAGCTGACCCATTTTTACATGTTTTTGTGACAATTAAAGAGAAGTAATACTGTGTGATAATGAATTTTATCTTAAAATGTAACTGTTGCAACTTTGTGGATTTGCACACCTATTGCAACTTGGTTTGTGTACTGAATGTGGTTTATTTGTATTTAGAAACCATCACTGGATTGTTTCTCTACAGAAATCTGTCCATTCTCCCTCTCAAACCATATACATTTCTGGAGCAGCAGGTCCTTTCAGTTGTTTTCATTACATTGCTGCCTGTTCCTTGGAAAGCCACCTCCCTCGGTTTTTATCGAAGTCTGCACCCTACTGGACTTTTTTCCTAGAGGAGAATGGCCTGTTAGTTCTTAAACATCTATATGAATATCCTCCAAATTGCTTCTCTTCTGAGCTTGAGGTCTACACAAATTTCTCTTGGATGGGAGCTCTTCCATAATTTTGACTCATTTTTCTTCATTTCCTTTGTTCTTACGTTTATCCCAAGGTATCTGCTATTGGATTAGTATGCAGTTAGTGTCAGCAAAAGTATGCTACACTAGATGATCTTGGTCTGAGCCATACTGGTTATGCTTATATTCTTCAACAGCCTATGTTCTTGTCTGCCATTGCATATTGCATAAAAATGCAGATGGTAATCTGTGAGTAATTTAGAAAAATAAACACAGAAGAAAAAAGTCTGGTTCTCCCACCTACGGTAAAGTTTGCCAAGGTTTATATTTGACAAGAATTCTTCACATGTTCACTAAATGCTCATGTTTGAGCCAGTGGTTTGATTGACCAGACTGCTACTTTGATATTACACAGATTTTGGTCAAATTTTTAATACATAGGATCCTAAATTGAATTCTTCTGACTTATTTACTATGACAGAAAAATTCTAGGGGGCCTTTCTTGTGTGATGACTTTTCACTGAATGTTGGTAATTTCTTTCTCTTCTTTCTGTTCACATGTAAATGGCAGTAATGCAGTAAGACTTCTGGCAGGCTATACACAGACAACAACGATCTGCAAGCTGTTCATATCTGAAAAAATATATAAGATTACTTTTGTATTGGTTTTTTTGTTCCTGTTGCATGTCTTTCCAGCTTATGTCTTTGTAGCGAAGATGCAATGTTATTTTGGCAGGGCTGGTGAAAGGGACAGGATCTCTTAGAGTCTCTGTGCTTTGCATTCTGAAACACTTCAAAACTTCTTTTCTTTGTCGTGTAGTATGTTGGGTTTTTTTTTTTTGTTTTGTTTTTTGATAGGTATTGAAAATCCTATAGTGTCTCTTTTTCATTTATTAGCATTACTGTGGAAATGAGATAATTTCCTTAAACTCACAGCTCTTAGGCTTTAATATGTGACCTCTGATTTTTAGGATCTCTTAAATTTTTTTTCTCTCTTTAAATTAATTTCCTTCTTATAATTTGAAAAATAATTTTACTTAGAGCTTCCAGTGAGAAAGATGCCTTAAGTGATATAGTTAGGAAAAAACAATGCTGTACACCACGTGTTAAAATCCACTGCATGTTTAGAAAAAATACTATATAGTCTAAACACTTAGTGTGAAAATTCAGCTGTGTGATTTGATTGTCATACTTGCTGTTTTGACAGCACTATTCTTTATATTGTTTATATGTGATTTGTTGACAACTGAATATTGGCGTTCGTGTGATAGATCTTGTATCTTTCTAGTCATGCTCTGATGTTTCAAATGGTAATGTCTGAAATTTCATTCAATATTCCAGATAATTTCAGAGTCTGATTTTGGATTTCTTGAGATCAATGGTTTAAAAGGCTATCCTTGCTTGGTCTAGAAACACAATGGCAAGAGAGAGAAAATAAAGGAATTGGATGCCTGTAGCACAGTTGGTACCAATGTGTGATGATCTTGCAGATACTGGTTGTGGGCATTTTATTTCTCATGTATCTATTGTTATATATTATTAACCTTTTTGGTCAGGGCAAAATGGTTTTGACTGCTGCAGTCTTTGTAGGGGTGGTACAGTTTTCTACCATTCTATCTACATAAGAAAGAAGCAGAGCTTGATTGCTTATTTATTTATTTTTGTCTCTGCATTTTAGAGACTAAGGAAGACCAAAGTGCTGCCAACATTATTTGCAGTATTTTTCCAGCTTCTCCATAACTAAGTTATTTTAATATCCAAATATAGGGTATTTCATTGACCAAAATCTTAGCTTTGAGCAGTGAGGAAGCATTAATGTCAGTAGTAAGTTCTCCAATTTCTTTTGCATGTGGTAGATCCTTGTTGAACAAAAGATCAGGAGCTTAACTTGTGTAATGTTTTTTGTAAGTGGGGAGATAGCTTTCAAGACTGAATTAATTACCTGATTCTTTTCAGCTGGGTGTCTGATTCCCAAGTGTGTCTCAAAATCCCCCTTTCTCCCTCATGTATATGAATAGAGAAACACGTTCTTTGATTAACGGTTTTACAATATGGGTTTCCTTAACAAAGATCGATTCATCCAGGCAGAAATGCAGTGTAATCATAACATGTTCTTGTAAAACAGAGGAATATATAATAACATATGAAAAAGAAGTCAGTGTGGTAACTTGACTGATACATCATAGTCAAGCTGTGTCATAAAATGTGCAAAAAAATGTTTGGAATTCAGTGTTTCCTTCTAATACCAGTAAATACTACTGATATGTTAGAAGCATAGAAAGTGCAAAGTTGGTATTAGTTTTGTCAATCATGAACAAAGCAGGTAAGGTACAAAATCAGATCTTTCAAAGGCATCTTTGTGTTGTTTTCATTTTTTATTATGATAAAATCCATGACCTGTGAAAGTACCAACAATTCTCAGGTCTTTCTTTAATCCACTTATAAAATGCACTTTATAAAGGCAGATCTGTCAAGCAAATGTGCTACTTCTCAACATGTCAAATCAGTTCTAGGTGCTGAAGGACTTGGTTTTGGAAAGTCTTGTGTGTTATCAAGTCCATTTTAGTGTGTTTTGCTGTATGAAAGCCACTGTAGTTGGACTGTAGAAACTTGCAGTTAGTTGGACAAACACAGCATTTAAGTGTTCTGTTCAGCCAGTGGAAGTTCACCATTTCCAGAGCAATACCAGTCAAATTAAAGCTCTTAGTGCGCGTGTGTGTGTGTCTGTGTGTGTGTGTGTGTGTGTGTGTGTCTGTTGATTCATTTAATTTTTTCTCAGAAGTTATGCTACAAGCTTGAATAATTATACAGGAGTCAGCAGAATACTGATCAATTATTTATTGTATAATGAACTGGTACTTACAGAGCAGATCGTCTGTGTTGTCCATGAACACATAAAGAAAAATCACTGCTGATGCTTGTGCCAATAGGCCCACCAGCGTTCAAGATTTGAGGTGATAAGGCAGATGCTTTTTGAGTTGAACTACATATTGAGATGGAATAAATTTGTCATTTCAGTGGGGTGTTGATCTCCTCCTCATTGCACTGTGCCCATGTATGCCCAGCTGTTAAATGTTCATGAGCTCTATTGTCTGTGCTCATCTGCAACGGTTTAGAATAACATCTCTCAAGTGGCTGCACTGGAGCAGGATTTTTTTTTCTGCTTTATTTGTATTTGGTTTTTTTTGACTCAGATGAAGGATGTGACAGCTAGTTCTGACCCATCTGCCCTAATACGTATGACAAAGTGGTGTTTTTTCAGCGATAAAGCTGCAGAAATGTTATAACATTTGGTTTTGTTAAAATGTTTATGGTGTATTTCGGAAGTGCATGAAAAGTGATAGTTGTTCACCACCTGTGTGTTTACACAAATAGTTCTATTTGTCCTCTCATCTCCCCAATCCTTTGCCTAAATTAATGAATTAAAATGGAAGGATAACATGATCAAGTGTAATGATGAACAGAGATTGGTGAAACAAAGTGATTTGTTTTTGGTCTGTGGGTGTTACCTTGGTCTAGGCTGTAGTAACTACAGGTCCAGTGTCCAGTAGATTAATAAGGAATGCTGGAAGGGCAAATATAGTCTGTGTTAGTTGTCTTGGAGGATACATTGCAGCAGGTCTGCAGGATGCATCCTTGGAGGTTTCCAGGACAGACTGAATAAACCCCTGAGCCATACGGTCGGAGCTCAGAGCTGCCCCCCTGAGCAGGACGTTGAAGTAGAGAACTCTTGAGGTCCTGATAAGCCATGCCGTCACCCTACCCTGTCACAAGGATAACCAGGAATTCTGTCCAACAACACTGCACACTGATAACCCTCATGGCTATCCAAGCGTGCAAACAATGGTACTACCAGAAGAATAAAAATAATATTTTTAATTTTAACCATTGAGCTGGTTCTGTAATAGCAAACTTAACCCTTCCTTCCTACCCAAACCCTCACACTGAAATAATCAGTTGACCCAGACCTGGTTCATTCGGATGGAGCCTATACAGAAATGTAGGAATCCAGCAGTTACCCCAGGAGCATTCTTCTTGATCTGCCCACTGGAGCTGTCTTGGCCTGGTAGGACTAGTGGTATCTAAAGCAAAATACTAGAGTGAGGTCAGCAACTCTGACATGCATTGTTAAATTCAGTGGAAAAACTGTATATTTTGTGCATATTTCTGTGAAGAGCAATGGCTTAGGAATAAAAAGTACATTTGTTACAACGTCATCATTGTCAACATGTTGGTTTCATTTAGTGTCTACACTACATATATTCAACACCAACCTGCCTGGCACCAGCTATGAATTTTGAGATGATCTCCTATCACATTAAGAAGGCTTAGTCTTGCCAGAGACTTCTGGAAAACAAAAATGCAATAGTCTGGCCACCTGTTGGTGTCTTGTATCAGAGCAAGGTGTACTGCCAGAAGAACTAGAATTAAAAATGTGAAGGAAAAAAGAAAGACAAATATCCCACCCACCTAACTGGTTACTCAGTGGTTCCTTAAAAATGTGCCAGGATATGTGAGCACATCTATTTGCATGTATTTCATGTCGTGTACAGCTGTTTGTACAGTATGTCGTGTACAGCTGTTTTCAGAAGGTATTCAGTTAATAAGTCTTTGACATTCTTGCATTGCCCATGCTGTTTTCATCTTGATTGGCAGCTCATCAAAATATAAATAAGTAGTTCTCAATTGTTCTGGAGTTGTTTAAATGTTAATAGAATTCAAAAAAGCATATGCAAGGATAGGAAAACAGTGGATTTTTCTGCCTCATTCGACAATCGCTTCTGGGGTAAATTTAAATCTGATTTACAGTTTAGATCTGTAGCTGTGAGGTACGTAATGATATTTTCTTCTTAGTTCTTGATGAACCTTAATCAGAAATTGTTAAAAACAGCTCAATAGAAAAAATAAGGATTTTTAGTTGGTTTGGGTGTTTGGTTTTTGAGACATTCGTAACATTTTGAATTCAATGAGTACTTCTAGATGGCTTGTTTTAGAAAAGCAAGATATTATTTCTTGTGTGAGATACGCAAGCCCAGGTGATTAAAGATACCTGATCATAAACTAAACTGTTAAAACCATTGAAGAGACAATATGTGGTTTGGATTGGAGGTGGTACTCTGGCTGATTGCTCCCCTTTAAAAGAGAGAAGCCCCACTCTGCAGTGCTGTGTTTAAAGCATCCACAAAAAATATTGCAAGTATGGTGATAAGGCCAGTGTAGTGAACATTAGATCATGGCCCTTTTGGAATGCCTTGAGAGTCCTCTAAACAATCAAATTATCTTAGCCTGGCATTTAAGTGGCCCTTAAATTACTGGAGAGGCATTTGAAAAATACTCCTACAGAACTGACATGCCATGCAGAAATAAATTTATATATCCATATTGCTTCCCCCCCTGCCCACCCCTTGAAAAAGTCTTTAAAGGAATCAAAAATGGATTTGGACATTACTTGGTTCATTGTTCTTAGCAGTAGGATGGATAGATAAAGCACCACTATATATTTGCTCAACTTGTTCTTAATTGCCTGCCTGATGGAGATGGCTTTCTCAGAAAGATTTAATAGATCTTTTTAGGCTGCTTCTTTCTAGGTTATCTCCTTGTGGTTACGCAGCCCTAGTGTTTTCCCCCTCTCCCTCACAGTATCAATCTCGTCTTACTCCTTTATCATCTGCTTCCCAGTGAACTCAGTGAGGATTTTATTAGTTTTTCTCTTGGTTAGAACCTTTTACAGATACGAAGACTCTTAACACTTCGCTCTCTTCTTTTATTCAGGGTTAACAATTCCGATTATTTTCAGCAATGCCTTTTAGGCTGTTTCTTGTGGCCTCTATCTAGATGCCTTAATTGGCCTATTTCTGTGTGATATTGGATGCAGTACTTTAGACTGGAAGTAATGAAAGGAATCACCTCACATGTGAGGTTTATTCTTGAATATACCTGCCTGTTTGCAGTCTGTCTGCTTTTTGAGGCAGATGCGCAGTGTGTTGTTAAGTTCTTAAAGGCATTTATGTCTCCCTGCACCACCGAAGGGAGGAGGTAGAGCTGGAAAGGAGGGAGGGGGGGAAGAGGAAGGTGTTTTTAAAATTTATTTTACTTCTCATTGTCTTGGTATGATTTTGACAGTAATACATTCAGTTAATATTCCAAGGCGAGTCTGTTCTGCCTGTGATGGTACTCTGAGTGATCTCTCCCTGCTCTTACTTCACCTCATGTATCTGTCAGTGTATTTTCTCTCCGCTGTCCACTCGTGGAGGGGAGTGATAGATTGTTTGTCTGTCATCCAGCCAGGGCCAGCCCACTATGGTGCTACTTGGGACCTTCTGTGTAGTCTGGGGAAGATGTGGTAACACAAGAATCCCTTCTTGGAGCTCCTCTGCTAAACTTTTGTAGGCATAATTCTGTGTCTATATTCAGCTGTTAGTCCAGCACCATCAAGTCCACCGCTAAACCATGTCCTTAAGTGCCACACCTGCACATCTTTTCAGTGCTTCCAGGGACAGTGACTCGACCACTTCTCTGGGTAACCTGTTCCAATGCTTGACAACTCTTTCAGTGAAGAAATTTTCCTATGTAAATTTTCCCTGGCCATTTCCAACTTGAGGCCATTTTCTCTTGTCCTGTCACTAGCTACCTGGGAGAAGAGATTGGTCCTCACCTGCCTACCGCCTTCTTTCAGGTAGTTGTAGAGAGTGATAAGGTCTCCCTCTGAGGCTCCTGTTCTCCAGATGAAACACCGCCAGCTCCCTCAGCTGCTCCTCATGAGACTTGTGCTCCAGACCCTTCACCAGTTCTATTTCCCTTCTCTGGACACTCTCCAGCACCTCAGTGTCTTTTGTGTCGTGAGGAGCCCAGAACTGAACACAGAACTCAAGGTATGACCTCACCAGTGCCAGAGTGACAATCACTGCCCTGGTCCTACTGTATTTTTGATACAAGCCAGGTGCCACTGGCCTTCTTGGCCCCCTGGGCACACTCTGGCTCGTGTTCAGTCACAGTCAACCAGCAGCCCCAGGTCCTTTTCCACCAGACTGCTTTCCAGACACTCTGCCCCAGCCTGTATCGCAGCCTGGGGTTGCTGTGACCCAAGTGCAGGACCCGGCACTTGGCCTTGTTGATCCTCCTGCCATTGGCCTCAGCCCACTGATCCAGCCTGTTCACATCCCTCTGCAGAGCCCTCCTGCCCTCCAGCAGATCAACACTCCTACCCAATTTGGTGTCCTTTGTGAACTGACTGAGGGTGCAGTTGATCTTGTGCAGATTGTTGATAAAGATTAAACAGGACTGGCCCCAGTACTGAGCCCTGGGAACACCAGTGGTGACCGGCCCCAGCTGGATGCAGCTCCCTTCACCAACACTCTCTGGGCCCAGACAACTATTCCAGTGCACCCATCCAAGCCAGGAGCCACCAGTTTCTCCAGTAGAATGCTGTGGGATGACAGTGTCAAACACTTCTCTGAAGTCTAGGTAAACTTCATTCATGGCTTCATTTTGGCTTTCTTTAAAGGGGATTTCAATTTGTTGTCTTAGCCCCTGCTGGCAGTCAGGTGAGAAATGGGAAAGCTGGTGTTAGGACTCGTGAAAAACATTTAATGCCTTTGCTCAATGAATTTTTTGGTTTGCAGTTACCTGAATTCTCTAAGAGATGGTCTGTTGTGTGTGATGCTGTGAGCAGTGGTGGTGATTTCTGGGTTGGGAAGGGCACTGGGGCTGCTCCCTGAGCTGGGCAGCTGCCTTGGACACAGGGCTGAGGCTCAGGATGTTTGCCCAGAGCTGTGCCCTGCAGTTGACATTCACCGAGAGGCGCTAATGATCCAACAAAGCCACCAAGCTGCTGTGCTTAATACAGTTATCATCTGTGCTGTAGATTGGACTTTAATTAAATTCCTTAATTAGGCCAAAATCCAATAAATCTAGAAATAGTAATTAGCAGGAGCCAGCTGTTTTATAACTTGTTATCCTGCTTTTGTAGTTTAGACAAGATCTGACTTGAAAAAAAGTTGTTCTATCAGCTCATGTTTGTTGTACAAAAAAAATCATTTGCTCATGTTGTTTTAATCCTTCCCTCATTTTGGTGACCATTAATTATTGAAAAAGGCTATAAATATAGTATGTTTTGTAAATATATGTTTTGTGCTATATTAGAATATTATGTATCAACCTGGATTTTTTTTGATTAACACATTCATGTTACTGATTCATCAATTGTCTTTGTATCGTAGAAACCTGTGGTGCTGATTGTGAATAAAGATCTCAGTTCTAAATGTTCAATCATCATTGTTTTCAATTTTAGCAGTTTGTTGTTAGGATTATGTTCTTCAGGTTTAATGCAATCCTAAAGAGCAGTTTTAGGGGGCTTCCATTTTATTTAATGCCTCTAGCCTGTGGAATTAGAGCAGATTGCACTAAAATTTCCAAATACAATTACAAAGTTTCAGAGTGTTATATACAGTAGTAATATATACATAGGAGGATCTAGCTGTGCCTGGGTAAATAGTTTTCCTCCCTCTGCAAACATGCTGATGACTTGCTTTTATCTGTACTGAGTCATATTTTATAAACATCAAAACCAAATAGGAAGGGATAATTTATCCTATTGCAGTACAACAGACAGATCTCATGGAATAAAGTGATACTTTACTTTCTGTAGTCCTCTGGGTGAAATAGTAGCAATAGTACCAAGCATCAATCATCTTACAGGTTAATTTTATTTTTTCCCAAATGCTACTGCTTGGGTTGGTATTTAAAAATTGATGATAATTAGATGGCTATGTCACACACATCATATCCAATAAAGCTTATTGAAGTTACTTTTTTAAATTTTAAAAACAATTTCTCCTTTAAGTATTCAGTGGTCTAAAATCAATTAGCTTTGAACTCATCAAATCTGAAATACAGTTTCATTTCATACTTAGTAATATTTTAGTATAAAGTTTAATTGAATTTTGTTTGTTTTACAGCAGCTGCTGAGCTTTCAGCAAACAAATTGCATTAGTTAAAGAGTATTGTGAGGAATCCCACAAGGATTTATAAAAGCTTCTAGGTGAACATTGGCCATATGATAGAATAAATTTAGTGCAGGTTTGCCTAAAGTGATATATGTGGAAATGAAGAACTGTAATGTCTGCTGGATTTTAAATCATAATGGATACATGCAACCGAGTGAACAGCTTCCTTAGAAGCCTTTGGGCTGTGCTGAACCAAAAAGAACAAACCCAGCTCTGACCTTTAGATGGTAGGCAGAGAGTGGTAATTAGGCCACCACCACATAAATGGTGATGTCCACAGCATTCAGACTGCATAGGCCTGCCTTGCAACAGGGGAAATCTCTGCCAGAAATAAAAGTTCAAGGTATACATCTTCCCCTTTTAACCCCTTAAAGAACCTCTAAATGACACATTAATAACGTTTTAGAAAGAAAATGTATAAGAACTGCCATGTTGGTAAAAGAACAATCTTGGATGTATGTATATATTTAAATATAGATATCTTTTTATATGTAAAGATATATAAATTATTGCTGTGTAGATAAGGAATAAGTATAAGCCAGCTTTTACATGGCTTCTTCAATATATTTTATCAGTAACATGCACTTCTGCTGATGGTTGCATTTTCCTTGCCTTTACTGTTCCATTGTGCCTAATAAATATGGATACTTTGATGTAGTAGCATGCATATGTTAGTTCTCTTTTTCTAGCATATCTTTGCTGACTTAAGCAGCAGTCTGTTTAATCTGAAACTTTATTTACTGGGAGGTGTTTATTTAAATACACAGTAAAAAAAAGAGTGGTATAAAGCCAAATGATTTATCCAGTGTGGGAAAACCAAAGGAAGAAAAACCCAAAAAACAAAGCTGAAACCAGACAAAGAATTTTTTTCAATATTTCTGTTCAGTATTTAAGTTAGAAGTAGTAAGTAAGTGCACAATTTTTTTAGCAACTTGGCCTAGTGAAAGGTGTCCCTGCCCGTGACAGGAGGGTTAGGCCAGGATGATCTTTCAGATTCTTTCCAACCCTAAGTTCTCTATGGCTCTGTGGTTATTTTATGCTTTCCATTAAAGGTGGTATTATAAAGAAAGTGAAAAATAAATTAATTTTTTTAATTGTCAGGAAAACAGATCAGGTTATAGTATTGCAGATAATTTTATTTGACAGAAATTGCCTTAACTGAATAGTAAATAAAAAATACTTGGTATGGTGTGTTTGGTATTGCAAAGAATTTCACTTGATACTTCTTAACAAAACATTAGAATATTAATATCAAAATTAGCTTGTTACAAAGCAAACAGGTTGGAAGCAAATTTCTCTTGGAACTGGAATTACTTTAGAAGGGGAGTTCACTCTGTTCAGGTGTGGAAATGACAGACCAGCACTGGGCTGCAGTTAGGGATGCTGAGTTTGAACTTCAAGAGCTGGCAAAGTAAAATAAGCTGAGCTGTGTTAGTGCAGTCAGCACAGCAAGGATTTTAAGCTCAGCATATGTCACAGTAATGAGAGCTCCCTTGTGGGAGAGTTAGAAGCAGGTTTGTGTCTGTTTCTGGTCTCCATACTGGTGTTCTTGAAAGATGGGTATTTTGCACGTTTGTATGACCAGATCTCCGAAGTGCTGGAGGAAGTGTAACAAACACAGAAAACCCCATCCTACCAGGGTATGTCTTGTATGCACAAAGCCCCTCAGGCTGTCTCCCTGTCTCACCCCTGTGGAACATAGATGTTTTACTGGGATATTGCACATTCCAGCTCAAGTTCTTCCTGACCGTAGTGAACACCAGTGTAATGCTTGGTGGAGTCCCTTTGTCTGAGGCTCAGACCAGGGTGTTATGCATCCCAGAAATTAACTTTTCCTGCCAAATCTGTAGCCATTTCTGGCTATGTCATTTAATGACAGCATCCTGTTTTGGTGTACAGCATATGTGTTGCTGTGTGTATGTGAATTTATATATTTATATAGGAGAAAAATGTGTTAGGAGAGGATGGAAAAAAGATTTCAGATGCCACGCATTGGGAGGTGTTTCTACTTTTAATTTACTTAGTGGAACACGATTAGTTTCTCTAATGTGTCTTGAGAAGGCCATGGCAGCCGTATTTTTAGGACACTCAGATTTTCACAGGTGGTATTTTCAGCTCTTGCTGGGGAGGCTAGAAGCAGAACTTGGTGATGTAATAGTGAAGGCAAAGCTCTGTCAAAATACAACTCAGTGGATTCCTGTCTTTCTGTTCATTGATGACCAAAATTGCTCCAATATATTTTTCCTTATTCTGGTTGTAGATGTTTACACCTCAGGTCATTGACTCTTTATACCGGCAAGGCAATGTCAGCAGGCAGGGGCACTCACCTAGCCTTTGTTAAATCCAGCTGATGTCAGTGGAAGAGTTAAACAAGGTCTTGGGCATGCAGCCTTTTAATCAGGTCTGAAACACAAGGGGCCACCTTCAAAGACCAGCTTATTGTGAGCTAAGAAGACCTGTTCTGACTTTAATTAGATATGTGTCAGCCAGAACATCTCTAGAAGAAAACCTATTTAGTACTCATGACATACAAAAATATTAATTAGCTGAAGAGGATAGGAAGAAGTGGTGAGGTATTGTCTCCAACAGGAAAAAGAGAGTTCATTCTCTATAGAATGGGAAGATGGAGCAGAGGAAGAATATAATATAGTATATTAAAAGAAGCTTACATTGAGTTTGCAGTTTTGGTATCAATAGTCTTGGGCCTTCCTTTGTACATGTGAGGTGTGCCTTTGGTGCTGCTACTGAAGAACTAAATGTATTGAACTGAGAATGCCAAAAGCCTTTGCTCTTTTTATGCATAGGAGTAACTGGGACAGCTAGTGTTCAGTCTTAGGGACTGAAAAATCTATGGTAGACAAATTGCACTTATAAACATATATTGGTTGCCTAGTTTAAGAAATCACACTGTCTCCTTGCATCTCTGAATATCTAAATACTTCTTGGCTGGAAGATGCATTTTCAGTAACAGCTGTAAAATTATGTGTGTTGTGAAATGTGCCATTATCAGACATGAAATCCTCACAGTAGAGACCTCGCAGGAAGAATTCAGCTGGGTCAATAACTGGATTGGAATTAACAGAGAACTAAAATTTAGCAGCCATCATGCTTACACATTAGGGCACTCCTGTGCAGTGCTCTTGGCAAAATGGCTGGAAAAGGATGTCACTTCATTGCTGGGTAATTGTTCCATAAAGGCAGGTACATGGAGAGTATTTGGGTTCATTTTTTTTCCTCCCATCCCCCATCACTATGATTTTAATTGGAAGCAGCTCTTTGTTCATGTAAAACTAGCATGAGGTCCTTTACTGAAAGATAGTGATGTCTTTGTATCAAACAGTGCCTGTTTCAAGCTGTTACGCTTGTCTTTGTTTAATTGAACTTGCTGAGATTTCTGGGAGAAGGAAACTTTTACCATCTCCTCCTGCTTTTTACCATCTCCTCCTGCGAATTGCTTTAACATGCTGTTTCTGAACAGAAAAAGATCCCATTTGTGAGTAGGTGGAATAATAGGCTATCTGGATTCTGATACTTATTAAATGTTCAGTCTTTGTCAAAATCTGCAAGAGAGCACTGTGAAGAACAGAATTTGCAGATGTACAAGCTCGTGTCATTTTTATTATCATTCTGAAATCTGTATTGTGCATGCAGCCTCTGTGTGCCTCTTGGAGAAAATGTAGGCATTTGTAACTCTGCTGCTAGAACTGAACCATTTATTACTAATAGGCTACAAACCTAAGGTCACTGAGTCTGTGCCTTAGCAGAGCTGATAGGTGCTGTCAGGTCTGGGAGTGCAGGTTTGTTGCCGAGGCTGAGCTGCTGCTGACATCCAGCACAGGCCTGGGCTGCCTGGAGCCCTTTTCCAGTTTGTTGCTGAGTCACTGGGTGACCTTGTATAAACCTCTTCCCTTGGCACATGCTGCCTGCAAAGGAGGAGCACTAGCAATGACCTGCTCACTTATTCTGGGGTGAGCAGTTCAGTGAAGCTGCAGATTCGATGTAAATGGTTTCGTTTGTTTCTTGCTTTATTAATCTTATGATAGGCAGCATGTGTCTATAATAAAGAAGAAGATGGGGGTATACATGAAAAGAGACAGAGAGGAGAGAGCTGGGATGGAGGGTTGATAACTTGTCTGAAGGCAAGATGTCAAATGACCTTATCTGTGGCTTCTTGGATTTTAGAGCATATTCCAGTTGACCCTGCCACAGATTCAAAATTATGAGGCCTCTGTTTAAAAAGCAAAAAAGAGTAATAGGAAAAGCTGGTAGTGAAATTTAAAAATCAAATTTCTTCCTGCTCACTGTTACTTTTAACCTTTAATATGGCTTCCTTTATGCATACATGTCTGTTCTTAAGAATATGCATATAGAAATATTATGGTGGACTGTCTCTGTAATGGGTCTTTGACATTCTATCTTCCCCCTCCTGACAGATAATTTTATGTGTTCTATATATTTTAGATTTACACATATTTGATCTGTTTATATACTTATTTGCCTTTTTTTTTGAACTTCCCAAAAATTATTGAATTACAAGTGTTTGTATACAGACCAGCCCCTAAAGCCAGGAACTGGCTGTGGTCTTATAAGATCTTTGTAACACTGTAAAGCAAAAGCTTATACTTTTCCAGTTTTTCACATGATGCCAAATCCAGCTGACAAGGATCCTTGGCACAGCACTTGGCTTTCATTTGGGTTGAAATTTTAAATGTACTAATTTCAAATCTTCCCTTATTGAAAAACATATTTTAAGATTTCTTGTAGCTTTAAGGATCTGGCTTATAAAGGGAAGGAATGCCACAGAGCTGCAAGAAGAGTTTTGTGACTAGTTTGTCAAAACCTCTGAAAAATGAAACACATACCATGAAACATCACTGTTATGATGCTGTGCTGATTTCTTAAAGTACACATGACAATTAAAAGTGAACACTATCACTTGTAGCAATGGTCACGTTTGGCAATTTTCAAACTCATTACACATGCTAATGTGAAAATTTGTTACTTTTCAATTACATTAAAGTTAAGTTTGATAATTGAATAGCAGTTGCATAAAAGATTTTCAGTAAGATATGGAAACAGATTTCAGATTGTTCAGAATTAGGAATCCAGTTGTTTATTTATGGGGCCATTGTATGTATTTGCTTGTACTTGTATAAATGTAGAATGAATGTCATGCATATTTATATACTGCATGAACTGCTGAGGCAAAACAGCAAATAAACAAGTTATATGTGAGAGAAGCTAAAAGGCCTGAATGGCCTAATAAATCTCGCTTTAGACTAGCTTTTATAAATACTAGGCTCTGTGGAGCACCATTGAAAAAATAGGAGCTCTTTTTGGAGGATGAAACCTTTGCTTTTCCACTGTGTGAAGGACTTTGGGTGTCCAAATATATGTAGTTGATTTACCAGTGACAGATGTACGAAGAATCCTTGTTCAGGCTTTAAAACTGAAAAACCTCAAGTATCTAAAATATTGAAGAGAGTGAGTTGGTGATCTTACATCCCTTTGATAAGGCAGCACTGGACGCTGTGTGTGGGAGTAGGGAAGAAAAATGGTCTTTTAAACCTTCACTGCACCAGCCTATGCCTGTGACTAAGCTGTACTACAGCAAGACAAAATAACTTTGCTTGCTGGGTAGGTCCAGAGGACAAAAATAGTTACTCAGCAGCTTGAAACTGATCTGGAAGGAAAGCATTGCCCAGAAGTACAAAGCAAAGCAGAGCAATCTCCCTTAATTCTTGTCCCATTCGACTCCCTGCTGGTGTAGCACAGGCAGACAGAGCAAGAGGTGTCAGGCCAAAGGATAGGAGTTACACAGAACTGTTTTTGAAGCCTGTGCTTGGATGGAAACTCTCACTGGATCTGTTCATCAGTCAGAAAAGACTAAAGAGAGTGTGTTGAAGAGCATTATTTTGTTCTTAAGATTCTGAAAACTCACTGGCGTTTAAGACTGTATAAAGAAAAGAATATTCCTGCAAGTTCCTTACTGCTCTTGGTGCTGCTCCTACTGAAGTGTTAGACCCCCTGCTTTTACTTTGTTGGATGATGCTTTATGGATGATTATACAAAACTTTGGTGTTCCCATCTCTGTTGCATTTGTATAAATCCTATGGTAACATAAGAATTAATGTTAATGTAAAAGAATAGTTTATTTTGTAATGTCTAAGTAGCCTAAGACCCCTTTTCTGTATGGAACCTGTCTAGAAGCTTATTTTGTGTGAGAAAAAAGGTCTTGGATGGGAGAGCCTCCAGGGACTAGGTTGGGTCCTTTGACAGACCTGGGAACAAAAAGAGCCCCCAAACATTTGTAAACAGGCTGAGTGAGAGGTGCCACCAGTCTTAGCCTTCAGCAAAGAAATCTGTGTAGGGGAAAACATTTTATGTTGACTGATAGTTTTTCTTTTTTTTAAAGGTGTAAAAAGACTGCTTCTTAGTGTTAGTGAGGCTGTGTAGTCTCTGGCCATGCCCACTGAAAGCCCATTGAATGTTTTTAAAAGTTTTAGTGCGTTTGATATTTAATGAATACAGAATGTCATTCATTACTTTATTAGTTAATTATTAGTAGGCTTAAAGGACATAATTTCACATGGATAGCTTTCCCTCCAATTGCTACTTCATCCCCTTCATCTTAGTTACTGAAAAAGTTTTTGTATGACTATTACACGTAAGCACTATATAACATAGAGGATACGGGTTTGCCTAATTCTGCATGCAAAAGCAATCCTGTCCTGCAGTTTGCACACTCTATTTGTCATATAAATCTAACAAACTCTGTAATTAGCTTACTTTCCAAATGTGTTTTATGGTTTCAAATCAACTGTAGAAGCAATTCACACTCAGAGTCTTCTGAAGCATGTGCTCCAGAATTCCTATTGCCCCCTACTTCAGAGAAAAAGAGAAAGAATAGGAAGATTTTTCTTTGCATTGACAATCCAATTAAAACAGCAAGGTGTCAGGAATGATAGCAATTCCTCTGAAAGCACTGTTTCAGTCATTGGTAGGCTCTCCATCTGGGAATTGTGGCATAGTAATCTGCAGCAAGGCAAAAAGAATAACATGGAAACAAATTTGAATTGTTGACCTAATTTTGGTAGTCCACCGTTGCTGACAGAAGTTCAAATGATCCCAAAGGGTTCCTTATTATGGGTGTGCCAAAACAGAAAGATGTAACATAAAGGAGGCAGGAATTTGAATGACTGCTTCTATATCTGTTGTTGCTTCTTGTATCCAAATAAAAGTTCTGTGTTTTGTCCACCAAAGATGTATTTTGAAATAAAAAGAAAAGTTTAAATCAGATCAGGAAAGTTTTCATCAGTATTCCCTGGTAGCAATGAAAGAAGTATTTGTAGCCAAGAACTTGCTGCTTATTATGTCTTTAATTTCTGCTATATCAAATTCAAAGTTGATACTAAAAATAAGAATGAAAAGAAAGTTTCTGAAATCTTTTTGTGCTCTTTAAGTTTGTTCACTATGTAAAGAATGGAGATTTTGGTTGCACATTGTTCAAAGCGTGTGTTGCTCAGGATATGTAGAGTGGTCTATAAAGGTCATGCCACAGTATTTTCCTGTTGGTAACTCTTTGTGTTGAAAGGGGATGATTCTGTGGAGTCATTTCTTCCTTGGACCATGATGGATTCACATTGAAGCCTCCCTTTAGATTGTCTTTGCTTTTAGGAGATTGTTTTAAATACCTCCTTTTTTTTTTTTTTTTCTTCTTCCATTTTTTTTCTCCTTTTTTTCTTTATTCCCAACCTGCTTTTGGTGCAGCCACAGCAGAAGGCAGCACATTTCTGGTTGTAATACTGTGTATTAGGCAGACGTTGAATGGGTAAAGGAGAAAGCAAGTGATGTATATTGGACACAAGTTTTTGTTGCTGGCAGGTTCTGGCTGTCAAAATGTTGAAGTCTCGTTCATGAAGGGCTGCATCTGTTCTAGTTATTTATGTGTAAATAAAGTTTTTGCTTGGTTGGAAATCCCAGAGAATCTAGTGTCAAGGCAAGTATCACAGTCTTAGAAATCCAAGAGCAGGGGCGGGAAGGGAAAGATGCAGTCTCCTTGCTTGAATTTTGTATGTCTGACAAATAGATCTCTTAAAAAGTTGTAAATCAAATTAATATTTTGGATAGAAAGCTTTAGAGTAGATTACAAGGCACCATATTAAAATGTCATAGGTTTTTTGAAAGAAATATGCTTTTTTAATCCTTGAACATTTGGCTGTATGAAAGAACCTCTCCCCCCCTCCTCTAGCTGTCGATTAGAATAACTTCTGAAAAAAACCAGTAGTAATGTACATATTCTTATTACAAAGCATTTGCCAACTGAAATTTCTAGCAACTACTGCAGAGAACTACAGCTGTGTTCAGCACTGTTCTCCCAAAGAAATTGCCTTTTATTTGGGTCAGTCTTATTTTATGCTTAGTCATTTTAAAGCCATAAAGCCTTGTTTTCAGAAAGTCTTCAAAATGTGGATCAGCTGTACAAAGACGTAGGGAGGGCTTCCAAAACATTCAGGGAAATGTCTTTTCTGTTACCATATGCCAAGGATGTGATTGCTCTTTGTTCTGCTCTGAGGATTGTAGTTGAACCCTGCCTGTTTCTCTTTGATGTGTGTTGGACAGAAGGAGGGTTTTGTACCACTATTCTACAGAACAAGGTGTTCTTTTGAGATCCCCACCCCTTATAATCCACAGACCCTGCATGTGTGGACTGTACATGACATTACCCAGTTGTCAGAGGAATTGTCCTCAGCTGTTCTGCTTTCCAAGAAGAAATCTAAACTAACTGTCCACCATAGTAGTTATTTTTTTAAACTTCTGTAAGTAATGCACTCTGATTAAGAGTTAAAATGGACTAAGATGTCCCATGTGAACAGATCTGGTTAAATCTCTGAGAACCTGAGTGCTTTGCCTATTTTGGGAATCTCAGGGAAGGGG
This sequence comes from Nicator chloris, assembly GCA_013400495.1. Classification (NCBI taxonomy): domain Eukaryota; kingdom Metazoa; phylum Chordata; class Aves; order Passeriformes; family Pycnonotidae; genus Nicator; species Nicator chloris. Next base: position 48,968 of record WAAE01018864.1, read on the forward strand.
TGGGGGCTGGCATCAGTGTTTACTTGCTTACCTTTAAACTTATCTTGCTCTCAAGATGCAATGCTGCCTGACATGATGGAAGTTAAAGTGTGAGAAACAGAACTTTCACCAAAGATTCTATGTATTACTATTTGTGATAAAAACCTGAACAATCTCAAATACCTTCCGTCCTTTCCTAACTATTTGGGAAATGTTGACAAGTGTTGCTAGTTATTTCCATGTAAACAGAGAAAGCCCTTCATTTTTATAACACTGTATTTTGTCTAGAGAGCCATTACATGATAAAGAACATAACTGAATCGACTTTATTTAGCATGTGATGGCATGACTATGGGATATGAACATGGTGACTTCACTGCACTGAGTGAAATAGTAATGTGTCAAACATCAGCTCATCTGTCAAATTATTTCTATAGTAGTTTTGGTTCTTTGAGGTGCTTTTGGTGTGTGTGGTATATTCTGAATTCAGAATGAATTTGAACAGCTGTAGTTTATGCTCTGTTTGTAGATTAACAGATATATTTCCACAGTAATAGCTTCCTCTCTCTATCCTTCCTCTCCACCATTAGAAATAGATTTAGCTTAGCCGTTACTGGAAATGAGAAATGAAGTATCCAATTATTTTAAGTTATTTTTGTATTACCATATCTTTTAAGAAGCTGTAGGAAGATTACTGAAGGATTATTAGGTTGTGGTTTTCCAGTGGTTGCTGGTAATTTGCTGTGAATACCACTCTAGCAACTTGTCCTGACTAGCATAATTAAATGTTTCAAATTTGCCCCAGTTTTTGCAAGATTTATTGCCAGTTAATCTTCTTTTTAATCTCACTCATGTGCTATGCTACTGAAACATCCCCTTTCAGAAGCAGATATTGTCACATCGCTATACTACTTTTTGTTTGCTCTTATTACTGTACCTTACACACATTCTAGATCTCTGTTTCATTCTTCTCTCAAAACTTTTGTAAACACTGTTCTTGTTATGTAGTGAGGCCAGTTGGCCAAAAATAAATGATGTTTTTTATTTCCCAGTTTACTAGAGAATTAAAAAAAACCTATTTATCTTAACAATAAGCATTTTAGGATCAAATAACTTACTTTTTAGAAGAATTGATATTACAGATTTATTTAGTAGATGTACTAAAAGATAAGTACATTTTTCAATGTAGAGAAATTACCCAGATAACTCTGGAATTTGGAGCTGTGTTTTTCAGGGGTTTTTTTCCCTTTTGAGTCTTGTGGGTATCGGCCTGTTTTGTTATCTTACTGGCCTGCTTGCTGTCTGCTTGCCTTTTACCAGCAAATTCAAGCTTTGTCTTAGGTGTTTCTATATTGTGTGTTAATATGGGGAAACGTTCTCTTTCCCTTTTATTCAAATGTATTCAGATTTCTAACTGAAGGCCAGAAGACAGCAGCAAAATGTTTTATATGGATCAACAATATTGGAATATTTAAGAATAGGGCAACTCAAAAAGGATGATGAAGATAGGGTGAAGTGAGACATATCTGACGTCATTAAAAAATGGAGGCGCTTGGCCTGAGGAGGTTTGTTACTATATAAATACATTGAATTCCTCTTTTCCAGTGTTTTGTGCTACTTAAATATGCCAACTAAGCTGTTTCAGCACTTTGATCTTCTGCCATGATCTGGCCCTAGCTGTACTTTCATCCTTTTCAAAAGTATTCTCTCGCAGCCGTGAATTTGGCCCTAAGGAAATGGGTATGCAGATTTCCTTTCTCCAATAAATGCTACCTAGATGTCTGTCTTTATTGAACAAATAAGGTTGTAAATTCCCAGAGGATTTAGATTTTAAGCCAATAACAACAGAATACATGATGCCTTAAACAAACCTCCAGAGAGAAGTGCAGTACTTCCCAGCAAGGGAAGTGGTTTAGAAATTACGTTTTTGGGACTGGTACCATTGGATCGTTGGGTGCAATCCTGATGTATTTCATGTGAAACACAGTTTTTTTGTGAAGATATGAACATTGTACATGATAGTAGTTATATCCATCACGTTTCAGCACAGTTCATGTGTGGAATTCCATCTGGCTTCCAGCTCTCTTGCTCAAAAGGCAAAGAGTTTGACCTGTTCTGTGTTGTGTCTGCCAGCCCTCTGCTTTGGAGACCCCCATATGGCCTTGTCTGATTCAGACTTTGCTGAAATCTGTTTGGCTTGTTCAATTCATTTGTCCTCAATCTCTAACACAAGGGGTATACCAAGAGATGACGTAGTACTGAGGAGACTTGACTTTATTTTTTTTCACTCTGCAGAGTAGTTAAAGGTGTTAAGAGACTCTAGGAAAACTGAGGTGGATTATACTCATTAAGGAACTTGAATTGCTTTCAGTCATTAAGCTTTCAGAGTGATATTTTCCGTGAAAATATCCCCACTATGATAATTTTGTTTCTGTAAATTTTTCTGTGCATGGAAAATACCAGTTCAAATTAACATGCAGTGAACATCAACAAAAACTCAGATGCTTCTGTTGTTTCACCTTGTGATCAAAATACATTGAAGTATTACGTAGAAATGTGAAGTAAGACAATATCAAGGCCCTTTCCATTGTCTTCTGGTTGTTTGTTTTCAGAAAGGAAATTGTGATCATTGCCTTCAAGAACAGAATTCAGGTTTTCTAAAATTCAGTCTTGTCCTCCTTTCAATATGACACATGATAACTTCCTTATGTTGGTATACTTTTGGTATTTATAAAGATTCATGGCAGTGGACAATCTGTATGTGACAATTTGTAGGTGGCCACCATGACAATTTAGGTATCCCAAAACCCAATAACTTGTGTTGAAATGGAATATAAATTTAGTGTTAGCTGGGCAGAGTTAACAGTCTGGATTGACCTCATCTAATTGCCAAGGAGCTTAGCAGCTTCCATCCTGCATTCACTGAGGACCTTCTAGCAAAGGCCACCATTCCATATGTGTTCTTAATGGAAAGGAGATGCCACACTCACAATTTTATATGATACCTTATTTTGCTTCATTTTGTTACCCTGTGTAAATAAATTTCCATTGCATTGCTACCATCAAAGCTGTTAATGAAATCTGGTTTGTATTAAATCTCTTTTCTTTTGTTTAACAGATGATGTCACTAATATTGCTCAGGAAGCCCTCCTTGCTGATGAAGAGGAGAATGTTCCAATAAGACTAGGAGCTGTGGTGTGGAAAGTTCTGGAATAAACATAGCTTGTGACTTAGCTATCCGTGCTGCTCAGTCTTCACCTCTTTAAATTAAAATCAAACACAACTACATCAGAAACCTGTGGACAAGAGAAAGGTACTGTGCCTTGCCAGCATGTTGGTTGGGTAGGAAGAGAATAAATCTGCCATACAGATATGATGCTATCATTTTATTAGAGACAATATCATTTAAAGCTTCAAGTTCAAAATTCTTCTTGTACTGAGAGAGACTTTTAAACACAACCACATTTCTCAGGCAATGAAATAGGCCAAATCTATAGGAAGCTTTTATCTTTTTGTGAAGTGCTTTTGTTCTCTTTACAGGAACACTTCCTGGAATCACTGAACTGATTCTTGATATAAACATTTTCTCACTTGTGATTTCTTTTCTCTATTAATTTTTAAGTTGTTTCCCCACCACCACCCCCGCCCATGGCATCTAAGATGTGCAGTACACACATCTGTATGAAGGGTGCTTAGTGTCTTATATTTATCATATGCTTACTAACTTGACCACAGTGTTACCTCAGCTATATCTGTCACCCTTACTAAAGAAGAAGGGCTTTAGTTGCTTTGGTCTCAGTTGAGAGAGCTAAGCTCCTTTGACAGACTTTCCCAACCTTCTGTTGACTTTTATGTGTTTGCAATGTGTACGTGTCTGGGTATTCAGCAGGCAGTCATGCATGCCATGCAGAAGCCCCAGCATAATATTTTGTTTGCTTCTAGGATCATCTTGAAATTACCTGTTCCTCTTATTAGAGAAGTATGGTAAGGGTGACAGTTTAACTCCATGCTTAATTTTTGGTATTTTCATCTTGTGGTAGTTCTGCAGTGATGACAGAGTTATTAGGCTTAGAAATATTAGGAAGTAGTAAACCCCTACTCTGTGTAACTGTTGTTTCTACAGCAAAATGCTGTTGATCCCTAGAAAAGACATTTTTGTCTAGAAAGATATTGAGAATATAATTGAGGTTTGCCAGAAGACTATAGTACAGAAAGAAAAGCAAAGCAGCAATAACCCAGGAAATATCCTTTCCAAATGGCTATTTTTTAGTTAGCATGTTGAAATTGTTGCCTCTTTGCTGATTTGAAATATACCTTGTTATATATAGTGCACAGTGAACACTTCCTTCTCTGAATAGAAAAGTATGACACTAAATAAAGCAAGTGCTATGGGAACTGACAGCTGTGGAATGCATGATCATTAATAAAAAAATCACAAAGAAGGAAAGAATAGAGTAAAAAACATAGGATATAGAATGAATCTTAGGGCCCATCTGTTTTCTATGACACTCAAATACAGCTGCTACTTCATTGTGGTGTCTTTGATTTTAACACTTCACAGATTTTCATTATAGTATAGTCATTATAAAGAAACATAGTGAAAAATTACATCTAAAATAATTTAATATTTGCTAATGTAATCAACCTTCACTATAGAGAATAATTAGTTTAATTTGTAATTTCTAATTGGTAGCTAAATTTGTTTTGGGGGCAACAGATAAACTGATGTAACTACTAAATTCTCTTTTCTGTACCTGGGACAGCATCCTTTTCTTCTGACTGGGTTTAACACTTACTGGTAAATGCATGGGGAACTTCATAGATACATCTAAAAAGTCATAGATTAGATGTAGATTTATCTAAAAAGATTATCTCCATATCTACTTAATAATGACAGAAAGTAAATGATGCTGATTTTGGAAAAAAATCTAAACT
>WAAE01018865.1:7349-20177 GCA_013400495.1 Nicator chloris
ATCCCACCTGAATCCCCACTCTTCCCTTTGTAAATCCCCAGAAAACGCCCGCCCCCCCCCTGCCTTTTTCCTTTTTTTTTTTTCTCCCCTTCCATAAATATTCTACGCTTGCAAATGTTAATCCTACGACTAAATATGATTTATGGCACAACATCAGATACAAATCTTTGCAGATAATTTTATCATCTGCAAGAGATGAGCTGATCAAGTAGAAAGAAATATGCTCTGAGGGAGAAAAACACATGCAGCAGGAGAGAGAGAGGCGAGAGTTGATTCTAACGCTGCCAGCAAACCTGAGCTCATTATAGCTGGAGATATCCTACACATAATCCAATCTTGGAACAAATGCCTTTTGATTTTCCAGGCTGAACTTTAAGTGAAGACCACAGAGCTAATTTCTCCCAAATTTTCATTGCTCCGTGCACTTCATCCCAAAAACAGCATGGAAAAAGCAAAAGCATTAGGGCTAATTGGGAAGTTCTGCAGGGTCAGAGTTCCTCTTGATGTGGATCCCCTGCAGAATGCTGGAGAGATCCCAAAATCCTTCCAAGAGCTGGAATTCAGTTGAAAATATGATTTGACATGCCAGCTGAGTGGCAGGGATGCGGAGGACAAGCTGCTGGGCGGGATTTGATGCGACAGCTGTGCTCACTTGTGGATTCACAAGAACCCAGCTCTCCCCTGATAGAGCAATATCTGTGCCTGTCCCTGTCAGGGCCGAGTCTGGCCTCAGCTTTCAGGCAGCTCTTTATGATTCCATAAAAGCCAAGGACTGTTTGTGTTCTGCAGAGCTGAGGGATGGAGGTCCTGGCTCGGCAGCAATAACACACAGCCCATTAAGCACCTGAGGCCTGGCTGCAAGCTCCAAACGGGAGCCAGAGGGACCAGCGTTTCCCCAACATCCCTAAAAAGTGAAAAACCTGGCGTTTTCCAGCATTTTTCCAGTGACTTTATAGAATCTCTCACTAATTTTCACGTCCAAGGTCTGTGCAGGTATAAATCACAGCAGTAAGGGAGGGTGGATATTCTTCATCAGTGTGAAAAACAAAACAAAAGAGATGTATCGGGTTAATTTGCAGGTTAAATAAAGTCAGGATGTTGCAGGTCAATTTGTAGAGCATTTTTAGGATAATGAGGCCCAGCAAGGGGTTCTCAGGCCTGGATTTCACGCTGCTCTCCCTCTCCCTCTCCCTCTCCCTCTCCCTCTTTTGAGGCCTGGATTTCACGAAGGGAAATTAAAGAAATAATTGTGACAAATGAATGTGAGAAGCTTTGTCCTCCAGTAAAGGCTGAAGGCAGAGATGCCACCAGCCCCTCCCACCCCTGACAGCCCTTGGGATGCCTCTGGAACCAAGAAAACAACCACAAGAGCAATTCCAACCTTCCTGGTCAAAGGGAGCACCCCAGGACTGTCCCACAAAGAGTCTTGTCCCTCCCTGGAAAATAATTTGATTTGCAGGAAGGCACAAGGGCTCAGTTTTTATTTACACTGAGGTGACTGTAGGTGACACCTGAGCCCCCAGAAAGCTTTTCCAGGACACAGCCTTGGCTGTGGAAACTGCTGCAAATGTGGGGACAGTCGTGCCAGCACTCATCCAGTAAAATGATGGAAAACACTGGTGATGCTGTTCACTCTACACAAAGCTGTTACTATTCTATTTTTACAGATTCAGAAATCAACAAAACACATTCAGAATCATCTACGTTGCAGAGAATTAATTTTAGAAGTGTTTTTTGTTCTAGGTTCTGAGGTAATTTCTTTTTTTTTTTCACTCCTGCTACGGAACTAATACCTGAGACACTGAGATGTGACCTTGCACAAGTCATTTTATGAGCTGGAAAATGAGAAGCTTCAGTCCTGCCCCTGCTTGTCCTTGGAGTCTGGAGCTCTTTGAGGTGAGGGCTGTTTGTTCAGGGACTGAAACAACCCAGCTGTGACCTAAGCTGGGCCTTTTCAGCTGCTTTGGCCTCCAAGAGACAAAAAAATAAAAAGCAGAACAAATTCCAGGCAAATAAATAAAAAATTATCCAGACAAATAAATACAGCCCTGGGATTGTGTCGTGAAGCACTGGAACGGGCGGGTGGTGGAGCATCCATCCCTGGAGGGATTTAACGTGGAATCCTGGAATGGTTTGGGTTGAAAATGACCTTAAAGCCCATCCAGGGCCACCCCTGCCATGGCAGGGCCACCTCCCACTGTCCCAGGTGGCTCCAACCTGGCCTTGGGCACTTCCAGGGATCCAGGGGCAGCCACAGCTGCTCTGGGCTGCTGTGTCATTCTACAGAATTTTCTGAAAATATTCTATTTAATTTTTCTCTTTTCATTTCCATTTCAATTTCCAAAGCCAGCGCTGCCCAATTCTCAGCTGAAGTTCTAAAAGTCTTTTTGCAGCAGGAGAAACATTTAAAACATAAATCAGCATGAGAATGAGCTCCAAGGTCGGCGACACGCAAGGAACGTTTTGGGTTTAGCCCACGTGTGGCACCAGGTAGAACTCTCTGCCACACTGTCCACTCTTCCCTGGGAGGGTGTGAGGATGAGGATGGAATTCCCAGAGCAGCTGTGGCTGCCCCTGGATCCCTGGCAGTGCCCAAGGCCAGGCTGGAGCACCCTGATCCATGGAAAGTGTGGGACCCATGGTGGGACTGGATGGGCTTTGAGGTCCCTCAAACCCAAACCATTCCAGGATTCCATGTGCAGCTTTAGATGGGATTGTGGGAAGAAATATTGGGTGAGGGGCTGGGATGGAATTCCCAGAGGAGCTGTGGCTGCCCCAGGATCCCTGGCAGTGCCCAAGGCCAGGCTGGAGCCCCCTGGGACAGTGGGAGGTGTCCCTGCCCATGGCAGGGGTGGCACTGGATGGGCTTTGAGGCCCCTTCCCACCCAAACCATTCCATGATGATTTTATTATTCTATCCAAAATTGCAAACAGTTAATTAAGCAAATCCTGGGGCCGTTCCCCTGTGGGAGCTGAGAGTGTTCAGCGGGGTTTGGGCTCCAGGCCTGGATTGGTTTCCCAGTATGGACTTCTCAAGCCCACACCCCACAGATCTCCACTCTAAAACACAACAAATGATGCATCCAAGCAACCACACACTTCAGAGCTCCTCTTATGATCACAATTTACATAAATCCCCAGCTACCGGAGGAAGACAAAAGCTTTAGGGTGGGAATTTAAGGAATGCAAATCCTCCCTGTCCAAGTTGAAGTCTGAGTGACACTGGAGAGGTTCTCAGCTCAGCAGCTTTGCTGAAGCACAAGTGCTCCCCTCAAAACCAGCTGGGGTAGCTGNCTCCTCTTATGATCACAATTTACATAAATCCCCAGCTACCGGAGGAAGACAAAAGCTTTAGGGTGGGAATTTAAGGAATGCAAATCCTCCCTGTTCAAGTAGAAGTCCAGTGATGCTGGAGAGGTTCCCAGCTCAGCAGCTTTGCTGAAGCACAAGTGCTCCCCTCAAAACCAGCTGGAGTAGCTGAAGATACCCAAAATTCAGGGAGATTCTGGCCTGAATTGAAAAGGTGTTACCCAAAATTCAGGGAGATTCTGGCCTGAATTGGTGTTACCCAAAATTCAGGGAGATTCTGGTCTGCATGAAAATGGTGCTACCCAAAATTCAGGGAGGTTCTGGCCTTTTCTGCATTGAAAAGTGTTTTCCAACATGCCCTGCCCACTTTTCCTCTGGCAGCCACCACTGATGTTCAGCTCAACCCTCAGGCACCCAAACATGCAAATGCAGGTACCCACATTGCAATCTGGATTCTTTGTCTTTTGTATTTCTTTGACACTGCTCTGCATTCTATTGGTTTTTAGGTTGAAAACGTCTGGGAGTTAATTAGCTGTGATCACGCAAGAAAGTTCTATTAAAAATAGAGTTTAGAATTCAGCCTGGACTTCTGCTTTTTGTATGTGCAGCCATCAAAACCTAGACTTTTAACCAAACATCAATAAAGATCCAACCATCAAAACCTAGACTTTTACCCAAACACCAATAAAAATCCTTATTCTGGAACTTGGAAAGCACAGCAGAAGGGATGTAACCTCGCCATATTCCCACTGGAACCAGGGAGCTTTCAAGGATTTGGACTGGGATCGGAGTGAACACCACGTGTCCTCATTTCCAGAGTGCTTTTCTCTCTCTCTCTCACCTCTCCTGTGTTAAACACTCTCACACATTCTTAATTCCTTGCTCTGCCTCCCAACAGGACACCTCAGACAAGCTGGAATCCAGCCCAACATGATCTCTAGGATGTGACACCTCCCTACCAAGTAATTCCAGGAGGGAATAGCAAGTTCTGTGCCCAGCTGCAGCTCCTGCTCTGGTGTTTCCCTCTGTGCTCACAGCAGCAGCCTCAGTGCAGTGCAAACTCCTCGGGGGTCAGGCACAGATGAACCCTCTGCCTCACCCAGAATCACTTCAAGCAGATGAAATCACCCATCTCAGGTTGAAACAATTCCCTGGCGTTTGATAAATCAAAGTTTGCCCACGCGGGTTTTGGGAACAGGTCTATTCTGCGTTGGAAATTCTGAGTTTGTTCTTTATGCTCATTTTGGAAGACGGGTCCCTCACCATCCATCATCCTGCAGAGCAGGAAAGCCTTTGTGGAGAGTCAGGAATGGCTGTGGGTGTCTGGGTCTGACTCACTGCCAGAATTCCCAACGGGAGACAGGGATGTAATCTATGGAAGGACTGGCAAGCCCAGCAGGCTCTGGGGAGAAGTTTGGATGGAGTGGAGTTTGTTTTATCCCTGAAAGGAGATGGCGCAAAGGCTCACACTGTCACTGGAACCTCAGACAAATGACTGCTCCAGAAAGAGCCTCAAACCCGGATCCTGGCAGGGAAAATGATGCAGTTTTGAGTCGCAGACTGTCTCAGCTGCCTCAATCTGGACACCTTGGCTTTATCCAGGCACTGTTTAGACACTGCAGTTCAAACCCTTCCATTCTGGTGCCTCTGTTTTCAAAGAGGAGGAACACCCTGGTTTGAAACCTCAGCACCTGCTCCACCCCTCCTGCTGGAGGCTGCCAGGGGACAGCCAGCCCTGCCCTACGGGGGACACCTTTCCCTTTTTGAACAATAAAAACGCAGCATGAATGTTCTCTGGTAGCTGCACACCGCCTGGTTTCCCATTTGCTGGCAATCTCTAATCCAGGTGAGCAGATTCCTGTGGAAGTGCTTGCCCAGTTAATGATTACATGAATTAATTACACGCAACTTTAGGAGCTGTCCATGTGCAGTGGAAACTGGGAGCCACAAAACGTGGAAGCGATGTTTTCTCATTAGCGCTAATATTTAGTCTCAGAGCACCACGGCTTCATTGGTGAATTAGCATCAGAGCTGTTGATAAATCAAATTCAGAGTTCATTTCCAAGCCGATGATAATTTAGAGTAAAAATAAGCAAGATGTTCCGTGGTAGCGCGGCGATTAGCGGAGCACGCGGCTTCACCTCAGAGACAGATTGATTGGGCACATTAGGCAGACAGAGCTGGGATAAACAATTCCAGCGCATTTCACGGCGCTGAAAAATCACAGGCAACAGCCCCGGAACATCCCTTTGGAGGCAGCGCAGAAAAATATCCCAATTCAGGAAAATGCCCCATCAAACATTCCCATCAAACCCACTCTGAGGGACAAACGCGGGCGCTGAGCTGAGCGCTGAAATATGAGCGGGTCTGTGTGTTCTGCTTCTACTTGGAACAGACACAAAAGTGCCTGGCTGCTTTTTGGAACAGGCCTTTTGTTCTGCAATCCATGTTTCCTCAGGTAATTCTCACATTGATTAAAAAAAAAAATCAAAATCCCGTTTATTAAAACATTTAGGTGCTTGGGCATCGGCGTGCTGGGCTCTGAGGAGGGTTTGTGAGCTCTGCTGTCACTGAGCTGGTCCCTGTGGCATCTGAGCAGCTCAGGAAATCTGCCAGCTGCAGTTTTGCAGTTTTAGGGGAAGGTCTTCGAGCTCCTTAATTAGCCCAGGATTTCTGAGAGTTGCAGATCCCACCGGGAGCTGCACTGGGGTTGGTGTCTCCTTTTGGCACAAAGCGTGGGGCAGGAGCCTTTGGGCAGCTGGGGTTGGAGGTGCAATTCCCACAACCAATCTCCTGAAATTTCACTTCCAGTTTCCTTCCCACCGCAGACAGACTCTGTGGCTGGGCCTCCTCTCTCTTCTTTCCTCCCCAGTCACATCCATGGTCTTTGCAGCTGCCCCCGGCACCGAGGGAGGAGGCGGCAGCCTCAGGCTGGAGGAAGGGTCCCACGGGGCATTGAGCCACTGCCCCAAAATCAGGACTTCCAGAAGAAACACCAACTCTCTGTCAGTTTTCACCAGGAAATCCTGGATGACCTGCCACCAAGGGCTGGCATTGCATGGGGATGGGGCAGTTCCTGATCAGTTCCACAGGGATGGGGCAGTTCCTGATCAGATCCACGGGGATGGGGCAGTTCCTGATCCATTCCACGAGGATGGGGCAGTTTCTGATCAGATCCACAGGGATGGGGCAGTTCCTGATCAGTTCCACAGTCATGGGGCAGTTCCTGATCAGATCCACGGGGATGGGGCAGTTCCTGATCAGTTCCACAGTCATGGGGCAGTTCCTGATTTGTTCCACAGGGATGGGGCAGTTCCTGATCAGTTCCACAGTCATGGGGCAGTTCCTGATCAGATCCACGGGGATGGGGCAGTTCCTGATCAGTTCCACAGTCATGGGGCAGTTCCTGATTTGTTCCACAGGGATGGGGCAGTTCCTGATCAGTTCCACAGTCATGGGGCAGTTGCTCTTCAGTTCCACAGGCATGGGGAAGTTCCTGATCAGATCCACAGGGATGGGGCAGTTCCTGATCAGTTCCACGGGGATGGGGCAGTTTCTGGTCAGTTCCACAGGCATGGGGCAGTTCCTGATCAGTTCCACGGGGATGGGGCAGTTCCTGATCAGTTCCACAGGGATGGGGCAGTTCGTGATCAATTCCACGGGGATGGGGCAGTTCCTGACCATTTCCACGGGGATGGGGCAGTTCCTGATCAATTCCACGGGGATGGGGCAGTTGCTGATCAGTTCCATAGACATGGGGCAGTTCCTGACCATTTCCACGGTCATGGGGCAGTTCCTGATCAGTTCCACAGGCATGGGGCAGTTCCTGATTTGTTCCACGGGGATGGGGCAGTTCCTGATCAGTTCCACAGGCATGGGACAGTTCCTGATCAGTTCCACAGACATGGGGCAGTTCCTGATCAGATCCACGGGGATGGGGCAGTTTCTGGTCAGTTCCATGGGGATGGGGCAGTTCCTGATCAGTTCCACAGGGATGGGGCAGTTTTGGATCTCTTGAGCGCTTGTACACACACAAACAAATTGGAATCTAAATCCAAGTGTTGTACAGAGTTAAGCTTGTCCTAAATAAAGCCCAGCTTTTCCTTGGATTCCCATCTCTGCAGGCTGTTTTCCGTTGTCTTACGGAATTATTATTCCCACTTTAATAATCCCACAAACAGATCTATGAGCACCCTGTATCCATTGCTGGGGCTGCCCCTGGATCTCTGGAAGTGGCCAAGGCCAGGTTGGACGGGGCTTGGAGCACCCTGGGACAGGGGAAGGTGTCCCTGCCCATGGCAGGGGGTTGGAATGAGACGGTTTTAAGGCCCCTTCCCACCCAAACCATTCCATGGTTCTGTGATTCCATATCCCACCCTGAGCTCCGCTCACTCAGACTTGGATCCTGCCAGTCCCAATATGAAATCAAGGTCTTTGGAATCAAGCCTGAAATCTTTTGCAGGATGATGGGGTTGGGCACAGGATGGCTTCTTCAGTGTATGGAATGGAAACCTTTTCCTTATAAAAATCGAAGCTGGAGATAAAAGGTTGTTTTTGGCACGTCTCAGACCATGTCCTAGTGAAAAAAGTTGGTGTCAGTGGAAATTTGGAGCCTAAATTCTACAAAGTTATCATTAATCTGGTTCAATTCTTGTATTTCTATGGGAATGGGATCCCAAAATTGGCATGGACTGACAGAAGAGAGGTCTTGGTATGGAAAATATAGAGAAACAACAGACAGGAGACATGGGACAAAGATGCTGCAGACCCCAGTTCCTTAAAGGTCTATTTGTAGTTCATANCTGGACAAAGATGTTGCAGCCCCCAGTTCCTTCTCCAGGCCCTATTAAAGGTCTATTTGTAGTTCATAAAAAGCCAGATGATAATTAATAACTACAGGAATTAAACAAACATCACTGTGTTAGACGTGATTAGAGGCATATTAACCTAAGAAATGGCACATCTTGGTAATAGGCAATTTAGGAATCTATGGGCTTACTTTTTGCTTCGTAAAATTGGTCAATTTAATACAAACTGAATTAAAACACAGCTATTAATTTCTAATTTGAGATGAAAATATTCACCAACTTTTAAACCAGACTTGGTGCACCAAAGAGAGAATTTTTGGTTTATTGGGTCACCCTTGCCGAGTGCATTCCAGGTTTTAAAGCCCTGTAACGTCACCCTGACAGTTCCACTGACACTGTGAACTGGATTTGAAGCTTTCCTGGCCTTCCCTCCAGATAAATTCCTAATCCTTCTCTCCAATCACACAAATGCCTTCCCCTTTAAAGCAGAGCCTCTCCACGGACTCTTAAACTGAGTGTGTTTTTCTAGAGATCAGGAGAAAAATCATCCACACCCCACTGCTCCCTCCATGGGCAGATTTGATCTTTCAATCAGGAAATGAAAAGGTTTCCCTGAAGGAAACTCCCAGAAAGAAGAAAAAGCCTTGTAAGCCTTGTTATTGTTCCTTGGGCAAAATATGTCTTTTAAATGGCTTGATCTGTTTTTTATGGCGTGTCTGGCTCCTGACAAAAAGCCCCACTGATGAAAAACTCGGCATGAGATGCACGGGAACCTTTGATTTTCCGCCGTGGAGGGCCAATCAGATAAATAAACTATCTAGATACTCTAATTAGAAAGCCATTAATAATTGCTTTGAGTGCTCTTGGGATCGTTTCCTATGGAAGTCGATAGGGATGGAAGCCTGGGGGTCAAACAAAGCTTGGGGACAGCCATGAGTCCCTCAGCCATGGCACAGTCCCTTGGAGCAGTTCCCTATCCACAGGTAAAACAATCCCGTTGGGAGCCTCTCCAAACCTTTGGCTGCCCGGATACACAAACCTTCCAAAACTGAAGCCAGCTCAGCCTTTATTGAGACACTTGAAGCTCTTTTTTTCCCCAGGGGTTTGTGTTCCCCACTGATGGCAGAGCTGCAGACCGAAGTGAGTTTGAACTCAACCTCTCGGGCCAAGCCAAAGGTGCCTCCAGCCCAAGGGACCACAAAGAAGGAGCAGAGAAGGTGTCAAGAATCCCATAACGACTCCCCCAGAGCGTTCTCCCGACCTCCAACACTCCCAGCTTGCTGGATTCCTGCCATTTCAGCCCCAAAACTCCATGGAGCTGGATCTTCCATGGTATTACAGAGCCTGGAGCATCCTCACATCTGGGGCCAGAGCATCATGTGGGGAGTGGGGGGTCATTCTTCAACAAAAGAATTATGGCAATAAAGGAAAATTGCCCTTCCATGCCGTGATCCAAAAGATGGCAACCTGCTCCCTCCATTACTCCCAGCAAATAAATCCAGGATTTAATAGGAACATCTGATAATGTTGCTGCCACGGTGACAGATGAAGGCGCTGCAGAATGAGTGGAATAAGTCTCTGTCTCATATTCAAACACTGCTTTTCATTAGATCTGCCCAGAATTGATGGGCTGCAAAAGAGCTCTCCAGGAATTGATGGCTTCTCCAAAGGTTTTTAAATACTGTTTCAAGTTGTGCATTGATCCTGTACATCAAGAGAACAAAACTGTGCTTCCTAAAGCAGGGGGAACATGACTCAAATTGTACAACATTTTGTCCCGAAGACATGAGAAGGTATAAACAAGGAACGTCATGGCTGGTGATTAAACCCACACCAGTGTGAGAAGAAAGGGATAAAAGAAATGGGAAATTTTCCTTCACTGTTATCTATTTATCCTAGACCCCAAGGGTTTTGGCTGTAGTCAGGTGACTCCCAACCCATTTTGATTAGAAAAATGCTCAGAACCACATTTGTAATTGGCACATTTGTAAGTGGCACCAATTCCTTTTAATATGGCAATATAAAAATACAAATAATATCCAGCCCCTGCACCCTCAGCAAACTCTAAGAGGACAAAGTCCTGCTCTGCCATCATTTGAAATTCAATGCTCAACGCTGGCCTAGGTGAGCAGATAATTTGGGGTTTTTTCAGTCATCTCAAGAGATTGTTCTTTACAGAAAGTGGGTGTCAAAGGAAGGAATGGGTGGAGTAAAAATGAGAGAGATGCTCCTGCTGCTGTTGTTTCACCTGAGCTGGGGCTTGGCTGGGCTGCTCAGCCTCTCCACAGCCAGAGCTGAATGTCTGGAACTCAGGGAGGAGAAGCACACAAAGCCTCACGAGTGGGAACTGAGCACAGGCCAAGGAATTATCCATTTCTGCTGAGGAAACAGGGAGAGAGATTCCCTCTAGAGGGAGAGAGATTCCCTCCAGAGGGAGAGAAGTCAGAAGCCAGCGGCACTCCCGGCTCCTGGGACATGGGAGGGAGCTCCTGTTTGTACTGGAGGTCCCAGCAGGGCTCTATTCCTGGGAAATTCCAAGGTTTTAATTGCCTCCACTGTCTCCCAGCAGAGGAATTGGTGAGGTGGCACCAACATGAATCCAGGAGCAAAAGTCCTTCTTTTCCTGGCTGTGTCACTTCCATCAGCCGTGAGGAAACCCCAGAGGGTACCAAGGGTGACTCATCCATGGGACTCAGGTTGGGGCCAGGATTTGTGTCATCACCACCTGCACCCAAAGGAAGGAACAGTCCCTGCCTCTGGCAGCACCAGGAGCTGGGCTGGAGCAGGGCAGAGCCAGAGGGAAATGATTATTTTGTGTTGAGGGAGGGAAGTAATGGAGGGATGGGGATGAAGATTGGCAGGAAGGTGCCTGGTGGGGGTGGCAGTGCCAGGGACAAAGGCTGCAGGCTCTGGGCTCAGGGCTGCCCGAGGGCAGTGGCTCAAGGTCAGCACAGGGCTTGGAGAGGCTGGAGCACATCCTGACCCCGGGAGAAAACCCATTCCCAGCTCCAAAGCCAAGGAACACAAACTCTGCTGGGTCAGCAAAGGAATTCCCCACCTGCTGAGGGGTGGAGGTGCTCACCCTGGCAAAGGAATTCCTCACCCATCGATGAGTGATGCTGCTCAGCCCAGCAGAGAAATTCCTCACCCACTGATGAGTGATGCTGCTCAGCCCAGCAGAGGAATTCCTCACCCATTGATGGGTGATGCTGCTCAGCCCAGTAAAGGAATTCCTCATGCTGGGGTGATGCTGCTCAGCCCAGCAGCTCAAGGAAAAGCCACCTCCCTGCACCTCCGAGGCTCCCTGGCTGCCCAACTACAAAGATGCTCCAGGCAGTTACAGCTGCGTAGCTCACCCCCACTACCCCGTGTCAAAACGAGATGCTGCAGAGTCAAGCGAGGACTCCAAGCTCCTAAAAATCCCCGAGATCCTTGGATGTGGAATGCTACAACTCCGTGTGTCGCTAAAGCCTCTCTTCACCGTGACAGAGCAAGCGTTCTGCCACTGCTCATCTCTGACAGGCAAAGCAGGGAGGCGACAGCGGCACCGTTCCCTGCTCCAAACACTCCCGGAATGGCAAACAGGCAGGGCAGGAGGGGCAGGGCAGGGGGCTCAATCACACCCTCAAAAAATTAGTCACAAACTGAGCTTCGGACTTCAGTCACGTTCTGCAGAATCTCCGTGTCTCAGAGATCAAGGGAGCAGAAAATGAGTGTGAGAGTGTCCGGCATTGCAGGCAAGGACATTCCCCGGTGAGAGAATTCTCTGCTAATACTCTGCAGAAAACAAATGGCTTTTTCATTCCTCTGGGCAGGTGTTGCAACGTGCAGGGGAATCGATGGAAAAGGCATTTCAGAATCCCTGAGAAAACTGGAACAAATATGGTGGGGAATATCCTGGGCTTAGCAATCTTTGCTGCTGCAGAACTGAGTGAATCCATTCAATTATTGCAGGAAACAATGGGAATTATTAGTCAGCAACAGTAGTTTAGTAGTTTAGGGACACAGCAGAAAGGAGTGTGTGGATGGCATTGAAAAACCCCCAAACCAAACAGAAGCCCCAGATAAAACAACTGGCAAAGCAGGCACTGTGTGGCAGGAGAGGAGAGCACTCAAAGACCAGAAATTAAGGTTTAATCATCAGCCCTGCGACAACTCTGCTGCCACAGAAGCTGTGGCTGCCCTGCATCCCTGGAATTATCTGAGGCCGGCTTGGACAGGGCTTGGAGCAGCCTGGGAGAGGGGAAGGTGATCCCGCCCGTGGCAGGGGGTGGGACTGGGTGGGATTCAAGGTCGCGTCTGACCCAAACCTGATTCTATGAAATCTCAGCGAATTGGCACCGAAAATACACGGCCAAGACGGTGGAGATAAGGAAAAAGCTGCTCAGAGCTGCGTGCTCATCATGGAGAGGGAAAGCAGAAAATCCGAATTTTGCCCCATTTCTAAGTCCCCCGAGATAACTCCTCCGGACACTGGTCCAGGACAGAACATCCCCGGCACCGCTGGTGCCAGGATCCCTCCGGAACAGCGGGCAGGAGCCACAGCTGCCCTCACCACAGCGGGGTGTGTGGCTCCGAGCCGGAGCCTGGGGATGTCTCTGGAGAGCGGAGTCCAGGCACACGCAGAGGCAGCGAAGCGATTTCCCCGCGCCGCCGAGCGCTCCTGGATGCAGCCAGGAGAGGGCTGCAGAGCACCTGGGCTGGGGAAAGG
>WAAE01018867.1:0-10194 GCA_013400495.1 Nicator chloris
ACTTACTAAGTAAACATGTCTCGCCACGTTTACTACAGTGTCCTTGGGACACAGGAAGGACTGTCAGTGAATCCATGCCACTTGTTAGTGCTCTACAGTTCAGGAACCTCAATATTTTGAACACAGCAGTTGTTTTTCTGGATTCCATGGGGTTATACCTTTTGCACTTGAAGAAGCTCAGAGGCTCAGTCAGAGCAGGCCCAGCCTTAAATTCCTGCACTTGGGCAGATTACCTGCTGTTGGGGGTCAGATTTGTTTCCTTTTTTTTAAATATAGAATTCTTTCCATAAGTTGCTAGGAAACTAACTACTGGGTACTTAGGAGTACTTGGCCAAAACAAAAGAAGTGGCCAAAAGTTGGGAGGAGGGAAGATGGCGCGGGTTTTGGGGGCAGGGAACCAACGGGCTGGGTATAGGGAGTGCATCTCTGGCCCTCAGTAAGGAAGGAGGACGGCGAGGCTGCTTTTGCTTGCTGCGAGAGGAGTTCAGAGTCCCCAGCGATTCTGGCCTAGGGAAGCCAGGTATCATCTGCCCCTGTGCCCGGGACCCTGCAGCTCGTCTCCCCCTGCTCCACCTGCCACTGCTCCACTTGGTCAGTGCTGCTTCTTTCCTTCTGCTGCGGTGTGGCCCCGCACCCCCTNCAAACAAGGACATCCATCCAGCTGCCGAGCAATGGCCCAGATCTTTCCAGGGCACAGTTTTCGGAATGCCAGCCTGTCACACTACTACCTAGGACCATGCTGAAGCTGATATTTTTTTTTGTACATTCAAGATTTCTGCATACAGTGTAAAACAAATTAAATCCTACAAATCTATGCTATTCTCATGCCCAGAACTGGGGTTTAACAGTACAGAGGAAGCCTACAAATATTGCCATCAAACAAAAGCTTTTCCTCATTTGCTGTAGCTCCTGCCCACTTACTCCATCCAAGCAAATCTCTTTCATGGCTGCCCAAAACATCTGATTCTTGCACTTGCCCACCCACGTGCATCCTCAGTGTGATGGTGGTAAAGAAAGAAGTGATGTGATGCTGCTGGCCTTCAAAATTCAATACGGAGCACAGGCTGCAGTAGAGGGGGGTAGGGCAGGGTCTCTCCTGAGTGTACCAAACTCAAGACAGCAAACGGCTCCCTGCTGTATGTTCATGGTTAGCTGGGGCTGTTATTTAGGGACATGCAACTCCAACACGAGTGTGAACTGAGGCAGTGCTCCAGCATTTCGCTGTTGTCCCCAACTGTGGACTGGAAAAACGTTTTCCAATGAGAGAGGTGTATTGACAGCCCCTAAAAGGGCTCCAAGAGAGAAGTAGAGGGACTCTGGGCAAGGGCGTGGACAAGGGGGAATGACTTCCCGCTGCCAGAGGGCAGGGTTAGATGGAATACTGGGAAGGAATTCTTCCCTGTGAGGGTGGTGAGGCCCTGGCACAGGTTGTCCAGAGCAGCTATGGCTGCCTCATCCCTGGAAGAATCCAAGGCCAGGACAAGAGTCCAAGGACAGAGCTTGGAGCAACCTATGGAAGGTTGAAGGTGTCCCTGCCCATGGCAGGTGGTTGGAACAAGAGGAGCTGTAAGGTCCCTTCCAATCCAAACCCAAATCAATCTATGATTCTATTACTCTGTGACCTGAAAGCCTGTGGATGCTAAAAGGTTAGTTGGCGGGAAAACTCTCAAGTATCAGGGCAGCAGTAAGGCCTGCGGAAGAGATAAGTTTTCCCAAAATATTGGTCTGTGAAGAATTTAAACAATCTTTTGCACCTGGTGTTTTGCTCCAGACTTGTTTACAAGATGTTTACAAAGAGGTGTTGTTCTGAGTGTCCAATCATGTCTCTTTTCTCGTAACTGTCTATAAAAGAATATGTTTGTCTAATAAAGAGAGAGATTTTGCCTTCTGAGTCTGGAGACTGTGTCATTACTTTCCCTGCCATCCCGAATCCTGTAACGACAAAAGCCAGGTTCAAAGAGCTACTCCATGAAACTCTAAACATACAGACATTAACTGAATAATCGTCATGGTCATCTTAGTTTTGTTGCAAGATCATTATAAAGCTTAATGAATTGTCCTTTGTAAAATACTTTGAGATCTTGGGTGGAGCACACTTTGGAGCTGCAGAAAGCATTCCTTTCATCTCCTTGATTAATCATGTAATATCTCCAAGAGAGATTGATCCCATGCACATACCTCGTTATCTCCCTAGGCCTGTCTTCTTCCTTCTCACATATGTTTTACTGTATAAACTTTACCTTTGACAGAACCTCTGGCTTAAGGAATCAGCACTCCTAAATGCATGTAGCATGTTACAGTGCATGATGGGATAAGTAGATGATTCTCTTTCAAGGTAGAGCCAAAGTTTTCTACTTTGACCTTTCTACACTAAAAACAGAACTCCACTGGGAGCTGGTTTGTTTAACAGCATAAAACTGAAATTATGGTCTCTCCAGTGAGACCATGACAAAGGCTGAGCCAGCCTGGCCAAACATGATGAACAGAACACGTTCCTGCAGCTGCTGGAGGAAAATATGTAAATAACTCTATGGTGGTGGACACCTAGCCAGCTGTAGTTGGGCTGTGGATTTGAAAATAAAGCGCCAAATGGTTGTTTTGAAAAAAACTCTGGGTTTGTTTTCATTAGTATGCAGATGAGTGCCAGGCTTTATATAATAACAATGCAGGGGTTTGAGCATTGCATGCTCCCCTCCCACAGCTCCACGGGCGTAGCGATGATTTAAGTGACTTTTGGAGCAGAGCTGAGATTGCTCCTGGCTGATAACGCAAGCTTTTTGAACTCGGAGGAACCGCATTCAGAGCCACCACCCTCCTTCACTGTCCTCTCCAAACTGCCAAATGGCTAAACAATGAGGGGCTTGCATGTGAAACAAGGGAACCTGAACTCCATGGGTTGCCGAGAATTGGGGCTACTCTGGCAGCTCTGAAAGTCTTAATGAGAATGAAATCCAGCTCTGTATGTGAAAGGCAAAACTCACAGTGTTAGAGATTATTGACCCAATATTTCATTAAAAGTTATGTGAATAATCCCTTCCTTGGTTTTAGAGTAATATTACTATTTATCTCTTTAAACAGCAGCTGCTCTGCACAGGCACGCCCATGGTTCTGGCTGCCATAGTCTGACTGGAAGGAAGCAGTGGCATTTTTCCTACCTGGCCAGTTCATCTGTTTTCAGTGGTGCTTTCACAGTATTCAACTGCCAAGAAAGGAAGAATTCCTGAATCCTGAGGGACCAGTGGGGGTGAGACACAGTAGGTGGTGCTACCCTGAAGGCTAGTATATCCCACCATACACCTGCTCCTGCACTTGGGGAAGACTGTGAATAAGCTGTACTGCAGGAAGCCTCTGTGGTTCCTGTGTTACAGACGGGACTCTTTTTAGCAATGTGCTATCTCTTATTTTGAAAGACAGGTGTCTGCCAAGGAAGGCAGGAACGTCCCTTGGAATGGAAAATGTGACCCCCTTCCCTCCAAGTTGTTATAACTTTGAAATTATGGGGCTTTCAGGCAAAGATATGGGAAAATGAACCACAGTTCTTTACCAGTGTATATATATGTGTGTGCATAACAAGGCAAACCAACAACAGGAACAGCAACATACAGAACCACAGACCCAGTCCCAGCCAGAACCACAGTCCCAGTGACACCAGAACCACAGGCCCAGTGACACCAGAACCACAGGCCCAGTGACANGTCCCGGCTAGCTGTGGGAACAGCTCCAGTAAGAAGCGCAGCTCTCTGTCCCAAGCTGTCACCTGGCTCAGTGACTCGGAGCTGCTGCTGTGGGTTCTTCTCCCTCTTATCCTGTACGATGTGGACAGCCAGCAGACAAAGGCAAAGAAAAGGAGGCACTCTCAGGTCTGGGGGTGAATTTCAGTTTATTAGGGCTCTGGGGGAGCCCCTCAACCAAGGGAACCCAGCAGACGAGAGCAGACCATGCTCTCGACCATCGGGTTTTGTACAGGGGGTGTAACAAGGGGTGGTAACCGACAACTTTCCAATCATGAACAAGAGGTGGGGGAATATAACACTAACTGGCATAACTGAAGACCAAACAGCAAGAGAAGGGGAGGGATCCCAGGGACCCCAGCCTATCACTCGAAGCCCTTCCTAGAACTTTCTAGGCGAAAGGGAGAGGCAGCCGATTGACAGGCAGTGTCCAAGGGGAGGGGGTTTAAAGAATGACAGGGAACAATCTCGAGAATCGGGAGGGAAAAGACAGATTGACACATGGAACAAACCAAAACAAAAGAACAATAGGGCAGTGGAAGCAACCATATGTTGCACACTGCAACAGAGGGGGAGAGGGAGAGGGAGAAGGGGCTTCGTGTGCAAACCCTGAGCGGGCAGCCTGTTATGAATAAGCAGGGCTGGAGCCTTTATTTAAAGTGCAGCTCTTTATCTAAAAGATGAGGGAGGGGCTCATCGGGATGCTGCCACGTGATGTAGCCTTCTGCCACGTGATGTAGCCTTCTGCCGCCCGGGGAGGAGGCGCTGTACGAAGCCGTCCACGTAGTGCTATGTGATCGGTGTCGGAGCGGTCAGCCTCGCAAGACTCGCAGAACCGGTCCGATGAAGCTCATCAAATCTAGGGGTCTTACGCTGACTTCTGTCCTGATAGCTTAGAGTGACACAATTAATATACTTCAGGTGTTAGATCTTACTTTTGCTGGTCTGTGGGTGGGCTCTAGTTGGCTCGATAGTGTCTAGGCTTAATGTATTAAGATGATTTCTCGTGGTGGTCTTGCTTCAGTGTGTTCTCATCTACATAATCTGCGGCGATTGTCCAATCAACAGCTCCGTTAGCCATCTTGGCGGTCGTAGATGATTTCTGAGGATGACACAAGCACACATTCCCCCAGAGAACTCTAAAAATCCTAACAACAGGTAAGTCTCTAAACTTTATATCTGTACTAACATGGGTTGTATTAACAATAGTAACAACAAACTATAATTAGTTACAGAAATTTAAGGATCCAGTATTCATAACAATATCCCCCCTCTAATAATTGGATCAGGCCAAAGGCCTGCATCAACAGTCTACTTTAACTCTTCAACTCAATTTTGAGGGTAAATTTCCCTTAACTTTTGGAATTTAAGGTAAATCTCTTGGGCTGTCTCTTGCTCTGGGCTTATACTTTCTTGTAGGGATAACAGTTTCTCGGATGGTTTAGGTGCTTTTAACCCACCCGGAATCACGGCTGCTGCTTGTACTGAGGATGTTACTAGTCTTACAATACAGGGAATTATACAGGGTAAGAATAACAATCCTGCAAGAGCGCACACAATTGTAAATACTATTTTCTTCCACCAGTTGCTTTTTAAGTTCCAAAAATCATCCCACCATGAGGTATTAAATGGGGAGGTCCATTCTTGAGTTCCTACATATGCAATCTTTCGAATTTCCTGGGAGATGTTTTTTATAACTTCATTCTTACCATCAATTTCGAAGCAGCATTCGGTGGTATTAAATTTGACACATATACCTCCTTCATCTGCAAACAAATAATCTCCTGCAAGCCAGATTTGATAAATTATAGATCTGGTCTGACTTAACTGGTCGCTAATGTGATCCAATGTTAGCGCCGTTTTATTAGTGATTATTTCTATTACAGCTTGCAATCTGATTATCCGATTGAGCATGTATATAGGGGTTCAATATCCCCATGACCCATCCTGGGCCCATGTTGCTGGTCCGTATGTTTTGATTATCTCATCAGGTGTGCAGATTTTACCCTTCCAAGTCTGGGACCCACCCATTTGGATGGTATCTCTCTTTTTTCTAGATGTTTCCTTCTTTAGATCGTCATACAGGGGAACTCCTAAAGTATCACCAGCTTCTTTTGGGAGTAGGAAAAAGGCTGGTTTTATGGCGCTGATAGTGCAACTCCCAGACCAGTCTTTAGGAAGTATAGTATATGCGGTCTCACTGCAAATCCAGAATAGATGTTGAGGTGCTGCCCAAAAGGTGTCACTAACTTGTGTAGGGAATTCTCAATATTTCGATATATCCCGGATTCCCCAAAAAGGGTTTGTACCTTTGGTCTCACACTGGTATAGTTCATGTATATCATCGTAAATACAATTATGCCTCCCTTTCTCCTTTGCCCAATACCTCTGTGGGGTGGATGGTACCCACTTGACTTCAGTGTTATCTACTAATAATATCACTTGCAAGCCATGGTTCCAACAGGAGTTCTAAATCTGTTTCCTTTTCTCCAAATACATTCTCTTCCAACTATTTTTGTCTTTAAATTCCATTCTTCTCGCTTCCTCTCTATTATGGTGGGTAATTTGAGACTATTGTGTTTCCACTTTATTATTCCCAATGGGCTCAGACCTATCCCCTCCCAAGGCCAAATATCTATCATACGTGTACTCCCGCAAACCCAACAATTAGAAACATTTAATTCTTTACTTATCCTCTCTACTAGATGAACAAACAAATTTTTGCCTTTTGGTATCTCAAACGGGTTGACTTCAACTTTTGGTTTTTCTATCTCTTTTTCCTTAATTACATCAACTAGATTTGTTTGACTAGCACTTCTTTCAAGGCAAACCCATTGATTACTCACAGGGCACTCCCCTGAGAGCATTTGATTGTGCTTAGCTGTGTTTTTAGCTATCCAGTATAGCCTTTGATCCTCTTCACAAGAAGTTACTGGGGCAAGGTCTATGCAGTTCGGGTTGATCCTGGTATGTACTCTCAGCAGAGAGCTAGCTGCTCCCTCACTATATAGGGCTTGATAGCATTTTGCACACGATTCTCCTTCCACGGGAATCACAGTCAGTGCTGCTATCAACCACCATGCCAGGAGTCCAGTATAAGCCATGCTCCGCGTTCAGCTTACCCGGCCTTGCCTCCCGGGGTCTCAGAGGGGCTAGCTCTATCTTGCCTCATAACTCAGAAGGCTAACAGGGAACCCTAACAATTTAGGTTCTATCTATTACCCTCCCACCGTAGGTTAAACTGGAAACAACATGCCCGAGAAACTTCCTTTTTATAACACTTTACAACTTTTAACACTTAACGTTATTAACACAATACAGAAAACTGTGCATAACACTAATTACTATCCTTCCCCTTTTTGAATATTAGCTTTAGTGATTGTGGGTCTTTGTTGACTGTCCACAGAGGGGGTTCTCTGCTGATCTCTGGTGAATCCGGTATGTCTTCTGGCGGGGGTACAGGTCCCTTGATTCGTGTGTAGTGTGTCCAACCCCTTCCTTGTGTCCTCACAGCTGTATGGGAAGTTAACAATACTTGGAAAGGCCCCTTATATCTAGCCTTTAAAGGGCTGGTGTCCCAAGTCTTCACTAACACCCAATCTCCAGGCTCTATTCAATGTACTGGCGTTTCTAATGGTACAGCTTGAGGTACATAGCCGCGCCTTTGTAAGCTCTCCAGTGTCTTTGCAATAGTTACTAGATACTCTCTCACTGTCAATTCCCCTTCCTGATAGGTACTAATTCCATGCTGTGTGATCAAAAATGGGAGTCCAAAAAGCATCTCTTAGGGAGAGACTTTTAAATCTGATCTTGGCCTGGTTCTTAGTCTCATTAGAGCCAAGGGGAGACACTTTAACCAATTCATCCCCGTTTCTTCAATTGTTTTTGATAGAGTGTTTTTTAGAGTCCTGTTTACTCATTCCACCCTCCCTGAACTCTGAGGGTGCCAGGGGACATGCAATTCCCATTTTATATTTCAGGCTTTCATGATTTGTTGTAACACTCCAGCGGTGACGCGGGGGCCTCTATCTGAATCTATTCTATTAACTGTCCCATATCTGGGGATAATCTCTTCTAGGAAAATTTTAATTACTTCAGTTGCTGTTTCCCTTCGTGTTGGAAAAGCCTCCACCCAATGTGTTAGATGATCTACAACGACAAGTAGGTGTTCATATCCTTGGACATTGGGCATTTCAGTGAAATCCACTTGTACCGATTGAAAGGGACGTGTAGCTAGTGCTCTCCCCCCTGGTTCCGGCCTTCTCATCACCTTTTGGTTAACACATTGACAAATGGGACATCCCTTTCTGATGTTCTTTGCTAAAGTATAAACTCCTGCACAGAGGTATTCTTGCAAGAACTGATCACATATTCCTTGCACTCCCCAATGTGTACGTTGGTGTAAGTCTGTTAGTACTTGCTGGGCTAGGGCTCGATTGAGGAATACCCGTCCATCCGAAGTTGTCCATCCTTTCCCTGCTATATGTTTTAGGTCTAGGTCTTTGATAATTTTCTTTTCCCCTTCTGTCTTGGTTTGAAAGACAGGTGTCTGATGGGGGAAGAGCAAAGCCCTCTTGGAATGTATGAATCAAACCCCCTTCTCTCCGAATTATCACAATTTTGACAATTAAGGGAGCTCTCAGGCAAAGATATTGAGGGTAGGAATAGCAGTCCTTTACTGATATATGTATGTATATGTAAATAACAAAACAAAACAACAACTATTACTGCATTAACAAAAAAAAGCAACAACAACAACAAAACCTAGGAGCGTCAAACAGCTCTGCTTCAGAGAGGCCAGGGAATTTTGATTTCAGGGTCTTTTTCTTGAAGAGCGGGGCTGGAACAGGTTCTGGCCAGTGGATGAGATGAAAGTCAGAAGTCTTGCGGAATCAGCTGGAACGACGAGGTGTCTCTGCAGAAACAGGGTGGGGGTGCGGGGCCATGCCGCAGCAGAAGGAAAAGAAGCAGCACCGACAAAATGGAGCAGTGGCAGCAGGGCAGGAACGGCAGGAGGGAGAGACGAGCTGTAAGGTCCCGGGGCACCGGGGCGGATGATGCTCAGTTTCTCTCAGCTGGAATCCGAGGTGACTCCAACTCCTCTCCCTTGCAGCAAACTAAAAGCAGCCAGCTGTCTGTCCTTGCCGATGGCCAGAGCTGAACCGCTCTTACTCAGCCCCGGTGATTTCCTGCCCCTAACACCCCAGCTATCCCCCCGCCCCCCCCATACCTGGCCACTTCTTTTGTTTCGGAGAAGCACTTATAAATATTCAGTCGTTAGTCTCCAGGCAAGTCAGGGAAAAAATTCTACATAAAAAAAACCAAACAAATCTAACCACCATCACCTTCACTCTATGCCGGTTCCCCCAATGGCTGCTAATGGTCTGTTGCCTCTCCTAACAACATAACCTTTGCTGGGCTTTCTGATTTGAGGGCTGCCTCCTTTGCTGTTTGATCTGCTGCATAATTCCCTCGAGCTTCTGGGGTGTCCTTCTTCTGGTGTCCTCTAATATGAACAATGGCTATCTTTGTGGGTTTGCAGAGAGCTCCTAGGACTGATCTTATTAGTGTCTCATGGGTTATCCTTCTTCCCTTCGAATTAATAAATCCTCTTTCTTCCCAAATTTTGCCAAAAGTGTGGACCACCCCATAAGCATACCTAGAATCAGTATAGATGGTTCCACCCTTATTTTCCAGCTGTTCTAATCCTCTTTCTAGGGCATAAAGTTTGTAGGCTTGAGCAGAACAATGCAGCGGTAGGCTCCCTTGCTCAACCACCTTCAGATCTTTTCCTTCTGTTATGAGTATGAATGTTAATTCATGCCCGACTCCCTTTTATTGTATATAACTAATATTTTCTGAGATCATAATTCTGTCTGAGCCTTTTACGGGAAGTCTGTTTCAATGGGGAGCCTGGAAACCTCGCACGGGATACAACATTTGCATCTGAAGAAACAATGGGGCATCACAAGTTTCAGGAGGAGATCGTGGCTAACGACCGATGCTTAACGTGTGATCGTTATCATTCGATAAGGATAAGCTCATCAGCCTCTGCCTTGGACCCTCATCTAAAACTGAATTAAGAAATCATCACCTTTGATAAACCTTTTCAGCGACTGGAGACCAGTGCCCAACAACTATGGACTTTCATCTACACCAAAAAGAAAGACTTTGTCTCTATTGGGACTCAAGACTGAGGGCAATTTATGGGTATAAAAACCGGGATGCTGGCACGCCGAATTTGTGGACAGAGAGTTTGGCGTGTGAGAGGGCTGCTCTGTTCACCAGTGTCAATTCCTAGGCTTGGCACTTTATCCGTTGACCGTGGTTTTATTCCAAATTCTCTGTAATCAATAAATTCTCTTTTTATTATTTAATTTGGCTGGTTTGGCTCGTATCTATAACACTTCCACTACAGCATACCCTGACTTCTGTTTCCCATCCTGTGCTAGTTTGAAAGCAA
>WAAE01018868.1:0-110000 GCA_013400495.1 Nicator chloris
TTTTTTTTCCTCTTTTTTCTTCTCCTGTCCCACCCCAGCAGTTCTACAGAGCATCAATCTTCTCTCACATCATACTTTCCAATTCTCTACTCGAGAAGATAAAGCACACAAACCATGCCCTCCATATGCAAGCCAGAAAGCTTTCTCCCTGGAAACCACAGTTTAAAAAGTATTAGTTTTTGTTAACTTGGTTGAATGATCCCCATTTTAAGAACAGATAGGGCTTTCAGAAATTACTTTTCTTGGTGCCCTGAGAGGTTTTGAGAGGGCTGGATTAACAAAAAGTTTGTCTGGCACTTTCTGAAAGCATTCTGGAAATACCTCCAGGGGTTGCCTGGAATCTACTGCTTCTGCAAGTCTTGGCCAAGTATGGTGGATAAAAAGTAGCGTTCAGGTGATTTACTAGTTGCTTTGGGAATGTTTGCACTGTGTCATAGTGCACCAGGGACAGAATTACAGAATGGTTTGTATTGGAAAGGACCTTAAAGATCACCTTATTCCATCCCCCCCTTGGATGAGGCTGCACAGGGCCCCATCCAACTCGGCCTGGATATTTTGTGTCTGTAATATTTACTCCCCAGTTATTGATCACACAGGAGGACCACAATCTAAAAGAAGTCCTTGGTGTCACCTACAGGCAGCTCCAGACACCCAAAATAACCACACTGCAGCTACCAGGGAGCAGAACAGGCTCCAGAGCTTGAGGACTTGCTGCCTCAGCACAGCTTGCTTTTAATGAGCTTGCACATACCAAATATCTGCAGTCACACTGGACAAAACTGGAATGACTTTTGTATAAAATGTTTCCTGGTTGCAACAGGAACAGGTGCAATGAAAGGAAAAGGCAAAAGCAACAGCTTTTAACTTCAAAATCAGGCCAAGCTGGTAGAAACAGCTTGCAGAATGCTGACCATACTTTACATGTTTGGAGGGCAAAACACTTTTACTTACAAAATAGAGAAGTATCATTCTTATGTCAAATCATGAGGATTTTTATTTTTGTGACACAGGTTCATAGTGAAGCAGGCCTCACTCAGCCCAGGTAGAAGTCTCACATCCTGATCAATCCTTCCCCTCCAGTGGGATGCCAGGTACTTTTATGCAAGGGCTTGGCTGGCAGCAAATTAACTTCCTAGCTTTTAAATTATCTTCAACAGTTATGAGCCATTAAAGTCAAGGGAGGAATCACAGAAGACAAAATCATCTTAGGGGCTGTATTGGGCCCTCCAAGGAGCAGCAGCCTGAAATCCTGTAAGCAAAGCCAATCTCCTCTGCAGTGATGCTCACCCAAGGATGGCAGCAGCAGCAAGGCCTCCAAGAGCTGCCACAGTTTGCTGACACCATGTAACATCACCTTCACAGCAACATACTGTCCTCTCAGCAGGCTGAGGGCTGTCCTCAGCAGACACAAGCCCTGGGAGGCAGCTCAGCACATCACACACATCAGCTAAGGCTGCTGGTCCACCTTACAGCCAAACCAAGCTGGCAGCTCCCGGGACCAAAGCATGGGGGTGCCCTTTCTTCCTCCTCCCAGCGTCCCGTTTCAGGTTTTGTCATGATCTTGTGGTGGATTTGGCAGTGCTGGGGTAACAGTTGGACTGACCTTAGAGGTGTTTTTCATCGTGAATGATTCTATGATACCCCACTTTGCTCAACCTCCAGCCATGCCCCATTCTTCCCACCCCTGCTGGGGCTTATCTGGTTGCCCCATCATCTGCTTTCCCTCCCACACCTGCCCACCCTTCTTTGGCCCAGTTAGTTCACTAATTGCACAGAACACAATTGGCCCAGGTGATGCCTTAAATTTTAGCTTTCATGTTTTTCAAATTCTGTGCTGCCTAGGGGTGCAGTTCTGAGCCTCACATTAAGTGTTAGTCAGCTCTCTTCACAGGGCAGGTAGACAAAAATCCTTTTCCAGATGGAGACCAAGGACAACGGTTGGGTTTTCAGACCCAAAAGCATAAACAACGGTGGGCTGAAGAGAGAAAACAAGAAGGATGGAACTTCATAACCTGAAGCTGTAACTGGACAATTAATCCCAGTATGGAAATGGACCAAAACTTATAGAAGTGTGAGACCTCATGACTGGTTGTCCATTTTGTGACCATTTGGGGTCCATCTTGCATGCAGCCCTGGCCAGGCTCTTGTACTGCCCAAGGTGTATCCTTAAAGGCCTTTTAATAAGTACCTACTTTATTCTCTTAGCTCTGTCCAGTCTCTGTTCCAGATCAGCCTTCCCAAGGCATCACAGGGAGGGGTGAGGCAGCCAGAGCCAGCCTGACTCCTCTGCTGCTCATTCAGTTCATACCAGAGGGAGCAGAGGGACCACAGCCCCGGGGGCAAAGACCTCTGGTACCTGTGGCAACTTCAGCTCTGGAAGGAAAATCCTGCACGTTTGCGCCCGGCTGACACTGATGCGTTCTCTGCAGCTCCGGCTTTGTTTCCTACATCAACTACGCCACTTCTCCCTGCAGGAGGGAGGAACGGGAGGGGGCGCGGGGATGCTCCACCCAGGGCGGGGGATGCCGCGGTGCCAGCCAGCGCAGCCTGTGTGGTCCCAGCCCGAGCCACGGGGATTTCGCCGGGGAAGCCCCTGGCAATTCCTCCACCAGCCGGATCCTCTTCAGGGAAGCTGCCAAGAGCCCAATTAACACACCTACCCCATAAAAGCAGGAGTGGTGCTGCGCTGAGGGAAACAATCGACCACGCACTGAAGGGCTTTGCTGAATGGACTTAATTCAGCGCTTACGCCTTAAAGCTGAGCACAGCTCAGCTTTCCTGAATGGGGACAGGCACGTTTGGGGGCCTGCTGACCTGTCACCCAACATCAGCATCTTCTAAAGGAACAGCTCTTGGCACAAACAGCTCTTTCTTTCAGGAAAATGAAAAGAAAAAAAAAAAAAAAAGAAAGAAAACCAAGGAGAGGCTGGTGCTTTTGTACTCCGGAAGGTCACTGGTGGCTCCTGACGGAGGCGGTGGCAGCCTCACCCACCTCCTTCCCCTCCGTGGGGCAAGGGGAGACCTGCCCGGGACTGAATAGGGGAGGGAAACTGGGGCAGCTGGTGGGCCAGTTCTTTCTGGTATGGAAAAACATCGCTCTGTGAACATCCTGTGCCTACAGGAGAAGGGCATCGCTCCAGCGTCGCGTAGCCCCAGCAACCGAGCGAGCGGCTGTGACTGTTCTTAAGCCCTCAGAAGAGGCTGCAAATGTGAGTGCTGTGACCTGCCGAGTGGCTTTGTCCCCAGCACCGTCCTGTTTGGCTGCTCAGCACAGATGCAGGACCTATATTGGCTTCTCCACCTTCAGAGATGCCTCTCTCCCTCATGGCAGATGCTTTATTGAGTGCAGATTTAAATTTGGGAACCAGATTCTTCTTCTGTTCGCAAAGCTCTTTTCCTCTTTGCTGCTCTGGAAGTGCTGTCTGAATAAAGCTAAAGAGGGTGCTACTGGGGTTTTTAAGATAGGCTGGCAGGTTTCTGCCCATGTGGCTGTGAACCCTTTTAGAGCTGTGGGTGGGAGTGCAGTGACCACGCCAGGATCACTCAAAGGCTCACCAAGGTCTGATGCTGGAGGCACCAGGCAGGGCAGCACCCCCAGGCAGGGGTCACAGTGGCACTGATGGATGGACAGACGGACAGAGGAAGGTCTGGGACTCCAGCAGCTGCACAGCTCCCACAGCCAGAAGGCTTCAGGACTTCTCTCTTTCCACACTGCCAAGCTAAGGGCTTGACCCCAAATTCCCAGGTTTAAACTTCCATGGGTTTTCTGTCAGATCTGTGATGTTTCACTTATTCAAGTGAGAGAGAGATAACTGCCTGCCTTTCCACGAGCCACCCTCTCAACCACAAAGCTGTCTTCTCTCCTTTCTCACCAAAATCAAGAGAGAAGTGCTGAATCCCAAAATCACTCACAGCACTAAGGATGGGATAAACACTGCAGATTTTTAACAATTACAAGAAGAAAAATTGCAAAGCAGAGGGTATGTATTTGTCACGTGGTGAAAACAGCTGTAGGACTTTTGAAACAAATCCAGCTCTTTCTACTTTTTTTTTTTTCTTCTTTTCCCAGGGTTAGTAACATTTTTCTTTTACAAGCAAATTATTTGTTAAAAAACACATAAAGACATGTCACACCAAGCTGTCCCTGGGTGTTTCATGTTCATTTTCCCCCCTCCCAAAAAAAGAGTTTTCCTATAACTAAAGAATGAGAAGGAAGCAACTAGAAATCTGTAATGGTTCCATTTATTAATACGTATATCACAAATACTCACAATATCAATGCATTCTCGTTGGCATGCTAGACAGAGGCATTATTAAAAAAGTCCTATTTTTTTTAAAAAGGTTTTAAACTTTTGCTTTCCCCCAAAAATATTTCATATGCCTGTTTATTTTTTTGTGATTTTTTTTTGTGTCTCTGTGTGTGTTTTTATTTCAATTTGATTAAACAATGTATTTGGTGGCTGCAACCTCAATGCAAAAAGAAAGAAAACAAAGAAAGAACAGGAAAAAAGTATGAAGGCCGCAGTACAGCACAGTTCAATTAGTTCATAGCTACGTAAATAAAAATAAAGGGAGCAAAAACTTCTGCCTTCACAGTAAGCAACAACACAGCTTAATAACAGTATTACACAGGATCAGGTTCCCAGGCAAAATGCACTAGACAAAGCCTACCGGGATACGCACTAGGCATACAACACTGAGTAAGAATCAAAGATGTAGAAGAACATCAGGAATAACAGTTCCCTTCAAGCACAACATTTTAACATCATTTTCAAGTATCTTTATGTTATGTTACTGATTCCTCTGTTTTTGGGGAAAGCGGGACAGGCGCAGGGGAAGGGGGAAAGGATGGAAACCTTAGTAAAGCAATAAACAAAACGAGAAATTAAGATAAAACCAAAAGAATATATATTTCATATACCGGTTTATATGAACGTGTGCAACACTTATTAACCATGGTGAAAGGCTAATTACGCCCTCCAGTCACTACATGCACAGCCCGATCAATGCTGTTAATGAGTTACCTTTGTTAACTTACGATGCAACTACTGTGTGACCAAGAACATACAGACGGTGCCGTCCCACGCCGAGCCGCGGGGGCGGGGGCTGGCTCCGGAGGCCGAGGGGACCCGGCCGCTCTCGGTGGCACCGTGGAACTTCACAGGATGGGACACTACGCATGGGACAGTTCGGGGGGTGAGTGCGAGTGTGCGCGCACACGGGCTTGCTCGTGGGGGTGTGCGTGCGTGCGTGCGAGAGACAGTGTGTGCTAGAACATTCATGTCAGTCTTTCTCCAATTCTGCAGCTCCTGGTCTTCACACAGGCTCTGGACTTCACACTCCTTGAAAGACTGGAGAGCCGGGAGGATAAAAAAAACCAAAACAAACAACAAACCAACAAGTGGGTTGCTTTGGTTGCTAACAGGATTCAAGGCAGATGTTCTGCTGTCTCTTTCCAAGACTGAAATGACGAAATTCTACACTGCATTTCCCTCCCGCCTTTTATTTTTTCCCCACCACACACAAACTTGGGATGAAAATCCCAAAGCAAAGAAGCCCATGGGAAGGCTGAATTCTCAATGAACATGCTCAGAATGTAGAACTCGCTGTCTTCAGCAGAAGCAGCACAGCCACAACAACAGAGCAAGGCTTTTACAGTTTTACCACCTGGAAAACGGGAAAAGCTCACCTTGTTACACCATCTCATACTGGTTAGCAGTAATAAACCGGGACAGACAGCATGCCAGCAGCATCCCGATCAACTGCTCCAGACAAGACAGAGACAGAACAGAATTTAAGTTAAATTACATCAATGCAGTGCATTGGTAAACATGTATTTCATGTTCTGGAATTATTATGCACAATGTATTTATGCCCTATTTTAAGGACTGCTCTAATTAGAAAAACAACATTAAAATCTGTCATCTCTCTTTGTCAGATCTTCCTCTTGATTTTTATCATTTGTTTGACAGGCAGCATGCCTTTTTGGTATTTTTCAATCCTGCTGTCAATGTCTGGCCAAGCCAGATGTGGATGAATAAACTGTTGGGGGTATCAGCATGTGACAGGCTGTGTTTCACTTGCTCCACCTGGATTCCTCACCACCAACACCCATCAGTCCCGAGAGCTGGTGCCTTTAACTTCTTTATCACCGTGCCAGGGAAAAGCTTCCTGATGTCCCAGAGTGGTTATGCTTCCTTTACAAGTGATGCAGCACTGTAGAAATGAGTGCTGTAAATCTGGAAATAACTTTTTAAAAAGTCATTCACTGTTCCCTTGGCTGTCACTCAGATTATTGAAAACAGATCCCAGGTTTGCACTCATCAATAAGCACTCAGTCTTTTCAGCGTTTTGTTGACTGCAGTTTCTTAGTGCTTCCTGCACGTGCCAACAGTGTTAATATGCTGTAAATAATTCAACCTCTCTTTTCTCATTGGGGTTGGTCAATTAATTAACTCCTCAGCATATCCAGAGCATGGCTCTGTATGACTGGCTGGCTGCTCATCCAAACTGGCTCCTCCTATTTCACTCCTCAGGATTTTGTGTCCCTTCCCCTAGACTAGGCAGTGGTCTCTGTTAACACAATCATCATCAAAATACACATCTTCTGCACCAGGCAATTGCTTAATTTGGGCTGGCACCAGCCCAGAGCAAGGCCAAACCAGAGTAACTCAAATCTGGATAAACTGTTTCCTGTCCCTAAGATGTCACAGTCCTTGTCAGGCCACGCTTCTTTTGCCAGAAATTTGCTCCATTTCCTGTTTCAGTGTCCACTAGGGCTGTTCTGGGAATTTCAAAAGGGCACTGTCACATTTAAAAGCAAGTTGAACCCTCCTGTTCCTCACATGCACCCCCTGATTTTGGCTCCAAGGATGACACTGCCTTGGCTATAACTAGATGTGGGGCACTGGTACCACCTCCTGACCAACCTCCAACAAAAACCAAAGCTACCAGTGTCCAGGGGTTGTGGTTTTAGTTGCCAAAACCACACGTGTGTGGTGAAAACCCTCCTCAGCTCTGAAAATGTCACTTCATACCAAGAAGACATTTTAGCCCTTTTGTTGCCATTTCTACTCATCACTGGGAGGATGATTTAATCAATTGTTGAAGGCCTTGCCGAAAACCAACCACATTCTACAGGTTACATGACACTCCTGCAGCTGACTCATGCACTGTTGCTTTAGCTCAGATCAGTTTTGGAGAATGAGATTTGTGTTTTGGACAGTGCTGTGTATTTCTCCATACTCTGCCAGGCTGAACAGAGTGAGTGCCTGTGGGTGGCCCTGTCTCACCTCTTTCACTGTCACTTTTCTCTGTTTGTGGTGACTTTCAGTCTTTCTTCACCTTCCTTGGCTGGACTCAGAAGTTCTCTGCCTTACTGCATTTTTCAGTAAGATGAACTTTGTGGTGTATTTAATCCAAATTGTTTTCCCTGAGCAAATTCCAGCCCAGACCCAAATCAATTCCTCTCTGCAATGGCCAAGAATATATGTACACTGCAGTTGTTTGTTTATTTTTCCCCATCACAAGCACCCAGATTACAGCCACTGCTCTTCTCAACCACAGTCTGCTGCTTGTATCAAGTTTACAAGGGGAAAGATGCTGTAGCCTCTACAAATAGGAAACCACAGGCTTTCCCCCTTCAACTGGAGCAGTCTTCTCCAGATACCTCTAATTAGGGAATCTTCTGTCCTGTGCAGGCTGTAACTCTAATAATCAGTGTGTCTAAACTTTGTAGCATCTGCAGGCATGTAATGGTGTTTCATTTTACTAAGCTCACTCTTAAGACAAACAGCAGGTTACTCCTGAATGTATCTTCATGGTCTTTGGCCCACTTACTGATTCTTGGCTCTGACCTTAGGCTGGTTTAGGCATTTAAGTGGTTATAGTGATATAATGTTTAACTCTGTATTTCAAAAATAATGGCATGCATATCAAGCCATTGCACACACATTTTATTCAGCATTTCTAAGTGCTACCAGGACATAGCAGAGCTATAATAAATATTCTTAGAAATACTTTGAATGCATATAAAAACGTGTTTTTCAATGTGTTGACTTCCATATTTAACCACAAGAGCACTGTTCCTCCTGTAGCCAAAAAGAGGCAACATTGTACTGAGTTGCTGGATTTTCTTCACGGTGCTCTTTCATTACAGACACAACTAACAGTCCTCTGCATTTAAGTCAGGCTAGAGGCTCCCAGACTGTGCAGCACAAATCAGCACTCTCCACCCTGCCTTGTTCCCTGCATTTGTTCCACCACTTGCCTCCTCTGCTCTTCAGGCAGGAGGAAGCTCCTTATCCTATTGTGCACCAGGTCCCCGCAGCTCCTTTGAAAAACCAGAAGAATTGGAGTTAAAGGATTCCCACAAAGAAACTGCTGCTGGGAGCTGCATTCATTTCCCTGCACTCTCATTGCCTCTCAAATGCCCCTTCTCAACTTTTATCCACTTATTCATTTATTTGATTTTACTGTCTTGATTTTTGAGTGCTAACATGTCAGACTTTGTTCTGCATTTCTCTTCTTACTTTTTTCCTTTCTTCCCTTTTTTCCTAAGATTATCTTGGTCTTCTGAGCTATTACATAGAAAGCAGAGAGTTTTCCATACCCTGGTCTTGGCACAGGAACCTTGAAAATGCTGACATATTCTTTGGTTTAGGCAACTGGGAAACCCACACCCCTCAGGTGTGTCTTCTGCACTACCAACTTGTTGGCCACAGGTCATTCCAGCAAGCAGAATACAGTGAATTTCTCATGGTTTCTAGGAGCAATCTCAGGCACATCTTAGTTCTGACCATTGAAGACCATCCAAAGCACATTTTGTAGCAGTCTTATCCCTCCTGTACACATTATAACTGGCTTTTTAATACATTTATTCTGTAGGAGTCACCACTGACTAAAAGCTGTTCTGCATGACATATTTATTACACTGAAGAGAAAGAAACTGAATTGCAATTTGAATTTCCACTTTATTTTGGGTTTTGGTATCATCACCATTTTTCATTCTTTGGGAGAATTTCTATAAATAGAAATGTGTTGAACTAACTTGGAATTCATCAGCACATCAGGTTAGCCAAAACTGGGGGGGTTTAATCCATCAGGAATAATTTTTTAGCTCAATACCTTGTCATATTCTCAAAATGTAGATCTCCAAACATGCAGGTTCTCTGGCTCTAGTTTAAAAGAGGGAATTTTCTATGTCACATGTCACTTATTTGAGTCAGCCTCCTGTGCTGTTGTGTGCCTCTGTCACAGGTCCCTCCTCCACACTGAAGCCACCGTGATTTGGTGTTTAGAAACAGATTAGTCTTTAGAAACAAGCCAGTCTTAGACCAGATTTCAAGTCACACATTGGATGCTGACGTGGATCCCACTCCCTAAGCCCTGAGCAAGTCCCAGCCTCCCTGTGCTCAGGGAGGAGTTGTAGCAGACAAGGTGGATGATGTTTGCACCAGAGCTGCACCCACGTTCAGGCAGAGCTACCCACATTCATGCTGACAGGAAAGAGGGCAGGTGGATGTTGCACAGTTGAGAGGGCCCATGGCTGCAAGGGAATTTATTTCAGAATGATGGGACCTGTATATGCCCAACAACTTGTTTGGAGCATGTGGAGAACACCTGATTTCCAGCCATTCAGCACAAAGGGAATAATGTGGCCTGAGCATTGCACTGAGTCTCCCCTGCTCACAATCTATAAACCCCTCCAGACAGTGTCTCTTGCATTCCTTAAGCCAATGCCTGCACTGTAGTTTTATCTAGGCACAGCTCTCCACCATCTATGCAGTTTACATAATTTTATTCTCTGTTGGGCACAACACAGCAATCATTTTTCTGCTCTGAAGAGCACCTGCTAAACTGAAATAATTCCACCTGGAAGTCAGCACTGGCATCCAAGTCCAAAAACAATCAAATTTTATTTTATTGTTATTTCAAACCTGAGGAGCAGGGCAGACAAGGTCAGCAACGCAGTGTTTTTTATAAAAACTCTTGACTCTGATGGGGAGGTCTGTGCCAGGCCTGTAAGATTTGCAATGCCATTACATCAACTTTCCCTATTTCTGGGCATCAGCACATTCCCCATGCTAGTCAACACCTAACAAATCACGTGAAGGAAAGGCCCTTGAGCACGCTTTACTGTAGAAGAGCAACATGATTTAATTTGTCTT
The DNA here is from genome assembly GCA_013400495.1 of Nicator chloris. Classification (NCBI taxonomy): domain Eukaryota; kingdom Metazoa; phylum Chordata; class Aves; order Passeriformes; family Pycnonotidae; genus Nicator; species Nicator chloris. The sequence goes on from WAAE01018868.1 coordinate 10,170, forward strand.
TTATTTAGATTAAACCTATTCTCACTGGGAACAGTGAAACCTCGCCCACAGCTGGAGCCCTGCCTGGCATTCCTGCCAGCCACCTTAACCCAAAATCAATTTGTAAACACTGTCCCTGATTGGGCCCAGCAAAACAGATTAGGCAGTAAATTACAGCTTGTTACCTTCTATTCTTCACAGCCTGGGAGAGCTGCATTCTTCTCCTCTGCAGCCTCTCTCTTCTCTTTTTTACATGTTTGCTAACACCCCAAGCAGCTGGGTATGTCCTTGCAGTGCCAGAGCCCAGTGCCTGTGCTGGGGAGTGACATCCCCACCTGGCAGCCGTGCTCACGGTGCCACCAGCAGTGTGAGATGCCAACACCACATCAAAACACACCTTGTCTTCCCCCTCAGTCACAGGGACAAACACACCTTGTGTTTCCCCTCAGTCACAGTTGCAAGGCAGCCCATGCTGCCTGCAGCCTGCCATGGAACACCCACTAAAGGCTTTCAGGCAGTACTGGTCCTCACTTTTTCCCCCAGCAGCATATTTTACAATTCTACTCATCTAATTTTTCTTTTGGATAGCTTTACATGAGGCATTTAAAAAGATGCTTTGCAGCCTTCTGGCTATCTAGAATCCAAACTGAAACCCAAGCTTGGAGTCCTGTAGCAGTAATCAAGCCATAATCAAGGCTGGAGAAGAGTATCAATGCTGTCACCATTCACCAAGAACTAGAATAGCCTATTAAAATGATCTTGAAGGTCTCTTCCAACTTAGTCATTCTGTGAATTCTGTGTAAAAAAACCCCTCTGCTTGTCCATGGACAAACAGCTCCAGATTGTTCACCTTTTCTGGATCCCAAAAACCTGACATGCAGGCACATGCTCTGGGCAGCTGCTGCTGTGATGAACCAACATTTCCACCCACACCAAACCACAAGCTCCTCACATCCAACACCTTGGCTACAGGGCATCAGGCTTCCAGATGTGCCCAAGGCAGGGCAGTCAGCCAGTCTGAGCCCAGACAATTTCAGGACTCTCTCAGGCTGTGTGTATGCTGATGGAGAGGATGTGGGGGCCACTTTCCATACAGCTTGGGGACAGTTTTGAATTGTGCATACTTCCCTCTCTCTCATTTTTGCATGTTTCCAGTAGAGTCCTTGCTGTCACATATGAAGTGACTGGTATAAAGGAGCATCTTGTTGAAAGATGCAGGTGTTTTCCTGTTCCTTCTTGATCAGAACAACCTGACCAGACCTATATTTTCCCCAGTTCCTGTCTACATAAACGCAGTTTGAATATCATGGAGCAGAAAACCTCTTCTTAGCTCTCCTCTTGTTGCTCTTGTGCCACGCTCCTTTTGGCACAGACAAGGAGTTGGTTTAACAATCTGATTTTGGTAGACTTATCGTCTCTCAGTGTTCACTGTTAAAGGGAAAATAAGTAAAATTGGGCACAAAGTGTCCCCTCCAGGCTCCAGGCCCAGGATGGGGAGGCCTGAGGGTGCACTCGTTTGAATTCTTGAGTCTTTTACGAACAAATAAGAGCTCTTAGAAGATAGAAGCCTACCTAAACAATGGATAAGCTATTTGTCTTCTTAGCTGTTTATGCTCCATTTAAGCCAATGTTTTATTGGGTTAACCTCTATTTGACCCAGTGGAGGGACAAGTTGTTTTCCTTGAACTAGTCATTAGCTCAACCGTAACTGATATTCCCAAGGAGAAACTTCATTTAAGTTGAAAAAAAGAAAATCAATGAACAGATGACCTCAGGACTAATGAGCATGCTGAGTTCAGTCCCTTTCCATAATCTTTCCCTCCTTGAAGTCCAGGTAAAGAAAAAGAGGGGAAAAGAAAAGGGGGAAAGGGGAGTGTTTATGCACTTACCTGTGAGAATGCAATTCCAAAAGCCACTCCAGCTATGATTCCCATATTTGTCTCCATAAAACTGGTCACCAAGTCATAACAGCCCTGGAAAACAAACATCATCATTCCTTGTACTGACCTTCCCTGCCATGAATGCATACATAAAAATTTCTCATTTAAAACGAACTCTGGCTAGACAATATTTCTGCTGTACTTCCCAACAGTGTCACCTTTTTATAAAAATACCAATTCTGACTGAATGACATGGAGTTGTGGAAAAAACCAGTTTCTTTTAGAAACAAATGCATTTCAACACTTTTGAAATCTAAATGTGACGTTGCTCTCGTTTTTATGGGTCTTTTTAAAGGAAGTCTGTTAAAACCAATACAGCTCTGACCCAAAACCAAACCAGTAACAATACACCAATGTTATAATACAATACAGATGTCAGAAATGAATAAATTATGCTGATTTCTTAATACTCTAGGTATTTAATAAAGTGTTCCTTGAGGCATTCTGCTTGCCTGTACCCATCAAAGGACACCAGGCAAGGCACTGAACAGCATGTAACTTTAAACCATGTAACAAACTTATCAAGGGGTTTGTATGAATTTTCTTGGTTCATTTGCCCTTGGACATAGAACTCCCTGTCCTGCTCCCCACACCAAATCTTCTCTCTGCTGATTTGCTTTCTCAGGCATCAATTCACAGCTCAGACTGGGGCCAGGGGATTCATGTACAATATCAGCCCTTCTCTTGGATAGACTTTTTTGAGAGGTTTCCCCTCAGTACAATAATGTTTGCCAAGATTCTCCCCTCACCTATTTAACCCCTCAAAAAAGCGTTTGAAAGCATCGCCTAGTTTGTGGTGCCTAAATTAATCTAAGCAAGTGACTTGATATGTGAAGTAAGAAAGAATGATGGCATCTTTTTTTCTTTCATTATTAACCCATCCGTCCCCACAATCCAAAGTCACTGCTCAGCCCCTTTTGCCACCTTCCTCAAATGACCAACACTCTGGCTTAAGGCCAGTCCTGAGGAGTTTTATACATTATAATTTTATCCACTTTTTCAGAAATTGGAAGACTCAGAAATAACTTTACCCAATTTGGACTCCTGTCCCATAAGAAAGAAACATCTCCACATTTCACCTACATCCACACACCCCTCATTCTGCAAGCACTGTAGGAACTCTTGATGACCTCAGAGCATCAGGTGCTTGTAAAAAATAACAGCAAGAAGGACAAACAATGTCCTTTATTACAGACAGGCCACTCATTAAATAAACTGTACCATTTCTTTAACTTCTTTTATAACATCATACAACATTTAATCCTGAGAGTAATGAAGTGCTGAACCTAAGAGTAGCTGAAGATCAGCGCAGCTGGTCCTGATTAATTTCTGAAATGTTTATTTATGTGTACATATTAACTATGTTTTACCACAGTGTCTGGTAGGTCTGATTCAAGCTTGTTTATTTAACCCACCAAGCAACTATAGTTTGCATGTCTTACACGTTATGCAATGAGATTAGACTTCTCAAGCAGTATTTTCATTCTGTCTGACATGGCTTAATGCTCTCCCAGCTCTTCTGAAATCTATTCTCTTGAAGAGCCTTCAAGAGATGCAACACCGAAGCACAGTGGTAATTTGAGGGAGACAGAAGATCTTGTCAACAAAACATGCAATGGCAGAGTTTTGATCACCCTCCTCACGTGAAGACTCTGTTTTCCCAGGCCACACTAATCTGTTTGCTGGAGCACATTGTTTACATACGGCTTAATTGCTCAGTCCTTACTGTGCATGCACTGAGAGTGCAAGCAGCACCCAGGAGCTGCACTACAGCACACAAGTGTGTGAAGCACGGCCTGAGCACCTCTGGGTGCTGACCCAGAGATCCAGAGCACAGAAGGGACAGTTTACAAAGGATCTGATCTTTCTTGACTCCATGTAGCTGCTCCCCTCTTAAGATTTTAGAGAGAAATAGTTCTTGAGGTTTCTTGGTAAAGAACTGTGATTAAAAGCCCTAGATGAACATTAATTAGCTAATCCTAATGACAGCTCCTAAAGTTAGGTATTAGTGCTGTTGGAGATGAAGAAACAGAGAGCTTAAATAATTAACCCAAGGTCACTAAGCAAGTTAGGGTCAGAATTGGCAAAGAAAATCCAGGAATGCTGTCTTTTAGTCCTGTAATTATATAATTAGTTTAATCCTCTTTGGTTAATTCATTATTAGTCCTCAGAAACTGCTAGTAATTTGATTAGCTTATAGAGAACTCTTCTTACTGATAGTTTTGCAAGATCCACCAAAAGATGTAATCCAAATATACTTGTCCACAGGCATGGTGAGAAGGGTCTTCCACAACACAGGCAATAAACATTTTCCTTTTTCTCCAACACACAGAGAGCAAAGGGCCTGTTTCCAAGATGAGCAAGGGGCTTGGGTCAGAGGCAATGATGTTTGCTACCTATCTGAAGTGAAAGGATAGGGCCAAACAACATTTTCTCCTTCTTGTTTTTTATTCCCATGCACCTTTCAGAAGCATCCCACTTTGCTCAAATGTCTGGGACAACTCCAATATCTCACAACTGCTGAACAGAAATCTGCAACTTTTGATTTTCAATGGCTATGTCAGGAAATGAGACAAAACCATATCAACTTCCAAACATCCAAATTTCCTCTAGGTAATTAAATCAAGTAATTACTTCAACAATTTCCTGAGGAATCAGCAGTCCTTTTCTGTCAGGTGACCTGTTCATTTGACAGGAGAGCAAGGAGCAAGAATGGCTGGAAATGTGTTTGTATTTGTGTTTGTGCCCTGGACTAGCACATACGGATCCCTCAGTTGCTTCCTACAATTCAGCAGGCATCCTGTGCCACAAGGAACTCAAAAGTGGACAGGGATTTCCCTGTGCAGGCAGAGCAAGCCTGGCACTTGGGGGAAACAGCAGATCAGTGCTGGGAGTGCAAACAGTACCTAAATGTTTGTGCAGCCAGGAAAGGCTCAGAGTGCACGGCTGTCCTGAACTGCAAAGCTGGGACCTGCTGGTGGAACACCAGTCACACCTGAAAGCTTTCCTGCTGGGAAGAGGAGCAGAAGCAGGGGCTCAGGGTGGGCTGCCCAGGAGGCATCATGCCTGCTGTGGGTGCTGGCTATACTGCACATGCCCTAGATCCACCCTGCCCTGCCTCTCACCTTCCTCCAGCTCCTACAAAAACATCAAGTTAAATTCACAAAGAGCAGCTGAACAGAGTGGCTCACCCTCTGTACTCCTGCAAGATTACTCTGCTGGTGGTGACTGTGAGTTACTCAACCAATGGACACCACCAGCATTCCACACATCTGCAACGAGTGGCTCTCATTAAACCATTGCAAAAAAAAAAAAGAAGAAAGGCTTAGTGGAAAATAATCCTCTAGTATCCCTTTCACAATACATGCCAGAAAATGTTGTCTACTTGACTGGTTTTCAAAGATGCTTCAGGCTGTGCTCAGCCACCAGTCCAACCTTCTGAGTCACAGGTGACTGAGGTGAAAAAGACAGAAACAGAAGAGACTGAGGCATTTCCATATTTCCCCTGTTGTCTACTTAGGACTTCTATTTATTTTTTAAATAGATCTCTGAAAATAAAAACAGAAAAGAAAATAATCTGTAAGTCTAAGCTGTGCTGCAATTTAGAATGGTGATTTAGCCACAATATCATCCCTCTTACCACAAACTGTTCCCTCTCTTGCAAATCTCAAATGAGAAAGAATTGATGACACACCAGCACTTGAAGCAATAACTTGAATTTCACTTCTTCAGCACAGTGTCTAATGCATAGATGCTGCATTATTTTCTCTTTATTCTTCCCTTTCTTAGCGTTTTCTGTATTTTTATTTTCTAATTATTAATTTTCCTCCTGTTCTCCCAACTTGCCTTCTGTTCCTGTTTCTCCCAACTTGTTCTTCTATTTCCCAACCCACTCCTTCAGGTGACCCCAGGGAAAGGGTCACCTTGGCTGTGCTGTGCTCACAGCCCTACATGTTCAAAGATTTTAGCTCACAGTAGATGTACCCACCAACCACAACCTTTACCTGTGCTTCCTCAGAACTGCTGCATCTGGGATTGGGTTTGAGAAAGGCCAGCTTAAAGAATATGAAGGAAGTGCAGGACCAAGCCCATCCTTACCATCACTCCAGCTTTATTTGCACATTATCAACCAACAATTTAAAATGAAATGCAACTGCAAGCAGCCACACACTCCACTGGCGTGCTGGATGGTGTCACAAGTGCCTCTGGCACAAGGTTACTGGTACCTTCTGGTTTACTTTAGTGGCAGCCACGGTCATGTTGCGCAGATCCTGAGTGTTACAGTCACTGGAGTTCATGCAACAGCTCGTAGGGATGCCGTGCTTGAAGAAGTAAGGGCTGGTGCTCCAGTTGGTGTAGCTCTGAATGCCACAGCAGCTCAGCTAGGAGGGACAAGAGGCAGGTTTAAAACACACAAACAAACAAAACAGAATTAAAACTAGATCAGAATCATCCCGGCCCACTTCATAAGCTCATAATCAAAATAAAGACAGGGCACCTCAAGTTTTGAAAAGCAGACACCACCCCTGCCCCACAAATTACAAAAGTATCAGGGATGTAATTTACAGAACATGGGAGCAGATGACCTACTAAAAAGAAGGTATTTTATGAGCAGAACTATTATTTGTAACATTTGACAAAGGTCTAGCCATAAATCCATCTCTTTTAATTGACAGTCTGTTGGGGTTTTTTGTTTGTTTTCTGTACTTTTTATTTGATTAAACATGGCCCTGTAAATTCAAGACCTCAAAGCATTACACAGAATTCCATGTAACACATATAGATTCAAACTAGTACAAATCAATAAGGTGAAGCCTCTCTAACTCACCAAAATAATTTCTAGGACAATTCACTGAGCTGTGAATAGAAAGAGACCATATGTTCACAGGGTGTATCTAGGAAGTCAGCTAGTAAACCCTAAATTGGGAATGATGTTCTGATTTAGATTCTAAGCTAGAAGAGAGAGTATGTGCTGAATTTTCTGCATGGAAGGGCTTATAAATGCAGTTCCTGTAAAAAGAGAACTATGAATGAAATGAACACTTTGCTGCAACAGAAACACTGAAAAACTACTCAGAACTATTTCGTTTGGTCAACTCCAAGGAATCAAAAAACTTAAAATACAGGTTAGCATTATGCAAACAGACAATTTGACAGCAGAAGATATTCAGTTTGGAGCACTGCAGTAATCTGCTAACCAGTTTCAATCAGTTTCAACCATGCTGAGTGTCCAACATAACAGCTGTAATTTCTAAAGGCCTAGAAGTCATCGATACAATTACACAGACATTTCAGCCATTCATCGAGTTACAATCATATGGAAAGGAAAGTGCCTCATAGAACGTATTGCAAACTGAAGGAACAGCTTCTTGCTATGGTAGAGCTTCCAGTGGGAATGTAAATGTGAATTTTATCACTCTGTGTTGTAGTTGGTGGACCTGGTCTCTTGTGGGTGGCATCCCCAACTAGTTTGGCTGTGCTGTGGCATTTGCTCCTGCCCTGTGCCCTGCTGGAAGGCAAGGCAACCCCCCACTGCCCTGCTACCACCCCTGAGGGTCAGAAAGGCTCTTCTCCACCAACCTCCCATTCCATCCCTCCAGCACAGCTTCCACTGCCAACCTCAACAGCTTTCCCCTCAGATTTCCTCTGGTGAAAATATACCCGGTTTTTCTCCTTAACTCACTAGGTCTCCTTGGCCAGCTTCTCACTGTGCTTGTGAAGAGAACTGCTGCACTTTATCAGTGATGCAGGACACAAGATTATAAAACCCTCTCTCACCCAGCTCAAATTTAAAACATTTTATAATCTTACTGGCAAATTCCCTTAGGAACAAGGTGTGTTCTTTAGGAGTAGAACTGCCACCTAAACCTAATTCAAGATCTGGGACCAACAATGAGCCAGTGGGACAGGCCTTGTCTTTATCAGACAGCTTTTTCACTAAAATTCAGTCATCCTGGGCAAGCATTTCAGTTGAAGTACTTTCCCTTTAGGTCAGTTTTGCCAGCCTCTCATTTTGCTTGCAAATTACAGCCTGCAGATTGAGCCATCTTCACGCTCTGGGATCAAATCCATGCTTTCTCTATTGACAAATGTTTGGTATCCAGTTTTAGACTTACACTTTCCTGTACGTTATCCACTGCCTGGCTCCGCTCATCGTTGTTGTTGTAATTCTGGATTGCTTCAGTGTATGTCCTAAGGAAAGTATCCTTGATCTGTGAGGGTGAGGGGGAAAAAAACAGCCCACGTGAGCAACAAGAAGCACAACATCTGAAACAGTTCTTGCAGGAAGCAAATGCATTTCCAAATTTCCTAACAAGACACCCAAACTAGCCCTTCTCAGTTGTTTTTAAGGATGTTTTTAGAGCTAGCAGAGCTCCCTCTTAACTGTCAGGAATCATTCATGCCATTTTTCCAGTGGCATATCAGATGCAGAAACAAGACTACCCCAGCAAACTGATATGTTTAAAAAAACTGTAAAATGACTTAACCTATCAAAAAGGTATCGTTTTATGCTTTTCCCCCCACACTCTTTGTTCCAGCACTAAGTTTGCAGGAGACTGCCTGCTTCTCCCTGCTCATGGATGCCAGGTGGGAGCCAAAGCCATTGGCACCAAAGTAAGACATGAATCTCCTGACCAGGCATCCCCAGCGTCAAAGGGATTTGGGTAAGGAACAAGAGGTCCCTCAGCTGGAAAATGTCAGGCATATCATCAGGAATGGCACTTTGACTGGGTGGGAAAGGGGCTGGGAAGCACTTGATGTGAGCAACCCACACGGCTGTGGCCCTCACAAGAGGCTGCCTCTCCCAAAAGGGAGCAGTCTGGGGCTGCTGCAGGTGAGGTGGGGTGAAATGGGAATCCTCTGCAGGTGGACAGGTGCCTCAGGACCACATTAAAAACAATCCACTGCTCGCAAGGGTGGACAGCAGAAAACTCTACAGCAATGGAAATGTCATGTCAAAAGTGAAGACTCGAAAACCAGCTAATACAAAGAGAAGAGACAAGGAGGGTCTCTGGGGTTGCTCTGGTTCAGTGCCAGTGGCATGTAGGTCTGTGGACTTACAGCCAGAGATAGACCTGATTACAGTGGATAAAGCAGAAGTGTTACTACAAATCTAGACCATCACTCTTTTTTAAAGCTTCTTCCTGTCCCAGTTTCCTACCTCACTCTACTTCTAATCTCTCCTTACTCTGAAGATAGAAATGAAATCCCATCCCACTCCCTCCCCACCCCCTATCTCATCTCTCCCCCCTCCCCCCCCAAAAAGAAAAAGATTTACAAAACAGCAAGTCTGGTGTGATGCAGAAGTTGTCTCTGCCTTATATAAACCAGAATTTGCCTGGCTGAAAAAGCTGTGCTTAAGAAAGGCATTTAATCTATTTTGCAGTCCTCAGCATATGCAAAAGAGTGAAGGAGATCTTACATAGTGGACACACAAAACCTGATGACTCCAGGGCTCCAGAGTAAATCATGAGGCAGCTGAGGGCAAGAGCTTTGGTTAAATCCCTTCATTTGGAATCAGGTAGGTTTTTAAGAGCTGTACAAGTTACTGTTCCACATCAGCCACATCCCTGGAGATGTGCTGGAGCCCCCAGGCTCAGAGCCCCACACTTCTCCACGATCCAGGGAAGTTCTCAGCAGCTCCTGCCCAGGGAGGTGCTGCCAGATGTAAACCCAGCACATTTCCACCTACCTCATGGCGAAAGACAAACCCTGAAATGCCAGCCACGAGCTCAGCCAGGAACACCAGGGACAAGAACATGGCATACTGAAAAGGCAGGAGGCAAGAGAAGTCAGAGCATGCTAGGCTTTTGTCTCAGCACAGGTATTATCACAGAAAATGTAACTTTCCCCTCTAGGCACCCTTCAAAGGTGTTAAAAAAACCAAAGGTCTTTTGGAGGAGATACACAGGTTATGACCTGAATGTAATACATGTGTTTATACAAGTCACAACTGATAGATATTGCTAATTACTGGCTTTTCTGACATTTCTGTTCCCACGTTTCTTAGCATTCTTGTATAAATTAGAACACACTCACATGCCAGAGGTGAATCCAAGTCACTCAGGTTTTGATCTTGCAATAAGGAGTACAAACAGACCCTTCCTATTTGCACAGTGCTCTGCTAAGGTTAATAGGCTTCCCCAGGTGTTTTGGTTTGTGTTTATCTATCTCACTGCCAGATTGGGATTTGCTGCCTGATTCCTGAAGTTTCTCCAATGAATGAACTGAAACATTGCCTTCACTGGAAATATTCTCACAGTAACACTAGACATATGCTCCAAACACTTTGCTGAGCCAAGGTCCATATTTGGCATTAGGTGCAGCATTTGGATCAGGAGCTAAATAAATCTTGAAAACAGTGCTTTCAGTGTAGGCACTCACCAAGCACTGAAAATATATTTAAGCAGAAATAGAGAAGGTAAAGAAGGTAAAGAAAAAATGCGAAGTAGGACAGTAAAATTTAAAGTTGGGGCTCAATCTTCTGGAGGAAAAATTACCTTTTTACACCACCTGTTAAGTAAGTTAATTAAGAAATGAAACATTTTAAATTAAATTCCGTCCTAGCAGGATTTAGTGGAGAAAGGGAAACTTAGCTTTAATGAAAGATTATTGGGTGAAAGGAGCACAATGGTGAAGACAGAACTATGGAAAAAAAGGGTTCAATTAATTCAGCTGCCAAATCACTGTTCAGGAGAGAAGTTTAGAAATATTTCTTAGATGTACAATGAAAATAAACCCACGTGCTTGGAACAGCACCTGCTACAGTTAGTGGCATAGCTTTAAAAAAGTTTCATGAGTTATAAAGCAGCTAGCAGAGCCTGATTTCCTATGGATTTATATCATCATTCACCTTTACCCGTTTCCCATCTGGACTGCAGTGACTCCAGGAAGCCTCTGCACATGCCCTGACAGCACATCACCAGCAAGAGACAGCAGTGAGGTACTTGCCAGCTGGACACTGGCTAATGGAATTGCAGCTGCTACCTCTCCCCTTCCCCTCCCCGCCATCATTTGAGGAAATTAACTCCCTTTAACATGCCCTTTCTTTTTTAAAATGCAGTTTAAACTAGAGAAAAATCCTCCATCTCCTTAGAAAACCAGTCCAAAAATACTGTGGCAGGAGATGCATTGTACTGTCAAGCCCTTCCTCACTAGTTCAGTGCTTCACAAGTGCTGTTTCCACCCTTCAAATAATTGCACATTCAGGATTTTGCTCCTAAATATGCCTAGAAACACAGTTCATCACATAAGTTTGTTTAACCTGTAGTTGTTTTGAATTATAAGGCAGGCTGGGAAACTCAGAACAGAGAAACTCACATAGAGAGAGGTTAAAGTGGACTGAGGGTCAACAGCTTCCCCTCTGCTCAGTGCACCTCAAGCCCCTGCTGCTTTTGAGATGAGGCCAAACATGCTATACAGTGCTCTGCTTTTGGGGTTGAATTGTTCTAGCCTGGAGAATGTTAGGAGGAAAAGAAGGGCTGGTGTGCTTTTATGAGGTACCAAGTATTCGTTCCATAATTTTGCATCAGGGTGTTAAACTGACCCCTTAAAAGACAGTTTGAAAGAATTTCACATTTATGATGCTTTGGGCATCTTTAAGATTGTAAATATATTTATCTATCTGGCTTGCAGAAAACCAGAATGATTGTAGAATGACTCACAGAGGAATTCAGCAGCATTCCACCCTGCTCTGAAAACCTGGGCCAAGCAAAATTCAGTCAGTCAACCAAAACCTGGTTTTGGCGAAGGGCTTTTTTACCCCCCTTCATCCAAGAGGCACGCATATTGAACATAAAGATTAATCAAACCTAGCTTATGTGCCTAAAAAGCTTCACCAACATCTGTCAGGGCGTGGGGGGAATCCCAGCTGCTCAAAAACCCCTCCTCTCCCCTCCTAAGGCACTCGGGTTTGCTCACCAGCTTCAGCATCCATGGGCTGCCACGACAAGTGGCGAAGCAGCCGAAGAGCCCGAAGACGATGATGGTGGTGCCCGTCCCGATGAGCACGTAGGGGGCATTGGTGGAGTTCTCAGCAATGAGGGAGATGTAGGTGCCGAGGGTGAGCTTGCCCCAGACGCCGACGGCGAGAAGGATAACGCCGGTGATCTGCAAAGCAAGGGGAGAAACGTGTCAGGAGCCGCAGAGCCAGCACACAGTGATCCTGAAGGGATGCCCTGGTGCCGTGCTGCTGGCAGAAGGAAGCCTCAAGACTTCTACGAACTCCAGAGGGACAGACAGGCAAAATTAAACTCCAGCATGTTGCATTAAGGCTGCCACTGAAGGACAAACATCTAAGATTAATCACTGCCAAGGGAGGGTGCAGTGTACCACCTGCAGGAACTCTCTGCTCCTGCAGGCCACTGAGAGACATGGCCAGCTCCACATGTCCCTCTGGCTGAGTGTCCCCTGGCACTTCTGCCACCACTCTGGGACAGGATTAGCAAAGGCTTCTGCTCTCCTGCTCATGGTGGCAACAAGAATAAATCCAGTTCTTGTCCATCTCTCAGTGCAACTGTGTGAAAAGTGCTGATTCCTTGCTATTGCACCCAACAGCTGAATGTCAGAAAACATCACCGAGGAGCATACCAACCCACAGACATCAAAGGCCCTTGCCAAGTCTGGTCCCATCCCTGCCCAGCACCGTCTTCACCTCTCCTTGTCCCAAACAAAAGATTAATCAGCAAAATCTGAAAGCAAGCTGCAGGGAACTGGGAAATCTGCAGAACGACTCCTGGTTTCTCGCCTCCAGTTCCACAAAGGGCTGGTTTCTGTGCCTAAGCTGCTGAAAGTTTTACCACTGTCCCCAGGGAGGCATAAAAGCAGCCTACACTGCCAAAATGAACAAGCAGCTTCACATATGAAAGAGAGCTCAAGCCTTGTAATAAAAAGCATTTTTAGCTGGCTGTTTGAAACAATTACTAACCCCTTACTATGTGTTTAAGAGTTTGGTTTCCCCAGGTCTCGGGGTGGGGGGGGGGCCATTCAATTTATGGCACACACAGACTTTGGAGAAAAGGAGGAAAGCCTCTTGGTGGTTTATTCCCCTTCAGCTTCTTAATAGAGCTCTGATTTACTGGGGTTTAAGGAAATCCCAGAGTTTGTTGGGGGGTCTAAGCCCCCAGCAAGCTTGGCACGGTGCAGAGGGGATGGGATGTTTCCACAAAGACATGCTGAAGATGCACCTCGGGTTGCAGCAGTGCTGGCTGGAATTTTGCTTATGAAGATGAGAAACCATAAGACTTCCCTACAAACCTTTTCATGACCTTTATTTAGCAGAGCACAAGCAGTGGTATGACTAATGTCTACCTCCACCCCAAGGCAAGCCTTGTTTCCTTATTTCCAAGACACAATTTTTATCACTATCTCTCTGTGCCATCACACAGTCTAGGAACAATGAATGTACTGGTTTCTGGTTTGGTTTTTAGATTTTTCTTTAAAAGCAGGAGAGACATGGGCAGACAGTGCTGGCCTGAGAACAGGGCAGCAGGAATAGACACCGATCCTGACACTCACCATCAGTACACACATCTTCCCTTTACCTCGATCTCCTTCCTTTGACCCAAAATCTCTCCACCAGCCCATTTCTGTGACCTGTGGGTCAGGCTCAATAGTTGCAAAAGCAGCGTGCTGTGGGTCCATTTACACCTGAAAGATCTAAAAGGAAATTCAGAGTACCTTCTCCAATGCACAGTCCCACCCCAGTCTTCCCTACTGCCTTTCCACTGTAAAGTTTTAATTCAGACAGTGATCAAACAGGAGGTGTACAAAGTATTCCAGATATCCTGGAAGTGAGAGGAGAGTGATTACCAGCCCTTTGACCTTCAAAGCCCCTCTGAGCATTCGGCATCCAAAGGAACTTTATTTACAAACTCCTGGAAGAGCCATCACACATGGAACATGAGAGCAACAGTCACATTCCTTCATTTAGGTCAAAATTTTAAAGGTTAAAAGAAAAAAAAAGACAGGAGATATCCAAGTAGGGCAAGGATTGTAAAAGCTACAAACAAGTAGAAATCACTTTTTGTTTAGCCCTAGCAGGTCTCACATTTCAATGCCTCTGAGCTCAGGCTCAGCAAACACACCCCAGAAGCCCTTGACTGATGAGATGGCAGGAAATGAAGCAGGTGGGCCACCTGGACATTTTCTAAGAAAAACTCCACTGAAATCAAGATGTTCCCACAGAATGTTTTAATCTAGATGAATTGGATTGTTCTGGTTTAAGAAAAAAAAATAATCTGTGAACCAACCCAACTCTACCTCTTGCCTCTCCTCAAGCATGGTATCACAGGCACATCCCACCAATTTCTGATTTCAAAGTCAGGCTTTCTAGTCCCTTTACCTTCCTTCAGCATCAATATAGATGTTTCCAATGTTACCTGCAGTACTGCTCCCAGTTCTGGATGTGGTGGAAAAGCTACCATGCAACAGGCAGGCAGAAATACAACAGAGCTGACTGTCAGCTCTAACTTCACTTGTCCAACAAACCAACTGCCTTTTAGAGACACACAAAGACATGGCCAACAGCACTGACACAAGGTATGTGCCACAGCTTTATAAGACACAGGGAGAGTGATGTCCTGATAATGCTGGGCATTGCTGAAATCAGAGCTAATGCTAAACACGTGGTTTCTCAACAAAAGGCAACAGAAAAATGTCTTGAGAATTACTTCTTTTAATAATGCAGAAACAAAGATTAACCTACCAACCCCCTTCTTCTAGGTTACAGCAGCAAAGTATGCAGAAAGGAACACTCAGAAAATAACTTCTGAAAGTGCACTGTCTTTAATTCCATCAGAATTAGGCAGGAAAGCACTATGTACTCCTTTCAGCTGGATGCACACCACTCCTAAAAGAGTCTGTTGTCTTCATACCCCAAAACCCACAGAGCATTGGTGGCATAATATGAAGGTTGCTGCTGATACAGGAGGCATGAAAGGTTTTACACCTCACATCCACAGAGATTCAAGACCCTAATTCAAACCCTTGTTTATACTCAGGACTTCTATATGGAATATTTGAAGTTTGTCAATTACAGAGGTGAAGATAAATGTGCAGCAGGAATTGCTAGTTTATTGGCCCACATAATTTATGTCCTCCTGTTCCTTACTGATGTGAGCTACTTTGATTCCTAAGGTCTGTCAAAATAAAACTTGGAAGCCAATCCTGATTGCTGCAGAGCACACAGCAATCCCTACTGCTTCTAAAAGCAGCAGGAAGAGTTCAGCATTTCTCTGGACCAGCTCTTTCTACAGAACTGAGATGCAGGAGGGCGACTTCATTAATGAGGATCTCACTGTAGGTATAATTCTTCTATTTCATTTCATATTTTCAGCCTCGCTAAATTAATGTAAAATGTGGGCAACTTAAAAAGAAATTCAAAGCAGCAGTAACGAATCAGACACAAGGAAAATAACCATGTTGTTGGTATTTTCAGTTTCTCAATTCCAAATAACTCCTTTTCCAAACACCAGCCTCCCTGCATTTTGGTAGAGGCACGCTGTCTCTGCACAGCTCTCCTGAAACCTTCTCCTCAAACAGGCCAGAGAAAGGCTGTGCATGAAATGGATGAAGCCAGGGGAAGGCAGAGAAGAACTATCTCAATCCATCTTGGCTGAAGGCCTAGCAATAGGTTTAGCAGGAAATGAGAGAGGACCGAGGCACACAGCTAATTAGCTCTTCCAGACATTTCCCCAAAGGAGGGAAACTTTTTCACGAAGAAAACGTCTGACCTTGACAACATCCAGAACAAATCCTGCGTTAAAAGCATGTCCAGAGAGACTTAAAAATAACTGGCCTACCTCTGAAAATTTTATAACTTCCCCAAAATAGGCAATGGATCACATTCTAAATGTCCCTGCTTTACAGCTTGTCAAGCACTGGGAGTGGCTGGCTTTGCCTCCTGCCTAAGCCCCTGGGCTCTCATCAGGCAGGCAGGTGACTAAAGCTAATACAAATCTTCTTTGAGCTTCAATGTCAGCTCTTCACAGGCAGGGGCACAGGCAAGATACAACAGAACATGGAAATGCCTGTAAGCCTGCAACACACATTCTCTGTCCTCACATCTGCTGGTCTTGACTACACCTGCAAACCCAACCTGGGTCACCTTTGCACAGTCCTAATCTCTGCTGGAGTGAACAGGAAATGGAGATCCCACCAACTGTACCTTTGGAAGAAGGCAGCAACTTGCAAGCCAATTAATAACCATTTCTGGCCTCTTTGCAAATGGAGAGACAGCCTGTAAAGGTCACTGTGCTAGGAGAAAACACCTGCAGTGGCCATTCTTGTATATAACTATACTAGTGTCTTCTAGTTCCTGACTTCACCATTCCTTAACACATTCCCCCAGTACCTAACAAGATTATTTTGTCCCTCTGCTCTTGTAACTCAGGCCTGTCCCTCTTCTTCTTAGTTTCTTACAGCTTTCCATGTAAACAATTCCTTCCTAAAAAGGCACAGCCAAAAGGATTTACAGGAAAAATGCCCTAAGATTAATTCACATTCCTCTCTGCAATCCCTTGCCTGTCTCACCTGGGCTGGCTGCCACGCTTTGGGCTCAGGGTTTTCTCTCCCTGTTGCACGTGTGGAATGCCCAGCACAATGAATCTTGCTTCATCCCCTCACCTCAGGAATCTGTTTGAGTTATGATCCCTGTTGTTCAGTATCCATCTAGAGCTAGCTGCTGTCACAAAATTGATTATCCAACACAGCCCTTGCTGTTTCTGTGCAAAACTGAGATTCCTGTGTATTAAAACTACTGGTCCACGTGCTCCCTGTGGAAACCATCATCAGGAATACCAGCACATGCAAACCACAGCAATGGGGATGCTGCCTCTGCTCTCATGTCACCATGGGGTCAGAGCTGAGTTTCCAGTGCACTCAAGTCAGGGGACAGCCACTGAATCTGCCCTGAAATACAGTGGAGGAGATTTTAATTAGACACACTGAGATCAAGCTTAACAACCTGTTCTCACACAGCTGCTTTCTGTAAGTGAACTACTATCCTATTTCCTTTTCAAAAATATTTTTAATTTTCAGTGTTGTCCTAGCTGGGACACTATTACAAGTACATGAATAGTTGCCCCAAGTGAGCTGACATCAGATTAAGGTCCTCAGAGGTCAAACTGTAGTGCTGGTAAAACAACAACAAAAAAACCCCCCCACCAAAACAAACAAACAAACAAAACAAAAAAAGAAAATAAATTAAAACATTGGTTCTCACACAGATGACAAAATGAATGCCAAATTATCATGGAGCTGATCTGGCTACTCACCACTAACTCTGCAGACAAGAGACTGTGTACTAATCCCTAACTTTAATAGTGCCTCTATCAACTACAGAGTTAAATGACCTCTGAAAAGAAGTGAACGTTTTATAAACAACCCAGGTGTTTCCCAGCATCCCCACCCATCCATACACCAACCACACACCAAAGTCTAATAGTGCTTTCCTTGCAGGTTGGGGCAGAAATGACAAACAGGACTATATCACTTACTCTGTATGGAAAACAGATTAAAAATCACATAGAGGTGAGTGCAACCTTCTCCTTGCAACCAGAAGAGGCCAATGATCATTTAATGAACAGCAGGGAAGAAAACATCACAGTAATTTTGTTTGCTGCAGGATAAAAAATTGGACATGGCCCAAGAAGTCCTAGGAGCACTAACAAGGACTGCAGTGGAGAGACAAGAACTTGAAAACAACCTTGCAGCATTGCTCAAAGCTAAGGATTTCTTGCTAATACACTGCAAATATCTATTCTTAGAGAATTTTTCTGTAAGGAAACCATTGATTACATGCCACTTGCAGGAAGATTCAGGAAGAATAAGGACATTTGTGACCTGAACTCTGTACTAATATCATGCCCGTGATGAACAGTTATAATAAACAGCCATATTCTTATGCTTGAGATGTAGCTTTATTACACCTTGCACTTTCAGAAAAGAAGTTGGAAATCTCAGTAAAATGAACTTCTTTATCATGAGAATTATACTTATTTTTATGTAAGACACTTCATTAAATGAGAGAAGATATTCTGCTTTAGAGTTTAATCACTAGTGGCTCTATTAATTGATGGATCTTTTAAGCCAGCTTGCAGACAAAAATGTGGTCATCTCTGGATAAAAATAAAACGCAAAAATACATTTCTGCTGGGAATTTTCAGACCTAATTTCTTGAAATGCATCTTTAAATATGCATGACTGAACATCTCAGGGAAAAGAACTTAGAGAATGGAGACTTCAAAAGCAGCATCCCACTCTGCAAGGCTAAGGCATACTCCTAACCATAGGAACTGTGGTAGTTTTGCAGGTCTAGGAGTACACAGAACAGAAGGAACTAACTGATCATCAGCAAAGTGATACAGCCAGAGAATATTTACCTGTGGGGCCTGAAAGTTTTTGGAAGCTTAAATGCAGCAGCTGTCCCTCATACTCACACTTTCAAATTCCTTCAGTAGCAATACATAGAGGTGACAGAAATGTTGTTTACACAGCATGACATAGCCTGGACTCAAAATTTAAAAGAGTTTAAACAGTGAGATATAAGACTTCAAATTATAAAAAATGCAAGATAATGTTTTGAAACAGGACTATCCCCTACTTAAATACTTTATTGTTTCTCAAATGCTCGTTTGCTTGCCCCCTAATAAATCAAGGCAAAAATCTAAATTTCTATAATCCCTATGTGAACAAAGTAAAGCAATAAAATTAAACACTGTGAAAAATAGCCTCTAGTGCTATTCATGCCCATGAGACTAGCACTGTGTCCAAAGCCCAGGCTGAGTCAGAGTGGAAAGGCTCCCTTGTTCCTAAGGACTGACCAGGGCAGAGAAGACTTTGAGAGAGACTGCAGTCAAGGAGTTTTGGTAATTTCAGTGGATCAATCAGCACATAAATTCCTCCCTGCAGACATAACAGCCTACAAAGTTTGGATTTAGCAGTGAGAAAACTTGAAAAGAATTAAAAAGAGATGTACAAGCTCATTAGTCACTGCACACAACTGCAGTGGCATGAATATCTTTCAGGACTATTTTTTATTCAAGCAACTACAGTCCTAATAACCTTCAGAAAAAGCAGAATATGGCACTGAGGTGTGAGATGATGAATTCACTAGTACCAAATGCAAGGTCATGATGCTGGGGCCAATTCCAGCAGTTTCAAGGCCCTCAATTTGCAAATAATAGCAGAGGAAAAGGATTTCTGAGTGCCAGCTGACCACGGTGTTTATGATGAACCACTCATGGCACACACATACAGAAGAAGGCACATGCAACCTGGTGGTGCATTTCCAAAGGCAAGGAATTTCCAGAGGAGGCTGTTTCAGGAAAGCTGAGGGGATGCTGCAACAGGCCCATGGCAGGACTCCCGGGATGTCGAGGCACTGCAGAGTCCCTGGAGCAGGAGCTGAGACACGTGGCTTCCAAAGCCTGGCATGAGGCAGGATGAGGAGTGAGGGGATCCCAACCTGCCTGGAAGGGGATTACACTCCAAGGACAAGAGAGAGCTGGTTAAGCCACAGCACAGCCCAGCTGGGAACAAAGCGAGCACACGCTGGCCATGAATGCACTGGGGGTGCAAATGAGGGTAATGAGGGTGGGAGCAGCCTCCTCCTCCTCTGGAGGAGGGAAGGAGGTGAAGCCAGCAACACAACCAGAGCCTGCAAAGGGTGACAGCTGGGCAGCTTTCATCCCTTCACCGTGGGATGGGGGCTGCACAAAAAAGAGTTGTGGGGCCCCACTGAATGCCTAAAAGGTTGGAGCCTGTGAAGAGGCAGGGGGGACAGCAGGGTCTCAGCCTCCATCCGTGCAGAGCCAGGCTGCCTCTGGCAAGAAGGTTGTCAGCTGCAGCATTAATTTCAGTTCAGTCCATCCAAAAATCAGCTTGAGGGCACATGTAATGATAAGGTTTTGTTTAAAGTTTAAAAAGGATTTTATTACTGCAACCAAGCCCTTCATGTCCTGACCCCATTTTATGGAAAATCACTGGTTATTTACATTCTCCTAATCAGAATGAGCTGAGAATTGCCATTCCTACTGTGGGGCTGTTTTATTATTTTCCCCAGAAAGGACACTTTCTCTCATCATTAAGACTTCTGGTTCTTTCCCTTTCTCCTTTCATGTGAACCATGCTTTCCTCTCATGTTCTTCAAGCACCACACTCCAGTGTTTTCTGGTGGTCTGCTTTTGGAGGCAGTGCACATAGGATGGATCCCCACTATGCTCTTGTACAGCTCACATGAGAAATAAAATGTTCTCAGCTCAGCATACCCAAGTCAGTCCTTCAAAACCAACCATGTCCTCCACAGCATCTGCACTTGCTCTCACCTACACATCCGCTGCTGCCCATCCTCCCAAACACAAGCAGCAACACAGTCAAGGAAGAGAAAAAGGTAACTAAACAAGGCTAAGGATGGCAAAAGTAAGGTTTGTTCTACTCTAAAACAACCCAGTTTTGCCCAGCCAAGGTCCAGCACTCTGGTTCTGCATCTACACGACAGTTTTCATACTGCTCTGTTGTTCATTTGTGTACAGCTCTGGTTTTCATGTGCTACTCCTGCTACAGGAGCCAAAGTCAAAGCCAGAAGTTGCTTTTAATACTTCAGTGCTTTTTTAGAGAGAGGAAGAAAACATCTGCCCCAAATCCCAACAGGAGTGCAAAACCAAAATTCTACACCATAGTTTATAACTACAATTTCAAAATAGTTTAGGACCCGTAACCATTCACCAAAACTCTCTGGGTGAAATTGAAAGAAATGACTGAATTCTGGTTTATATTCCTATATGTACACATATACTGGTGCTTAAATGGTTGAGATACTGGAGTTCCTGTCTGTGGGTATTCATTTGAGTATGTGTCTGAAAATAAAGGCATATTCCTATATATTAATTGGGTTTTGCTACTTGTCAGTGTTGCCTAATTCAAATATTGACACCTTTGAGAGTGTATGACTATGTGTGCTTGCATGGGAAATAAAAAGTTTCTATGTAGCCTGCACTCAAACTGCTAAATTCCAGCTGAAACAAAACCAAAAAATGTCAGCCAGAGCAGAAACAAAACTTAAAAAACTTCAACCCAGATGTTTGATTATTAAAAAACCAAAACAACACTACAAGGAACAAAAAAAAAACAAACCAAAAACCCAAGCAAAAGCAAACTAAACCAAAAAAAATCAAACCAAACCAAAGCAATACAAAAGAACCTGAGCAACAAAACTGACAACAACAAAACCCCAAAACTCACCACCATCAGCATAACAGCAAAATATCAGACAATTACAATACCAAAGTGACACTACCATATTGCTGATAACACACACGTAACTGCACTGCTGGTACTTTAATGCCCTTCAGAGACACAAATAACCCACAGCTCTATTCCCCACCAGGACAGTGATGCCACCTGGAAAGCCTTTTAACCACAGGTCTTCCACTGCTTAAACTCATTCTTGGCATGGGTCCAGAAGCTGTGGGATTCCATCATGCAGGATTCCCTCACCCCACCCTGAAGCTTTGCCACAGCTCCTGTGGGAGCACAGGGACAAATGTCTGTGTCATTTGTGGCTGAGCTGCTGCCAGTTCCCTTCAGAAGAGCCTTGGGAGGCAACGGCTGCTGCTTCCATCTGGAGACCCCTCATCCCTGCCTCAACCTCCACCCGGCCTGTAAAATGTCCTTTGCCAAAACCACCAAAATACCCCAAACCTGAGCAGGAAGGCTCCTGCTATTCGAGTTGCAGTGTCAGGTTTGCAGAAGGGATGGATTACTTTTGGGTTTTAAATCAAACTCTTTGATTTCTACATATAGTACTTGTGGCCCACTTGCTGCTTAATCCTTCAAGTTTTCTTTTCCAGAAACAGCTGCAATGATGTCCTAAATGACAGGTGGACCGAACTGTATGGTATTTTGAATATCTTATTGCTATGAAAGATGATTAATTTTTAAATACTTTCAGACTCCTCTGTTCCTGTTCATCTCATCAGCTTTAATCAGGTTTTGATAAACAGTTAACATACTTGCTAACCAAATCTGCAATCAGTGCAAATAAATTAAGTAAGTGGGTTGTTTAAAGGAAAGGAAGAGGAGGACTTTATCTGATCCTTGGCTCTGGTGCACACAGTTCCAGAGTGCAACTTGCAAAGCCTTTCTGAGCCTCTCAGAGCAGGCACTGGAAAGGCAGAGATGAGCAGCCATCCCAAAGGGTTTTGGTGCTGCTTGTCAGTCCCCCAAGCACAAGATAAATTCCACAGTGTGAGAGAAGGAGATGAGTTTTGTTCTGCCAGGCAATTCTTCTGAGTTTCCCTTAAAGTGCCTGTAACTACGACAACTGGAGAAAGCCTCTGTGTGCTCGGCATTAGTGCACTTCCATCTTCCCTGGAAATTGGGCTAATAAACCCCCCTATGTTTACATAAAGCAGAGAAGAAATATGTTAAGGAAGCAATTTCATTTTCAAGCTTGAATGGAAGTACTGCAATTAACAGAAAGAAAAAAGACAAATATAAAAAGTAGGCATTAAAAAAACTGCTATGTGTTTCAGAACAGCAATTAAAGGAAATGATTCACTGTAGAGACCCTGTTGAATAGATTAAAGAAAACCACTGCATCTTTCTCAAGAAGAATTACAATTTGAAGGGGGGTTTCATGCTGGTATAATGCTAGTTTATTTACAGATATTCAATATTTATCTTACTAGCATTCATATGAGCAGTAGGGCAAGCTAATGTTACCATCATTATACACATCATTCTGTTTTATTTCATTTGACTGGTTGTTGTAAAATTCATGTTTGCACTGTTGCCAGTCGATCTTATTCAAGCCTCATCTACGTTCTTTATAAGTTCCAATTTGGGGAACCACCTACTAACGACAGAAAATAGAAAACTTTAAAAGGCTGAGCATGAGCCATAAAAATTCCTAGCTGATTACTCTTCCAAGCTTTCCTCTTTTACTTCACCAGCTCTTACTACACCCTGGCAGCATCTGTCACTAGGACTGTACTGTGAGTGGCTCCAGGCAGGGATGTAGCTCCCAAATTTGCCATCCTAGCTGGCTGCAGCTGATGCACACTGTTAATCCAGGATGACACACCAGCACCACAGTGGTTCACCAAACAGGCTTCTCTAAGCTTAGGATATCACAGCCTGGGAGGAATGACAGAGCAGCAGTACCAGCAAGGAAGGAAACCAAGATAAAATTGCTACACTCACCCATATACAACAATAATAATTAAAGAAAAAATTAAAAACCTTGGCACCAAACAGTATGGGGAAAGACCAGACACACCTTTTCCATCTCATGTTGCCAAGCACACTGTTAATACAGAGTAGAGTGTTCCAAACTCCAGGCATATAAAAAAGGACTGCATCCTCCATGTTAATTAACATACAAAATTATATAAACACCTGCATTTTGATATGGATTCTATTATAAGGGGGACTCTACAGCTTCCAAGCATGCCAGGCTGTTGGGGAGCTCTCCTGCCTGAACGTTGTGGAGGTCAAAGCTTGGGAATTGTGCACTTTCCTAGGATTCACAGAGAGAAAACAAAGGCTGCTTCCAGCTATGACAGCCCTGTCCAACAGTCCCAGCAAGTTCTGCTTCGTCAAAAACAAAACATGCTATTCACATCTAAGTGTTACTGACAGGGAATGCTCCAAAATCAGTCTGGAGAAGACACAACCCAACAAGTAGCAGGAACTTCTCTGAGAGAGTCTAATATAATTCTTTATTTTCTTACTGTTTGGTTCCTTGATTGAACTTCACACAAAGGATCCTCTATACCAAAACATGCTGTTCCTTTAACCCTTATTCTGCTGTTCCTTATGGCACTTTCCCCCATGGGCATTTCCATTCACACTTCTCTTACACCAGTCTTGGTACTTCAGTTGAAAGTTTCTACACTGCAAGTCTTCATGCATTTTGCAGTGCATTTTGCTGCACTGCAGCTGTAGTCACCCAGAATCAAGATAAGCAGAAATCATCCCCAAATCATGCCACATTAAGAAATGTGAATATCTAAAATTAACAAAAATTAATCTTCTCCTGTTTGTGCCAATAGGGGAGTATTTTCAAAAGCTATTCTGGATACACTGTAAATTAAGAACAGAAGGGCTGAAACTCACTGACCTGTAAGTCACTCGAACACCATGAATGAAACACCAGATGAATGCTTTGTCAATTAAAGAAAAAGTACCATTCTGTAACATAGCAAGAAAGACAAACAACTTGACTTACAAAGATCTTTGCAAAACACAAATTGCTTAGAACTAACCCCTTCTACCATTACACCATTTCAAGAGATCAGGAAAAAACCTTTGTCTCTCAGGACACCAAGTTGTTACTATCCATATTCCAGGTTCCCACTTTGTATCTTTCTAGAGAAATTAAAGGAGAAACATCCAACTAACCCCATCCATGTCCTAGACATGGAAAAGGGACTTGACACATCTCTTCCAAGAGCAGTGTGGTGTTGCCAGAGGCAGGAGAGAGATGACTGGGAGGTCTGGATGGTCCCTCTGGCTTGGTGAGTGAGGCTTTGGCTAGCAGACCCGGACTTAAAGATTTAGATGCATGTCATCCATAGAGGCAAAAACCCTATGGCTGGATGCTAAGGCACAGATGCATAAATGGGTGTGCAGACAAGAACACATCCCAGGAATACTCCACATGGGATAAATGATGCCTCTGTGAGATCAAGCTGCCTTACAAAACAAAGCTTAGGCAAGTGCACCCCATGAGACACCTCAAAGCGAAAGAATGCTTAAACTATAATGAAAAAATAGTCTTTCTACATACTTTGCCCTCTTCCCCAACAGAATTGCTCAAACAGAGCCAAATGCTTTATGCCAACGTGACAAAGTAAGCTGAATTTACTTTAATTAAATTTGCTGATCAATGCAGAAATGTAAGAGCTTCTAAAACACATTTACACTTCTGTTGAGGAAAATATTTTCTCATTCAAATGGATATTTTAATGTCAGCACAAGTAAATACACCCTTGATGCATCATTACAGCAACTGCACTGTTTAACAGTGCAAATACCAGAAGAAGGTAAAAAAATTGTATCAGAAATATTAAAAAAAAAGTAAATGTAGATTTGGTTTGCATTGTACAAGCTGATAAAGTGTCAATATAAATGGGAAACTAGGGCTCACCTATTGAAAATATAATAATATTCTTGCAACATCTACCATCAGGCATGGTCATACCACTGGGTATGAGTCACTGCCTCCACTTCTTGGAATGGGTGGCACCTGGAAGCAAGCCATCAGCAAGGTATTATCTTCACTGTTATTTCTTAAACTCTCAATGTCCCATCAAAATGCAACAATATTACGAAAACAGTCCTTTCAAAACTTAGCACCACCATTAATTTTCATATCCAGATGATCAGTGTATGTCTTTATGTACAGTGTACATAACTGCAGCTAAATGAAGCAAAAAACCAATGTTTTATTAATTTGAACAGATGTCCTATTTTGACCACAAAAAAATTATCATAATTTTTTTTTCTAGCTTGTCTTACTTGCTTTATTAAATGAAAGCACAGAGGTAAGTAGGAAGTGGGATAAAACCATGCAGAAAGCAAGGCTCACTGAAGCTTGGTTATTGCAAATTAACCCAAATAACTCTTTCTGAAAAGCTGACTCACTTTTTGTACAACAGAAATACTGCTGGAACCATCTGAGCTCCTGCAGGAAACCTGCTGACAGAGCAGCATGTGGAAAACCCAAAAAAGCTGTACTGAAACAGCCTGATGACAAAGGAGCTGGCAACACAGGGGAAGCTGCAATCACCTGTGCCAGTAGGAGTTATTAGAGAAACTCTGCAAGCACTGGAGCTGACTCGCTTTTGTGAGTGCCACAAAAACTGAGGAACACCCTAAGGAAAGTTTATTGAGGATGGAAATGGCCAGCACTGTCACACTGAGGACACTGGGGGAAATGGAGGCATTTCACACTGAAACAAAAGGAACTTGAATAACTATGTGATGTCCTGAGCATATGTAAACAGACCTCGGGCATAGCCTGCTCTCAGTGCTCAGGAATTACAGATTAAAGACCTGCACCAGCTGCTCAAAAGGCGAATATTAGCTACTCAGGCAAAGCAGGTATGAAAAATGCTTGTGCAAACTATGTACTTCCAGCACATGGAAATATGGGTACTAAAGAACAAAGCCCTGATGAAATCTCCTCTGGAGCAGGGTATGATTTGGGCTGTCCACGTTCAGATTATTACACAATGAGTGTGGAAGACACTATGACTGTTGCAGAAACCACAGATTTCTAGGCTGCTCAAGGGGTTCCTTATCTTTCTTCAGCAGCAGTATCAGTCATGCTCATGACAGTACAAGTGCAAGGTCTAAGGGCAGTTTTATTGGCAATTTTCAGTCACGTTCTTAAACTCTTTTCTTTTTGCAAGCATACATAGCCTACCTGAGTCTGTGGATCACATATAACATTGGTTACACAGCCAGTTTAAATTAGAGCTGGCTAGGAAAAAAAGAATAAAGGTAGATCTCAGTCTCATTTACAGCTTTTATGTTCCAACTTGACAATCCCTGCTACACTTGACAATTTTTGCTACACTTTCAATCCCCATCTCTAAAGCATCAAGCACATGGCTCTCTCTAAATCCTCCCAGAACAGAGTTCTCAGGTGTCACTTTTACTTTTTTAACACCTAAGAATGTTTAGCTCCCTCAAGGACAAAGAGCATCCACACAACACAAAATATTGCCTGAACCGACAGCAGAAACATTGAAATAAAGGCTTAGAATTCTCCATCCACAAAAACACTTTGTAGACTACAGGTCACTTATTTTAACAGATTTTAGGTATCTAAAGCCTAAACCAGAGTTGTGAGGTCCCATGTCCTCTCCTTCCTTCTTCCATCTTTTGTCCAAAAACCCAGTGTTGACTTTGGTTGTCAACTCTACTAAGGCATGAACACTGCACCCAAGCATGGGCATCACAGGGCAGAGGATAAAACACAGAGGCTGCAGTTTCCATACCTACTTAAACCAGAGACTGGCAGAGACGTAAAAAGCCTAGCACATAAATAAGAACATTTCAAAAGCACCAAGATACTCAGAAGAGGTAATGAAGTAGAAAACAGGCACCCAATTTCCAAAGGCTGTCTTTCATTGCACAGAGGTCCAGCAGCCTGACCATCTGAGAACCCCAGGACCTACCAGGATTTTAAGGTACCTAAATGGAAATGTAACTCTACATAAACATCACCTTTTCTGACCACCCTCATGCCAGCAGTAATCTGTCCCTTCTCTTACATCCCTTGACTTGTGTTCATTTTTTTCCATTTAAACCATCTTAGAACAGCAAATCAAAGTATTCAGTATTTCAGCTCCCTACCCTCAGCCTGTTAATATAGACACAACGTATTTACAGTGGATTTCTAATATAGATGTGAAACTAGAACACCAGCAGAGAGGGTTGCTGTAAGGAAAAGATCACATTAAATATACTCTGAAAAGAACATAAAATCAGTGACATTTTGACCATCAGGCCTTGGGGAATGATCTGTACTCCCCGCTCACAGCGTGCAGGCTGGTGCTGGGCTGATGCTGAGCAGATGGCTGCAGAGCAGCTTTTGCTGGCCCTGAGCCATCATATTGTTTTTTCCTTGCTTGAGAAGGTTGGGTTATTTATTTATTACGTGGTCTGACACGGCTGTGATCAGGGCATGATGGAAATGCAAACGTACGAACAGTAAGATGCTGTTTGCAGTTTTGAGGGGCTGTTCACGACCAAACTTTGATTTTCTGCTGCCAATTTTCCATTTACCACCTCTGGCCTAATAAAGCCTTCCCTCCAGCTTATTGTCGCTCCAGCTTACAACCACTAATGAAATGCTCGGGTGTTTCCATGGGGGCTGATATTGACGTGTTTTGCCTGGAGTTTTCTCTCTTTACAAACAGCACTGAGGATGTCAGCAGAGATCCTGCAACCATTTCTGCTAAGCACAAAGGTTAGGATCTCAAACTAATTGGCATAAAGATAGAAGAGACTTTAATTAAAGATCTGTGGCAGTGAAAGGGGGTAAATACAGATGCAGGATTATTAGATGCTAACCTTTGTACAATTGGTCAGAAGATACACTTTCAGTAACTAATAAGATGCTAATTTTTCCGTTACAAATCAATCCCTCCAAAAATGGTAACTTTTATTTTAAACCCTTTCCCCATCACTAAGCCTCTCACAGATGCTTGTTTTGACATTGCATTTGAGAAAAAAGCTAAACAAGAACAGAGTATGTGTGAACTAAAGTAGAAATATACTCCATTTGACTCCAAACTAAGATCCACACAAATTATGCTGCACAGAATCAATAACCATTCTGCCTTTTGCATGCATATTTAAACAGGCCTAATCCCACACATAAAGGCGTCAGGTTTAACAATTACAAGACAATCATCAGGCAGACTTTAGATCAGCCAGATGTCCAGGAATATATTGTTAATCTCAGCTGTAGTTTTACCTCCAAAATTACTCTGTATCCTATCTTCTGCCCCCCATGCCTCATTTTTAAATCCTTCCATTATTCACTCCATAGCTTTTTATTATCCTCCCCTTAACTCAGTGTGATCAGTTAAGTTCCAGCAGATGAACACATTCTCCATATGAATCAGAAATCCAGCATAGCCACAGTGCTGCCTGGTATTTACATGTAAAGTGGTAAATCTTGTAAGAAGAAAATTAAAATGACATCAATTTATACTTTGCATTAAGTGGATCAGACATCTCCTCTCTCCCTTCCTCAGCTCTCTCCCACCCCCCAAAGCTTAAATGACGACAGCAGTACTTAATCTTTTTTGCTGAAGGATGTTAACAGCACTGGGCTATATGTTCTGCTCCTCTAAGTTTGTTGTTTATTAAATACTTTTTCTGCTTGGTTGCTTTCAGGCTTAGAGTCAAGTTAAAAATAAATGAATACAATGCAATTATTAATACTCGGTTCTGAACCAACTTAAGGCATTTAAGAGGTAGTGAGAGAGCACAGTAAATAGACGCTAATAGATTTTATTTCCTTTATTTCAATTAGAGGTGAAAGACAACAAGATGCAACATTTCTAATGACTGACAGGGAAATGAAAGCTGATGAATGCTCTGTGTAATTGACCTGCTTCTAAAAATATTTTGATCAAAACCAAACACCAAGCCACTCCCTTCACCCCACACAAACACAACTAAACCTGTTGTGCTTTGCTCAAATAGCTTTCTCCTACAAAACCCCACATCAGTATATTCAAGGCTTAAGGTCCTGCCTTCGACCTCAGTCTGAAAAACAAGAGGGTGTTTCCCATTTCACAGCCCAGGGCTACCCAGGGCAGCAAAGATGAGACTCAGCTGAGGATCACAATCATGTATCCAATGCCAACCAATTCTCCACCCCACACCAACCACTGGTACCTGCTGGGTCCCTGGAAGAGAAAGCAATACAGTTTGCACTCTGCTGAATAAATGCCTCATTTCCTTTTCCAGCTATCTCAAGTGACAGCCATTCCTGTTATCGTAGCAATGTGCATTAGTAGAATGAACATTACCCTAGGCAACTGGATTAATTTTGGTGGGTTTTTTTTGGAGGAGCTCACATCAGAGCAGCTAGCATGATGGACAGGACACTGGCAAGGAGGTATAAAGCAGCTCCAGGGATGGCCAACAGGAAACTGATGACTAAGAGAGTGCCCTCAAGAAGGCTTTGGGTTATTCTGTGGGATGTAGTTCATGGCAGGAAGAAAGCAGAGGGAGCAGGGCTTTAAATGAAGAAGATAGTTCAGTACATGTTGCAGTGACACATACATGGAGAGTCAGCTGTGCTGATAATCAATTATCCCTCCTACAGGTGCTGCT
Organism: Nicator chloris; assembly: GCA_013400495.1. Taxonomy (NCBI): domain Eukaryota; kingdom Metazoa; phylum Chordata; class Aves; order Passeriformes; family Pycnonotidae; genus Nicator; species Nicator chloris. The sequence continues at coordinate 39,956 of WAAE01018868.1, forward strand.
TTACATCAAATACCATGGTTAAGTCCTTTAAACTGTGACAAAGCACATGGAAAAAGGTGGAAACGACAGCAATCCATACCTCACAACACACTGGTATCACTCCAAAGTGAGGCATGGGCTGAGTCTGTCAGCTCCAAGCTCTGATTTCCCAGCAAACATCCAGGTCTCACACCACAGTTCCCATGGCCACCAAAACTTCCAGGTAGCAGGAATGCGTGATGCAGCATAACTTGGCAAAATAATGGTGGGTGAAATCCAGCTGTTACTGGAACAAAATGCATCTTTTCAGACAATGCAGTAAGCATGTTCATGGCCAGAATGGAGTTTGCATTTCGTCACAGAAACATGGTGACACAATGTGGTTTTCCTGGATGGGCTTTTGTAGCCATGATCAAGTTTTGTTTTTCTTCTTCAGTGGAGGGGAGTAATTCAAGCTTTCTCCACAAGCTCCTCTTTCATGCCTAAACTGGATTTTCCGAAAGCTACACCTATGCAGCATCTCTTCTGCTTAGGAAACTTAAGAAAAGCATCCTTAAGACAAGTGTCCTTTCCATACTCCTCTTCCTTGCAAGGAAACGCCCACACCACTCCTCCAGCAGGTCACTACAGGCTGGCCAGAGACAACCCTGTCCATATAGCACTGTCATCCCCAGTTTGTTTCCAAGCATATCATTAGTAACTCAAATGTTTTTTCTGGAGGCCTTTCTCTCTGTGTTTTCAGTTTCCTCCCACTGGCATCCAAGTGTCCTGAATACATCACTGGAAAAGATCCACTGTCACGATGGCAGCAAAGTAAATTCTGGGTTCCCACCCCATGCTGTGGACTGCATTTTCTGCAGCTCTCAAACAGCCAGGCTGGCTGGGCTGGTGAGGGCACTACTGCATGAGCACCACCATGTGATGTGAGCCATCCACTTCCACTCAAAATAACTCTGCCAGCAAGGAGCAAAGTAAATAGGGACTGACAAGAGAAAAAAAAAAGGAAGAGTGATGGAGTAAAACAGCAAATGAAAAGATGGAAGGAAATGACACAGCAAACACAGCTACAATGTTCCTATTGTTCTTTTACAGCCCATCTGTGAAGCCCTACATGCTTTACTAGTGCATCTCTTTTGCAGAAGGAAATGCTAGGAAAAAATCAATCTCTGGTATGCAAATGCTTCGTGCTGTAATTGCAACCGGGTAATATCTTTGTTACACCTTTAACCTGCCCCTGTTTTACTGTGAACCAGTAAAACAAAGAAAATTCTAGGAGGTGAGATCACAAGTGTGTCAAAGAGCCCTCTGCCAAAAAAATACACAAAGCCTGTGGCCCTCTAAAAGCAGTAATCTGGTTTATAGCCTTAAATGCCTAGTAGATTACACATGCAATTGGTAATGTACATTTACAATGGCTAAGTGACCATTTTGTCCTGAGACACTCGCACATGATGCCCTACACTGTCATCCTGTGGTGGTTTGACATCTTCTTAAGCAGAGGTCTAAGATGGTTACTTGTGGCCAGAGTGATAGGAGCCACGTGTAGATGTATCAGTCTGAGGATGTCCTACACTATTCAAAAAAGGCTTAAAAATAATTGCGAGACGGCTCATCAGAAGTGTTTAGAAAAGCAAAAAGGTTTTAATAAAAATAGAAAATAATAAACAATAGAGAAATGAAAGAAAAAGCCGAGCATGATGGAAAGAAACTCTTTGCACCAGCTAAGACACTCTGAAAAGCACTCTTTGTGCTCTCCTATAAGTACCGAAAGATTTAGGTGGGATCTTGGCAAACTGCCCACCAGAGGATGCCTATCTTTCTGAGGAACAGGTAAACAGACTGATCAGTATTTTTGTCTTGGTCTTGATCCAATTACTGCCAGGAGAGCAAAGAAGCTTCCAGGGTTTTTTTCCTTTTTAGTGCTAAGGTAAAACGGAACCCCTTTTTCCTTACATAGAAACACCTGCTGAGGTGTGGGGGTGCATAGCTACATTGGTCAAATCCCCTCGTGGGTTCCAAATGCCAGCAGATAAGATAGCCACTTGGCTCTTAAATTTATGTCCAAATTTTTAGCAGTCAGTGCTAGATGCACAGAAACCTGTAACCTGCAAGCCAGTCTTTGCTGAAGACTCCTCACCAGCTGCTCCAGCCACGGGGCACAGCAAACAGTCCAGGAATCCACATAAGCCTCTGCCCAACCTAGAGGTCTGTCACACCTGGTGTCCCCTCCATCTGGGCTGGCTGGGAGGGGGCAGGCAGAGCTCAGAAATCAGCACGTGGGGTGGCCCAGGGGCCTCGCTCTGCCCATCCATTCGTCCCTCAGCCTCTGCTGTCACAGGAGGCTGCACAGAGCCACGAGGCAATTAAAATAACAGCGTTTCGTTTGGGCATGTTCAAAGCACTGTGCAAATAGAGGGATTAATTAATCCCCACAACAGCAGAGCAAGGTAGGCACCGCTCTCCAGATGGAGAAAAAAAAATGACAGTGGCAGCGTGGAAAAGCCAAGAATAAAATGCAGGTCTGTGTGCCTTGTCAGACTTGATTTCAGTCCCTCAGGCCACAAAGCAAAACATTTGTCTTTAAAGGGGAGTGATTTATGATGATCTGGATCTCAACCTTGACCTACTTTAACAATTATAACCAGACAGGAAAAAAATCTCTCTCAAATGTTAAATGAAGGTTTTAAATCAAAATCATCTATTCCAATGCAGAGGCATTTTCTCTACAGAAGGAAGCAGCAAACCCCTCCTGGCTCGATGGTGGCAAGGTCCTGAGCTCATTTACCCCAGAGCAATGCTAAAAGGCAGCAGTGCTGGGATGTTTTCAGAAAAAAGCTGAGCTACTGGCTCCCAAGTAATATCTCTTGTGTGGCAGCAAGCACAGAGCTGTCCTGTTGCTCTTTAGAACCAATTGCTAAATTGCAGCAAATGCAGCTAAAATACACAAAATTAGTACTTTCATGCAGAAGTGTCTGGTGTAACTACCCCAGGGGTGCCACACAATACTGAAGTGCCATGAAACAACCCCTCTACTGAGGCATGAGCTGCTCTGCAGGATTTGGAGCCATTGCACTGCATGAAACCTTTAGCACAACGAGTTTATTTCACTTTCAAAGTCAAGCCAGCTGTCAGGAAGGAGAGGAAAAACTACTCTTTGCCACACAGAGTAGAGTAGTTGATAAGAAGGAGACACCATTCTCCAAGGCAGGAGGTAAAGTCCCCTGGGTTCACTGCAAACCCAAGATGTTTGCACTCGCTCCTTCCCCACAAAAGAATTGAGCAGACTTTCATGTGATCAGTCATTCGCTGGTGAGCAGGAAACCATTGCTATGTAGGTTAAGATTCAGTCATCTTGAACACAAAAGATTGTAGAGTGCATTTTTATTGCTTGGGGGATGCTGTGGAAGTTCACAAGCTGATATTGTCCCTTAATGCCACCTCTGCCACCAACCAAGAGCCCCTCCTTGATTCCTCCTTCAAAACATCTGAGCATTTAAGCATCTAATCAAGTCTAGCAGTCATTCCCAGTGGGAAAACACCTATGGTTAATATTTTACCTGATAAGCTATAATGGACTTGGGTATAATTCAGGCTACAAACATCCTTGTAAAGTGAAGGATGTAATTTTTAGGGGATTTGTTTTCTACATGGGATGGAACACTGACACCATGAACAAGGACGAAACAATTCTGTAACAGTCTATCTAGAACAAGGTTCTGATATTATCACCAAAGTCCCTGTGGAAAATCCTAACTAATGGACAAAACTCATGGTCTGACCAATGACAGGACAAAGGGGAAAGGAAATACTAATTTGGGCACCTTCCTATGGCATGATTTCTGTTAAACACAAAGGATGGGGATAATGAGCTCAATGTTGCTCTATTTTTTTGCCCTGACACCTTTCTCTGGAGCTCTCACTCCTTTTGGTCACAGCCTGGCTCCATCAGCCAGAGCCCTCCAAGGACTGCCCTTCAAGATAAGATGCTTGGTTCAGAGGCACCATACCTCCTACTGTGCTGGAGCATTTCTGCTCTCTCCAAAACATCCTCTGTGACGTTGGAAGGCTGGGACTTCACAGGTATCTCAGTGGGACACAGACACACACTGGGTCTCTGGTGAAATTCAGGCTGCCACAGAACTGTCCCACATGCTGAACAAAGCCAGTGTTTTCTGAAGTCTCTTCTGTGCAGAGTTCAGCCCTGCAATGCCAGTAGACATAAACCTTGGCACTTGCCTCAGGTTTTCTTTGGGGGCAGCCAGCAGCTGCTGCTCCTATTCTGCCCTCCCTTCAAACACTGAAAGCTGGGGTGTGCAGCCATCTACTCATGGAGTCAGGGAGATAAAAAAATGGCAACTGTTCCTGAGAGGTAAAGGTGGGAAACCTCTTCTACAAAATCCAGGGTGGAGGAGCTTTGGAACAAGCAAAGAATAAACCCCCAAAACAAGGAAGACAATAAAAAGAAGACACTTGTAGCTGTTACCTCATTAAATTGCCAGAGAAAGATGGAACAAGCTGTTGGTAATTCCACGCCATTCATTTAAAAGAACAGCCAAGATGGCACAGAGTGCAAAACCAGGAGAGATGGTGGAAAAGCCCCTTCTGGAATACAGCACTACTCATTGCACAGGCAAGAAGCTTTGGGGATTGCACTTCCCAGTATCAACTGGCTGGTCTCTTACCTTGGGACTGGAGATTGGAGAGGAAAGGAAATATGGATTTTCAGGCACTCTACCTAAAATTGGAACAGGAGTCCAATCTGCAGTGTGCCACACAAAATTAATCACTATCAGTTTACATTCCCACCAAGGTCTCACTGCTCCTACCCAGAGAGGATGCAAAAAGAGGCATTACAAGGGGAACTTGTGAACAGAACACAAACCATTACAGAGCAAGCCACCCTTCCTATCAGCAATGCTTTATCCATCCATTCCTGCTACTGGTCTTCACAGAGCAACCTTGTTATTTCTAAGTGACACAGACCTTGAGTACCAGGGGCAGGTTCACTGACACCTTCTTAGCAGCCACACACAAACCCCAAACCCCTAAGCTGGAATTGCAGGGAGCGCATTGATTGAAAACGCAGAAATCACAGAATAGTCTGAGTTGGAAGCGATCCAAAAGGATCATCGAGTCTTAAGTTTTGTTGCACCTGACATACAAACATGTGCATTTACTGCCCATTCTGCTTGTTTTAGCCTCATTTTTGTCTTTTCTCAGCATTCAAGAAAGGGAAGAAATGAAAGAAATAGAAAAGACCCAGTTATTTCTAGTAAAAGTATGTTTCTTTCTAGCTCAGAATGCAGCATAATTTTGTTCCCAGACTTGGCCATTTTCTCAAAGCTAACCAGCAAACTCTAACTCTTCTGGGGAATTAAGTGTTAGAGCAAGAAAATATCATTGAGCCAGCCAACGGCATTCAGCTCTTCTGCAGCATTTACTATCAGCTTCTTCCTCTCCAAGTATCAAAGCAGTTCCTAGTGAAATTTCACTGGCAACATTTTAAAACAGAAAGCACCATGCTAATGCGAGCTTTTAACTTAATGTCTAACTATATATATATTTATATATATATATATGTATATATATAAACACCCACAGTTCTTTGCAAGGTCTATCTTGTTCAAAATCCTTCCTTAGAGAAGTGTTCTTTCCCGGGGAGGGGGGAAATCACTCCAAAACACAATACCAACAGCTAAGTTAGTTTCTTTTCCAGCAAAGCTACTGAAGCTTCAAGATCTCATCTCGGAGCTACTCTCTTGGCAAAATTTTAAGCAATTAACTGCATTACCTGGTGCTGCCACGAGATGTCAGGGAGCAATAGAGAAAAATTAGTTGTGGCTGCCCTAAATCACGGAGCTGGCGTTGTAAAGGGGGGGTAACATGGCCATGGCAGCTCTGACAGGGATGTCCACATGATTGTACCCTTATTTACTGCAACGTGTCTTATCACACCGTAACATCTTACATGCAGGGAGTCTTCTTTCAACTAAACACCCCCAGGTTTTGAGAGCATCGTCAGGGGATGGAAGGGAAAAAAGAAAATCAAGCTTGGTTTTCTGAAGCTGGAAATTCAAAAGAAAAACCCTAAGGTAATGTAACAGCATTATGTAGGTCTTAAAGGCACATGGCTCAGAAATACCCGCTTCCAAGATCAGCCCTGCTTTGTGCACATGTAACAATATTTTTACATGTACTGCTATCTTCTCCCTTTAATTAGCATGCTGTTGGCAGCAAAATTTTACACACTTTATTCAGAATCCCCACCCTCTCCAAATCCTGTTTCAGTGATGAATAAAATGCAAAAGGATGCATTACAGGCTCTATAGCAGCCACACTGTTCCTGCCAAAATTGAAGAGCCCCTTCAAGTCACTCAGTAGCAGAGTCTGAAAGCAGGAATTGGAATATGTGATGGGGAGGAAGGGCAAACAAGGTGACTGCAGCATGAGTTTGTGGATTGTTCACAGGTGGTGAAGCCACAACTGGGCTTGGATGGCAAGATTGAAATGTTAAAAAAGAGCTACCCTGTATAATCCATATGTCACCTTTTCAGAAATGCATAAGACGGTTTTTCAAATCCTACCACAGCTATTTTTTTGTATCCCTTCAATATGATGGATACAAGGCTTGGAGCACGCTGAAGTCTGTTACATGATGTAGAACACTGACACTTTCCTGTAAAGAGAGTAAGAATTTTAAAAATTGGTATCTTGAGTCCTTTCCAAAGTAAGATGGAAGTGCTATGAGTCCCAAGGGAAGGGGAAAATTCCTACTTCTCTTGCAGTGCACATCTTGTTGAGGAGCAGTCCAAGACAACACTCAAAGCTATAGCTGTTTAAATTACACCTTTTACTCGCTTCAGGCAGAGAAACTTGGAGGTCCAGAGGAGAAAAATGTTTCTATGGCAGATTGAGTGACTGAAAAACACGTCTAAGGCTTTAAGACACTCAAAGCTGAAACAGGGCTGGAAGTGATCAGGTGAAGAGACGGAAGCCCGGCAAAGCAGCCAATTGCATATGACAAATTAATAAGTCTTTGTAGGACTTCTGCATGTATGATTTTATACATTGCATTCAATGAATATACATACACATCGACATCCAAGTACTAAAATCTGAGGAGCTGTGTTTTGAAGGGGTGATCTGCCAGCCCTTAGGGCTTGGATTAGTGGGCAACTCCTCAGGAAGCTTGTCCCAGGACCTGGGTGGTACGTGAAGAGGACCAGCAGCTGGGAGCACAGCTGATGCCCTGGAAACCTGCGAGCAGATGGGAACTGGAACGATGGATGTCAGCAGGGGAGTGGTGTGGGCAGCACTTTGTTCCGGATGCTTCGCGCTGAACGTAGGAGATTATCGGTTATGTGAGCAGCAGATATATGGGCAACAGCTCCAGCTACCATGGATGCTCTGCTTCCTGTCATAATCCCTCTCCCAGGTGATGAGAGCAGCAGACCCAATGCTTTCCCTTCCTCTCTGGAGCACGGCACAGTATGGAGTACAAGGTAAACAGAGCGTCAACAAATTGGTTTGTGCCAGCCTCGGCATAAAACACTCGGTACACACAGCACATGACACAGCCTAATGGAAATTGCTTCGGAGGGCTCGAGTTCCAAATGTCTCAGTGAGGAGATGTCCCCATCCTTCTGTTAAGCCAGAATACTGAGGAAATCCCATGACACTGAAGAGCAGTTCTGCTTGCTGTGGTGGATCTGGCTGTGCATGCTATAAATACAGCCACCAAGGCTGTGCATTAGCTCCACAGTACATCAGGCAGCAGACACTTCTAGCATCACACACTGCAAGCAGTACTGGCTCCTAAAAATTCCTTCAGGTCATGGCATCTTTGGTGTCAATCTTAGGATTGCAGTCTTGTTATCTGATGCCAAATGCTTTTTAGAGCTATCTTTTGTACCAAACAAATTTATTTTATAAACAACATTTGAAAAATGTCCCCAAATGTACTTGCATTCTTATTTATTTATAAATCAGTGAGTAACTCATGGAGGAGGGCAGACAAAGGGAAGAGATGGGTACAAACAAGGTGCCCAAGATTCTAACATATATATGCATTTGAAGAAAAAACTTTTGGCTTTGAAAGATAAGACCACACAGTTGTCTTAAAGCCTTATGATGTCATTTCACTCTTCCAAATGCACATCAGCAACCACAGGAGAAATTAGTGGTTCAGAGCCTCACCACAGAGATCCAGGCACAGACCTGCTGAGTTTGCTGTGGGCTTTTTCACATAAATGGCTTTATCCTTATGTAGGAGATCAGGAAGCTGCATAAAGCCATTAGGGGAGACTCCATGCAAACCAGTAATTTGAATTAAAGGCGAAACCTGGAGAGCTATGCTCCAAGGGCTGATCACAGCTGCAAAGAAGGGTTGTCAGGGCACACCCCAAATCCTTCCATAAGCAAACTTGAACTTATTTGATAGATTGAGGAAAAAACCCACCTTTAAAAGAGAAGCCCCCAAGTTTGTTAGTGCCCAGTTTACTTCCAGACACTGTTTGTACAGCTCTCTAGCCAAACGCAGGGCAGGTTGATCATAGCCTGCAACTGCAGGCAACTGAAAGGAGTTGATGTTTCCAGCTCCTACTGCCAGCATTTGAGTTTGATAGAATCAGGTCAAAATCAGTCTTGCTCAGTCTGACGTAATGCAGACTTCTGGATCCCACCCCGCTCACCAGGATGTGAGACCTCATTCTCCCTTCCCACAGTCAAGCTCTTAAAATCTGCCAGAGAAGTGCTTATGCTGTAGATTGACATACCAGCAAAAACCCCCAAGCCTTAGTACAGAGATCATTTTCGGAGAGGGGAAGCACATTTCCTACCACCATAGAACAAAATAATGGAAATAGATAATCTGCCAGAGCAGGTAGGTACCTTAACTGAGAACAACTGAAGTTAACTACACTCCCAAAATCTATTAAAAGCCAGTACAAATCTTGATGTACTGGCTTATCATGTTGAAAATAAAAATAGAGTGAACAGAATGTGGTATCCTCCTTTCCTAGCTTTGGCTCCCACACAAACATTTGGTAGTGTGCACTGTCACAATCCTTCTCAGGTAGATTATGCAAGTCAGGAGGTCAGGGAGATACATAACTTTGCCGATCGATCAGTCCTGAGAGCAATCTTAGCTAAAAAAGACCCAGGATCTTCCAACATAAGGAAATGCCTTCAGAAAACAGAACTTCAAACCCCATAAGGATTCTTTCCCAAGTGATTCAAGCAGAATGAGCTAACATGGTAAGGACATGGGTTAAAGGAATGTATTGAGGCCATTTCCAGAAATGGATCTGCACATCTTCCAATCAGTGAAGTCTTTTAATTGAGGAAAGCTTCCATAGATTGAAGGGGCTGCACAAAAATGTCAGTAAGGCCTATTAATGCTTCCGCATATCTCCTAGAGTTTACTTGGGGAAAGCAAAGACCAATCCACTCCTGAATGACAAAAATAAAGCAGCAAATCAGTCTGAAATCCAGGTGGAAAAGTCAGCTGGCTTTGGCACAGGGAAAATACAGCCATTAAAGCACAAGCGCCGTAGCCCTGCGCATTTGCCGCTCCAGTCAGTCCGAATCCCTGTGACAGCAGCAAGCGGCTGCTGATTGCCACCAGCTAATTATAGCGCTGGGCTCACGGCAGGGCCGCTGCTGGGGCGGTGTGAAGGCAGCAGCTCCGTGACACATTCACCAGCAGCTCTCCAAAAATGACCCGCTCCTGCCCGCCTCCCCCTCACAGCCACTGTGTAATCGCCGACCGCGCTGGGAGCGGCACAGCAGCCATTCCCGGCTCTGAGGGCGCAGGCCCACGGCAGCTGCTCCAGCCGCACGTCCTCGCGGCTCTGCTGCCCTGACAGCGAGCACCTGGCCCTTCTTGACGTAAGAAAGCTGTGGGCAAGACCTCATGGTATGGGGAAAGGGATATACACTCCAGGTCACTCCAGATCTGGGGGATCTTTGGGAGGAAGCGGAGCCGGAGCCGGCAGGGCACCTGGTGCCTGCAGCAGCCTCCACAGGAAGGCAGGGGACCGGAGAGCAGCGCAGCTACGAGGCTGCACCCACTTCCCTGGGGCACTGGCCACGAAACAACTGCTGCACATTTATTCTCCAACCTCCACTGTTTCCCAAGAATGAGAAGCAAAATAAAAGGGGGAGGTTCTTCCTCAAATGTTTTCGTTGACCCGGAGAAGGCAACAGCTTGCTACAGACTTCCTGCTGGCCTGCCCTTGGTCAAAGCAGCCAAGAGGGCTGCTGCACGTTTCCATCTCAGAGTTGTTTACAGAGCTTTGTCCTTCCCTCAGGCACTTTCCTTCCCAGTATTAGCAGCGATGTGTGAAGATACTTTGGTATCAGGACCCTTTTCCTGGAAGTGTTCCAGTCCACCAGCACCAATGACTGCTCTGAAGGGCAGCATTAGCTCCAGCCTCTGCACTTCTCACCCTGCACAGGTCTCCCAGGTTCCTTTCCATACAGAGCCAGGCAACAAGGCACACACGGATTTGCAATTTGACTCTGCCAGTAAGACTCATATTTAACAAGAAGACTGTTTTCCCTATACTTGTGATAACCAGGCAACCAAAATGATGCCACACAACCTTAAACATTAAAGACTGCAGAACAAGACAATTCTAAAGAGATACTTAACATAAAATCAGTGCTAAGTAGATGGGGAAACAGAGATGAGGAAGGAATGAAAAATAAAGCCAGCAAGATAGCACGTCTTAGTTACTTTTCTATCCACGCAAGCTGCCTCTCTTGGAATCATTTCTATGTGCACCTAAAGTAAATCTGATCAAAGTTGCTGTAATAATTTGTATACTTAAAGTATCAACTCATCAGTAAGAATGAAACTCAGTCAGCTCATCAAATGCTTCTCGTTATTACAGTCTTTCACAGCAGGAGCCTGCAGCTCCCATCCCTGCAGACATCTGCTGTGCTTATCAGAAACCCAACAAGAAAGTGGCACGACGACTCTCTTCTCAGGATTATTTCAGTTTGAGCACTTGTCGGTGCCACACACCCCATCTCCATTCTCCCCAGCTGTCACACATGGAGAAGTGCAAAAGCACTATGAAAAGAACCTACTGCAAAACCCACACACTGGCAAGGGATTTGGGGACCTACATAGCACTTGAACCCACATTTGCCTTCAGTCTGCGAAATAATTTAGCTTTCAAGTCTATGAGGCCTTTTAACATGAGAGCTTTCAATGCCAATCTTCCTGAATGCCAGCACCTAGTTACCTGGTTTTGAACATTTAATGCCAGGAGTATAGCCATTCCAATGTCTGCTACTTCCCAGCTTCCAAAATCCTTGTTTATGACTGATTTACATTTCTCTGCATGATTTTTTTCTCATATGAAGATTTTCACGTGAGGAACCTGCACTTACACCCCCACTGTGTTGGACAATCACTCACTGTTGCAACTTAACTATAACCAAACTGAAGAGGAAGAGAGTATATTAGTAGCCCATGAGTTTTCACTTCTGCAGGAAAGCTCCAGATACCTCTGTACAAAAATATTTTTATAGTTTTTACTTCATGTATAGCCACACTTCCTTGGATGCTGCATTCACAGATGTTCCAATAAGCAATGAAGGAAGCACAGTCTTGATGAAACCAGCAACAAATGGAGGACCCACATGGGTGTCATTTATGGGACACTGTAAAAGCAAAAAGAGATGTCAAGTAGGTTTCCTCCCTTTTTTTTTTCTTGCTCTTGGTTCTATTCCCCAGTAACATTAGTGAAGGAGAAGAGGAAGTAGAGGACATGCTTATTAAAATTTGCAGCACACAAGTCTGGAGGGAACGCAATTACACCAGAGGACAAGATTATATGAGATAATTTCATCATTTGAAGACATGCTTTGAAATTCAACACGGCCAGAAGTATAGTCACTACAGGCACTCAGGAGCAGCCAACAAAGAGAGGTTGGGGAAAACTGTTCAGACTGTTCAGACAACAGCTCTTCAGAGGAAGATTTGGAGTGTAGCAGACTATAAAGGGAACATGCCTTAGTGAAGTCATACTGTTATGAAAGCTGAACAAGCTGGGATTAATAAATACAGGAGCCCACATCACCTACAATATAAGTCATTCTTCTGCTCTGCTCAGCTTGCTAAGTCCTTGGATGAAGTATTATCTCCCACACTGAGTACTTTAAGTAAATAAAAGGGGACCAAAGGAAGAGAGTACAAAACCCAGGAAAGACATCTAGAAAATAGGACTTGTCCAGAGGTGTTACAGAAAATAGCAGTGTTTTTATCTAGTGAGGAGAATGCTACGAGCAGAGTGATAATGGACTGCTATGTACATAGAAACATGCTACAAAAGTCAATAGAACGATCTGTTCTCCATAACCACGGCAGATAAGGAGTAATGGGCTGAAATTGGAGCAAGAATGACTCAGATCAAATATTATAAAAAATACATATAATGATAACAAAGCACAAGAATAGATTTTATTCAGAGTTTCCAAACACAGGATAAATTAATCGCTGCTGCTAATATCCAGGAGCAGGAAGAGGACCTTGGCAACCTCGTGGCATTCTCCCTCCATCCCATTTTTCCCAGTTTTCCATGAATGTCAAGCTGTACACCTGTAAGCACTAAGAGCTACAACAATATTATAACCTTAAGAGCTACCACAAACCTCAGTGAAGTTTACATGCATTGAGTACCTCATTATCATCCATTAAATCGCAAATGGTTTGTGCTGTCTGGTCAGTGTGATGGCAGGGAAGTGCTTTTTACTAAGGGCATGATTCAGCTGACACTGGATTAGCAGAAGAAGAGAAATTTCAGCCACATATCACACTCAGTCCCCAGCAGAGTCAACAGAGACAAATACCCATGGTCAACACCTGCTTTGGGATAAAGGCTGTGTCAGGAGTGTGCTCTGGGCTGGCTGGGCAGGCACCCTCAGGGCTAGCTCAGGGCTTGGCTGGAATTGTGAGATTTCTTGTACAGGTAATACAGGATGTATTTTGTCTGTGTGCACTGAAACAGTCACCTGTGTCCCTAGTCCCTCAGTCAGAAACCTATGCTGACACTTCCAGAAACTTCATGATCAGTGCAGCCAGAGAAGATGCTGCACAGCACTGGCACATGAAGTCTCTGATGGATTTTGCATTTCTCTAGAAAGATTTTGGCTATAACCTTTACTACACAAGGGAACAGAGCATCCTAACATGCTTCAGGGTTCTCACTGATGTTATTCCACAAGGGACATCAGCATATTTTTAGATAAACGCTTTGAAAGATGTACCATTAGCCCTGGATCGAGAGCCCTTTTTTTTCTGGTTGTTTTCAAGACACAACTTAGGAAGCTACTAGACAGGAACAGTGCGTGTAATATCCTCACTGGAACATCAGGCTTAGCTTGTTGCAAGTAAGAAAAGCAGAACCCTTCAGATTACATTTCAGGTTTGGGGTCTTCCCATTTGCTCTGGGCTTTCTCCTGGTGGGGCATGGCCTCTCTGGAAAACATTACAACCCCAGGGCAGTGCTGTCCCACAGCTCATGGGTGTTTTGCAGAGTAGAGGAGTTGCTTTCTTACTCCCCAGCATTCATTCCAGCCCCCTTGGGGCTGGGAGGGCGAGGAAGGCATGCACAATTTCCCTACTGTGGAGCACAGAGATAATTTCTTCTAATTAGAGAACTCTAAATATTTGGAAGCCAGCATCCATTATTATTCTGGAAACTTCACACAGCAATACAAGATGGGTTGATTCTGGCAAAAATTCTTCTTAGCAAAAGAGCATTATCAGGCAAAAACAGAGACATTTTTCTGTTTTTCAGTGCAGTAATGCCAACAGATACATTACAGCCAGTCAGACAACTCAGCTATCTGTAAGTGGGAAGAAGGGCAAACCTCTAAATATGAAAATTCCAACTGAATTGCATTCAGATATCCCCCCTCCTCTCACAGATGAGCCTGTGAAAAAGATTTCTGATAAAATGGCACAGAACATCAACTGAAAATTAACCACGAATTCGTATTCAGCTGCATCTTTCAGATGTCAATACAACTTATGTGACGTCCCTGAAATGGCTTTGGGGGGAAGGAACAGAGAAAGGAGAAAAAAGAGAAAAGGGAAAAAAAATTGTCCTGGAATTGACTTTGGGAACAAATGCTATGTCAGCTGGAAGAGAGCCAAACTTGAGTTGAAATAGCACTTTGCTATATTCAACTCTACAGATTTTTCTGACTGGAGATGGCTCCACTCAAGGACACTGCCATAATAATTGGAAACATGCTGACATCTGCATCAGAGGCTCAGTCTAGTCAGAAGTCGAACTGTGAGAAAGAGGCAGGGAGATCATGCTTCAGGATCTAGAGAGCTTGCAGTCAGGACAGCATTTTGGGGAAAGTTGTCTGTTTAATTCCAAAGTGTCTTCCTAAGCTTGCTGAAAATATTGGGAAATAGAAAGCTGATCCTTTACTCAAGCACTTGTCTCAGAGCAAACCCAAGCTACCCACTTCACTTGATTAAAATGTAGTTAATTCACAGGCTTTACTCAGGCAGTACCACAGAATATATTTGTTGGCCTGTTGCTGGGACAGGGTGATTCCTTTACCTGTTTATCAATTTTGCACAGGTCTAGTTATGGTTGAAAGATTAACTTTCAAATAGCAAAATTCCTGTATGAGAGAAAACCAGAAGGCTTAACAAATTACAATTTGAGTCATGCTCTCTTCTTGCCATCAATTTGCAGTGCTGGGAGCAGCAGAAAGGGAAGATGCAAAACAGAGATGATGCACAGATTTGTGAGAAATTACTCATCAATCCAAACCCCAATATGCAACAAGGCCAAGAGGAATTTAATTTCAAATGAAAAATGTCCAGTCACCAGCACATAAAATTGCTTCACAAGAAGTGGCATTTCCAGTTGCAGACTGTGTTCTGCTTAGACACAAAATCCATTGTATTCCTCTTTCCCTTGGTATGCAGTGCACACATGAATGGGAATTGCTGCTTGCTCTCAGGGTTGAAGGTGATCATATTTCTGCTAATTATGTAAGAAAATTCTACTGACATGGTGATTGTTGTAACAAGAACAAATGTGTAATGCATGGGAACAACAGTTCTTTGGGACTTCAGCAGATCACCCCATTCTGTTCAGAGGATGCTGAGACCACTCTTTCTGATACTCAGTTCCAAATACATTAGGCACCAAACAGGCCCAGCTGCTATTTCTGCCTTGCTTCACTTGCTGTGATGTGGCTTCCTTTCAGTTTGTTTCCCTGCATCCGTCACAGATGAAGGAAAAGAGGTAACAGGATTTACTGCATGGTTGTCCTAGCTCTGCGTACAGGATCCACATTTCTACTAGAATACAATAATAACTGATTTTCTGTCACTTTTCTCTTTGTTTTGAAATTAGGACTCACTTTTATTCGTTCATAGGCCAGGAAGATAAGGGCTTGCTCTGCCATCACGTGTGTTGTTTTAGCATGGCTTCAGGATGCAGTATTTGCTGAATTTGTTTGAACTTTCTTTTGGTTACCAGGTTTTCATCCAAAATGTTCTTCAAGTAGAAGAATTTCCTCTTTTCCTAATACTGGCAGCAACATAGCCAGTCTACTGCACTGCCCACCAAACCAAAAGCTGGTGAAACTCAAGAAGAAAGCAAGACTTTGCTTCCAGCACATACCAAAAAAACCAGTGAAGTGGGATGGAGAAAACAGTTCTCTTTAGGAATATACCCAGGAGTTTGCAACTGACTGTGATTCTACCTGTGACTGTCTGAATCTAGAATTAGATCTTTGTCTTCCAGGACAAGCAGGCAGACAATGGGAAGCTCAGAGGAAGATAGCAGTAACAGTATGAGAAATGGGCATCTTCATTCATGTCATGGTGCTCCCTGGGATACCAAGGTAGGAGCTGCTTTGTCCTGTTCTTGACTTGGCTCACACAAATGGTCAGGCACTCACCCTGGCCAGAGTCCAACAACCTCCTCCTGATCTTCATTTTCCTCACTTGAGAGAGTTTGGCACCACATGAGTTTAAGTGCAGAGAGGGTTTGTACACAGCCATGCAGATGACCCTGAAGCAATCAAAACCAGCCACAAACCTTTCCTCAGCAAAGCCACATTTGCTCTTGCAATTTTACATTTTCTTTGCTGTCTCCACAAGGGACTGATTTGACCTGACATATGACCTGCAATCCTCACCAAAACTGCCTTTTCTCTGTTCTGCGTTTTCCTTTCAGGATGACTGCTTGATCTCACCTTTACACAGGAGTCTCCAAGGACAGAGGGCAAAAGGGAACTGCAGGAAGAATGGAGGAGAGAAAAGTCACACCAGCATGTGGACAGCAACACAGACTGCAGCCCACAGCAGAACAGTCAGACCTTTCTCTTGCTGGTGGGGACAACTCACATGGCAGAAGATGAAAGCGGGTGCTGTTGAACTTTACATTAATCACTGCCTGCCAGGAGAGGAGCTGGAGTAGCCTGGCTCTGTCAGTGTGGAGCACAAGGAATCGCTCAAGGGTGCTGGTTTCTCCTGCCATGGGGATGTGCTGCATCAGCAGTCCCAAAAAAAGGACCATGGCAAAACAGACTTGGAAACTGCTGCAGTTAAAAGCAAGGAAGGATGTAAAATGACAGGATGTAAAGCCAGCACCTTTCTCTTCCCAGAAAACCACAGAGCAAACTCAGAAGATTTGGAACAGGAAGGTACTCATGAATTCGGTAACAAAATTACCTCATATTGTTAAAACATCCTTCCTTCTCTCCGGAGGCTGCCACTGTCTCACCAGCAGAGCAGGCAAGGACACTGCACTTGTCTGCACAGCCCCTCAGCACTGAGGATGCATCACTGCACCATTTTAGGAGAAACACACTGCATTAGCATGTCAGATCTCAAACGAGCAGCCTTTTAGATTTAGGGCAAACCTGGTGTTTTTGGTTTAAAACAGGACTTTGGGAGCTTCTAATTCCTGGGTTTCCAAGAGCATGTGCCATTCCCTAAGAAGCTGAGCTAGCTATTGCTTCAGAGGCAGCTCTGCACAGGCCATACTCCCACAATGTACTTCACATTTCTCTGCCCACACAAAACCCCCCTCCCAGCCTGGAAGAGGGCAGGCACCAGATGCTCTCAATACAGCTCTCTGTTTCCTAATGCAACATTTCACAGCCAAAAATAAACCAGCCCCAAACAACTCAGTGGTTTGTAGGTACTGCACATCCTATCTGTTTCATCAGCTGAAGCCAAGCTCCGTGCTGCAGAAATAGTTACATCTTGGAAGAGAAAGGTTCACTGGGGTAAAGAAGTGCAAGGGAAAATTAAAGAGGGCAGGGGCTCTCGGAAGGAAAGCACTCTGGCACGTCTTCTCCTTGGTGGCTTGGCCCCCTGAGCAGAATACAAATGAAGAGCATCACTGACAGCCCAGCCTAACATCTCAGTGCCCTTCACAAGCCATGCATTCGGCTCAGGGCACAGAGACAGTGCAGGCATTGTCACAAATACACTGGGCACAAACAGACTGAGAGGGAGGCCCACAGACAAACATCACCCTATTGAGACTGAACACAGCCTTAAAAATATACTAACAGATACGGCTATTAACATGCCTGCACAGAACGGAATACAGGCAGAGCACTCCAAGTGCTTGTTCATTCCTCATCCTCCATTTCAAGCTATAACGTCACCCTGTAATTAGCTGAAATAACCTCTATTCTGTTCAGCTTTGCCACTGATGAGGAGCTCACAAGAAGCATGAATCGCCAGGAAAGGTTTAAAAATACACCCAAGTTTAACAGCAATGACAAGAGACATAAAGCACTTGCTTTTTCTTTGGGTTTTGTTTGTTTGGTTGGTTTTGGTGTTTGGTTTTTGGGGTTTTTTTTGTTTTGTTTTTTAATCTTGGAAGGGCTGATTAGCAAGGATGTAACCAGTTTGGTTTTGCAAGCTGGTTCATAAGAATTAAGTGGGAATAGACTCGTCCTAAGTGGGAAGAGACTTTTCCAAAGCGTCAGTTCTAAGACAAAATGACAATGCCATTGCTAGGAAATATATGGGCATTACATTCTTAAACAAAGGTACATTGTAGAATCCAGCAATGCTTAGCTTTAAAATAGATTAAGGACAAAAGACATAACATCAAGGCAAAAGAATTAGCATAGCAGAATTTCCATAAGAAATAAAAAGTTGAGGATGTCATGTATTTTTACTGACTGATCATCCTTGCAAAAAAACATGGTTGGGAACTAACTGTGGGCAAATAAGGGAGCCTACATTTAAATAGCAGATTATTCACAAAGGTTTTTTCCCCATCTCTATTACTCTGTGAACATCTGATTGACTAGGCCTTTTGTGTTTTTTCTTTAATTAAACATTTCAAGCCATTCACCACATCTGACTAATGAACCCTGCATATTTCATTCTTGTTTTGTGTGCAGATGGGTTGTATACACAACTGTGAGCACTGTGGCTTATGATGGATAAAAAACAAATGTAGATTCAAAAAGTAAGAAAAAAAATCAAATCTAATACAATTTCAGAAGCTTGTGAGAAAAACACAGTCTGAGTGCTGGGGGAGCTCAGGCTGTCAGAATGCCAGGAAAACCTCCAAGAGTCCTGTATGAAGATGCAAAAGATAAATACACAGGGATAACAGAATTATTATAGGCAGGAATTGTTCTTTTAAAGAAGATGATGGGCTGCACAGGAACAGCAAACTGTTCTCAAGCCCAGTTCACGTTCTCTAGGTGCCACATTTACACAGACTGTAATGAGAAACGCAGGCTTAATTAAGATTTTTATTTAAAGAAAGAGCTGATAAAACATGAAAGAGAGAACCCCACATCTCTGGTATGCATTTCTCCTTCTTTTAGCTTTGCTTGCTCAAAATTCAAACACAGAGAAGATTAATGTATTGGTTGGAACATAAAACCAATTAAATAAATAAACAGCTTGTCACACTGGCTTCAGAGTGAATCTAGTGGAAAATTTTTTTCCCAGGAAACCTATTTTGGGAAAGCAATAAACCACAGAGAAGGGCAAAGGCTAGAGAAAAGGCTAGAGGCATAAAAAAACCCACCTGGAGACACTGTGCTATTTCTGATGTTATTGAGGACTTCTTTGAGAAGGACCCTGCAGGAGCTGTACGCTCCAGCCCTCCTACAAGAGCAGCCCACAGTTGTCAGGTGCCTGGGCATCTCACTGCACCTCCAGCCAAGCAACCACACCGCTGTTCCCATCCAGATATCCATGGTCTGTGCTGTTTTTCTTCAAATAGAACTTATTTTCCTCTATTATTTCACTCCTGATGACTACAGAGAGGCAGTGAATTCCTCTGCAAAGATACAGACCAATGAAGTTGTGCTTAGGCTTGTTGGAATTAAATCACTGCTGAAGGGTTCAGTTCAAGATGCACCATTACCACCCACCCCTGTGAGGAGGTGAGGAGCAGCCCAGACTCCAAAGCAGAGAAAATTACTATACACAGCACAGAAAATGTTTCCTTTGGCAGCAGTTATGAAAATGCCATTCATCCTGTACACAGCCTGTATGCTCCAGCATAATAAAGAGAGTGATTGAATGGTCTTTTAAGAAGTTTACTGGGTCACATTTCTCCTGGACTAAGGCCAAGGCTCCCATTATTCCCAATGCTGGGTGCACATCACACAAATCCTTTACTGGTCCCAGCCCTTGTTTCTTACTGATGCTGGCAGTGCCTGAGAACAGAAATATGAACCCTAACATTACTTCTAGTGTAAAACATGCTTCCAGAGGTCGTCTAGGGTCAGTTAATATGCCTGCCATCCTTGCTTCTTAGGTGTCCAAATGGCCAAGAGAAGTGAGCCTGTGCACTTATATCTGTGTCATCTGGCACACACCATTCTTCATAGGCTTGCAGGAGAATGAGAAGCAAACTAAAATACAGTGTGGGGTAGGATAATGTGAGAGCTTGATTATGCAAGCCATTAAAGTTAATGGCACTAGTCGTTTAAGGACAAATTATGCCAGGGACTATGGTTTTGCAGAGAAGTGCACTGACAGTAAATTGTACTTTCCAGCTAGACACTTGTGCAGCTTCCTGAGGCAGTCAGTCCTCCTCTCACCACAATCAAGGAGCTACATTTTCCAAAAAACACTTAATGCTGAGGGCAAGAGCCCATGCAGGGACAGTGCTGTGTCCTCTCCATAGATGAGCTCAATGCCTTGAGAAAATCACCTGCTGCACTCAGGGGTTCTCCTGAAAACCAGCAAAACACAGAGACATCAGCAGTTGCACAATCACTGTCTGAGGCTCTCTAGGTCAACAGGAGTTGCTAGTAAGCAATTAATCTTTTGCAAAATGAAGCAATTTCTTACAAAAGAAGGAAAACCAGAATAATTTTTTTCTTCTCCTAAGCTGTACTATTGGATTTCTTACCTGTTTAACCTATAGGTCTTCTGCTTTTATTTTAATGATTCAAACATTATTTAAAGAATAATTTAGTATTTTAGTGCTTCGGGTACTAGTACTTAAGGAAATCTCATCAAGATTCACATCTCAACAAGCATTTCCATAAAATTAGGGTAATAAAGCTCTAGAGAATGGCCTGTGCACACCAGGAATCAGCAGAACTCAGGCATCCAGAGGTGGGTGGGAGCAAAGAAATGACCATCAAACCCAGCCTCTGATTCATCTGCAGAAAACCAGCCTTCCCCTGTACAGCATCCCAGCTGGCTCACTCTGGGCATTGTAGGCAGAGAAGAAATTGCACACACTTGTTTTAGTGACTCTGCAAGGCAGAGTGGCTTCCCCATTCCAGGTCTGACCACACCAGAGAGCTGTCCCTGCATAAGCAGAAGACACCCACGGAAGGTAAAGACTCTACAGGACACAAAATAAATAGGCAGAGAGGTACATTTGCAAAGCCTGGCAAAGAGTTTCACTCCTCACTCCCATCAGACTAATGGGCACAAGAACAAGGAGGTATTCTTTATGCTGCCCAGATCTGGATAATTCTGCCCAGAAGGTCCATCTGTGGCAATTTTAAATCATTTCAGATGTAAAAGCAAAGATGGGAAAGTAAGGGGGAAAATAGCAGAGAAAAGAGGGAAAGAGCCTTTGAATCTCTCCTATTAATAATGTTAAAAAGTCCAAATAGCTTCATTTCAGACCCAAGACCTAATTTACTGAGTAGTAATAGCACTGTCAGTGTGCTTATCACAAAGAGCCATTTTGTCCCAGTGAAATGTGCCCTTGGAGGCATTTCTGAAAAGCCTGCAGGACAGGAGGCTCACTTTCTTGTCTGGAAGAAACTTTCAGCCTGTGAGCCTCTGACTGAGGTAGCTATGCCCAAATGTAGCAAAATTATGTGCTCTCTTTTGCTGATGCTCTTTCAGGGGCTGTAAATCAGCAGTGCACAAACTAACACTTCACCTAATGCCAAAGGGGCAAACAAACAGGATTTTGCTTTTGCAAGAGGCCATGAGCTGCTGAGAACAGCAAAGCAAGAGCATTTTGACAGTGGTGATGGCATCTTTGGGGGGCAGCAAGGTGCCCAGCTCCCACTGTGATGGCCAGTGGAGGGGGAGGCTCTCCTCAGCATCCTTCTGCAAAAGCCTCTTGGATCATTCAGCTTCAGAAGCCAAAAACCTCCCTTCTAGTCTGCTGCTTGAACAAGGAGCAACTTTGAGCCAGAGGTCCCTCCTGAAAGCATCCCAGGGCTGGGAGAGCTCAGCCCCAAACAGACATCCTCCCAAAGAGATTTAAAACCAGACATTTGTCCGGGCAAGAGGCGGCATGACAGATGCTTCATGGATTTTCTCATTGCTCTGAGTTACATTTTTGAGCCTCCCATAAGCTTTCCCTGCTGGGATCTCCACTGAAAACTTGGCTGTGAAGAGGCTTCAGCTGCATGGGACTGCACTGATGCCTGGCAAAACCCCCAACTCCAGGATAAGGATGCAAAAAACAGAAGGAAATGTAGACACTGCACTACAGGCACTTGTGATGTGCCATTTCTCTGCTTCACACTGCAGCAGTTGGGCTCTCTGGTGCTCCCAAAGACCCACCAAACCCTGCCAACATTCTCCTTTTCTGCTTGTCCATTGGTACAACCCAACAGTGTTTCTGCAGCGCCATCAGTAGCTGTTCCCAGAAGAAAATCCAAGCCAATTTTGACATGTGTCCCACAAAAGAGGTAATTTTAATCACACTGGGTTCTCTAAAAGCAGCATTTATATTTGCACAGGTTTAAATGAGCAGAGTGCAGTTTCCAGTACACGCCTATCAAGCTGTGGTAAAAATTTAAGCTTGTGACACTTGTAGGAAGGAAGGCTGGACTGGTAAGTTGTGACTCAAACAAGCTGGCACTGAGGAGCAAGATGACAGAACATTTAATTAGCAAATTAACTTGCTACTCTCTTAAATAATCATTACAGTCTTGCAAGCATCCAAGAATACAGCATTCAATTTCTACCTACAAGGCTTCCCCTGACATTTTTCCAAGCTTTACTTCCCAGTTTCCATTAAAAACAAGTTTACCTACTGCATCATCAGATGTTCTGCTGACAACATTCTCCTCTGAGCACTTCTTTGTAACTGCAGGACGTATTAGCCAATTCCTCTGAGTCAATTCTAGCAGAGTCTCACTCTATCAGCAGCACCAATGTGTGAGTGTCTGTTTGCTTGGCTGCCCTCCAACCACACCGGCTTTTCTGACTAAATCTCCTGGTTTCTCTCTGAGCAAACAGGAGTCAGGAGGCTTGCAGAAAGTCTTCTTCCTATTGGGAGGGGGATGCAGCAAAAAAATTCCTGGACACTTTTTCTGAACTGACTTGGAAGAAGGAAAGGAAAATGGACAGGAAAAAGATAGAACCATGTATGTCACCAGAAGACATACATACATAAGGGACATTTCTTTGTCCCTTTATGAAAAACTCAATCTTCCAAATTTGGTTGGTGTGGGGAGTTAACCAGAGCTGATACTGACTGTTGTAGCACATTTCCAGAAGACACACAACTAAAAGAAGAGGCTAAAGCTACAAAAAGGCAGTTTTATGCACTAAGCTGATCCCCTAAGACACTGGATCAATAACCTGCCCAGACAGTTTGGACTCCTGTTCTGCTTTTTGGTCACTGTCTTTTCCCCACTCCTGCACACAGCCCTTGCTTCCTATGCTGGAAAAAAGATTTACCATGAGCAAATGTTAAGGGCTTTTGGAAGAGATTTGAATCCTGTTTTCCAAGATAAGCCATTTGCAAGGTCAGGCAGGCCCAAGCATCCATTTTTCTCTTTGAGCATCTGCTCTCACATCAGCCAGTCCTTGAACACAACGGCCCAAATTTCTCCAGCAGCTACCATTTGGTTAAAATAATGAGTGTCAGTGTTTAACAGCCAGATGGGAGCATCAGCTCCAAACACCATTCAGAAAGGTCCCTTGGCCTGGGACCCTTCTGCAACCCTTGCAGAAGCAAGTCACCTATTACTTACAAAGGGACTGGTAACAGGCATTTAATTGTAATTAACAGCTTGCTGAAGGAGAAGCAGCCGTAGCAGGGCCAGGACACAAAGGAAAGAGATGCTTTCCGTCCTTCCTGGGACAGGGAACAAGACCCTGAAAGCAGAGACTTCCAGTGATGTTAAAGAGCAAACAGCGGCCAGTCGAAGTACTTCGGGGAACCCTTTTGTAACGGAGAAAAGATGTTTTGGCCAGGAAGTCTTAGAAAGAGTAACTTTCCAGCAGCCACTGCTAATTCCAAAAGCCCTGATGGACACACAGTAGGGAAATTAGGAAGCAGTCCCGTCTCTCCTCCGTTTTCCCCAGGGCAATCTTCCCATCCTCCGCGTCTTAGCGCCCTGCGAACGCTTCCTCCCCGGAGCCACGGGCTTGCTTACCGCAGTAGCATCAGCAGGAAAATCTGGGTTGTTTATTGTCCCTCTCAGGGAGGGCGATCCCGTATTAGGAAGATTAAGGTCAGCCTGCGAGCGCGTGACAGGATAATCTGCTGCGGGAGCCGGAGGGGCTGTGACAGACACACGGCACAAGCCCTCCCCGGGCTGGGACAGAGACACGGCACAAGCCCTCCCCGGGCTGGGACAGAGACACGGCACAAGCCCTCCCCGGGCTGGGACAGAGACACGGC
Organism: Nicator chloris; assembly: GCA_013400495.1. Classification (NCBI taxonomy): domain Eukaryota; kingdom Metazoa; phylum Chordata; class Aves; order Passeriformes; family Pycnonotidae; genus Nicator; species Nicator chloris. The sequence goes on from WAAE01018868.1 coordinate 64,039, forward strand.
ACAAGCCCTCCCCGGGCTGGGACAGAGACACGGCACAAGCCCTCCCCGGGCTGGGACAGAGACACGGCACAAGCCCTCCCCGGGCTGGGACAGAGACACGGCACAAGCCCTCCCCGGGCTGGGACAGAGACACGGCACAAGCCCTCCCCGGGCTGGGACAGAGACACGGCACAAGCCCTCCCCGGGCTGGGACAGAGACACGGCACAAGCCCTCCCCGGGCTGGGACAGAGACACGGCACAAGCCCTCCCCGGGCTGGGACAGACAGACGGCACAAACCCTGCCCGGCTCCGCACCGCAGCAGCTCCGCACACCCCGGTCACCCCCCGGTGCTGCTGCCAGGCCGGACCCCAGCAGTCCTCTCCCTATAAACACCACACCAATGCCGAATCTCCACCCAGAGCCCCGCGCTGGGATGCCCGATCACAGAGCACACATCCATGGGGTCTGCATGACCTCCACGGGCTGCTGGACTTCGCTGCTAATGACCCCCGTCCTCAGCCCTTTCCCAGCAAGACACAATATTTCGATCAAAATATACCAGCGTTGCTTTGGCATCCCCTCCATCTCCCCAGCACCCTGCAATATGCTCTCCTGTACCTTCTGAACAGCTTGTAAGCCAAGATCCTTCTAAAAATGTTAAACAAATTACACTGGAAAAGTCATGAATGATTCCAGTGAAGTGTGGCGGGGCGGGGGGGGGTATCTTTATTTTATGAGAACAGCAGCTATTATTTGCATCCTAAAGGAACAAGCAACCTTTCTGCACATTTTGGGCAAGTAGAATCGTGATTTTAGACACTATCATTCACCTCATGAAAGTAAAGGAAGTTTAATTTCATGGTGAATAAGGCAGCTAAACACAGACTATATTTTAAAGCACAGCAGCACTCACAGAAAAAAACCTCAAACACTAAACCCCCCAAACCAAAGACTTATTTCTTGTCCAGAATATCACTTTACTGCTGACTCAGGGCAGGAACATCAAGCTATTCTTAACCAGCCTGGTCACAGTCATTTGCTTCAACAGCAAAGCAGAATTTAAGTTTCTGGATGCTCAGCAACTGCAGCTCACAGCATTTCTAGTATTTTGCAAGCAAAGCCACAGGATTCCCCTTGCACTGTGTCCTGACAAGAGGCCTGACAGTGCAAGAGCTGCCTGACATGCAAACCAGGCCTGCTGTAGGCAGCCAACACGGTGTCCAGGTATCCACAGTGTGAATCCCCTCTTTGCTTGTGGTTGCTTTATTTCTTTGACAACTGATTGTCCCCACCCTACTTAGATTAACCTCTTCATCATCCCTTCCTCCACAGCCTCCACCTCATCATCATCCCTTCCTCCACAGCCTCCACCTCCTCATCATCCCTTCCTCCACGGCCTCCACCTCTTCATCATCCCTTCCTCCACGGCCTCCACCTCTTCATCATCCCTTCCTCCACGGCCTCCACTCGCAGGGGAGACCCCAGCCCGCAGCTCTCATGCTCTCAGGGATGCAGCGCTGATTTTTAGCAACGGTTCTCTCTCTCTCCTGCTCTTGTTTAACGGATGAGCAGCAGCTTGGAATGCTTGTCTTCCCTTCAGACACTTAATTGCTTGATGTATTGAGAAACTACCTCTTAAAATTATTATGCAGCTCTGTATCACTAGATCTCCATCTCCCAGCATCAAAACCCGTCATGCACAGTCAAGCCAAAGGAATCTTTATTTGTGGCATCACAAGGAAAGAAGTAAGAACTCTATAAATTAAGAAAACTGCTCATATTGCAGCAAGGTTGGAATGGTTGGTACTTTCTGTCTCAGCCTTTCTTCTTTAGAACTAAACCTACTTTTTACAGACCTGCCTGCTACTGATTTTCCACCAGCACCTCAAGTGAGGAAATTTCTCTGTTCTTTCTCCAAAGCCCAGCTTTATCACAGGTTCTGTACATAACAGCGAGAAAAAAGAAAATAACCCTTAGTGTGGTTTTGAAATCAGTGCAAATGCAGTTAATATTTAAGTAAGAAAGCCTCATTAAGTAAATCTTTATGTCTAGAAATCCAACCTGTTGTGATTCTCCTTTTCCAATCCCCCTCCCTACCTCCCCTCTAAGCTAGCAAAGCCAGCTAGAATGATCAGAATGATGGTGCACAACAGTTGGTGTTTGGTGCACAAAATAGCCCCTCCACTCCCAAACCACCCCCATTCCTGAGGGCTGAGATAAGATTCTGGGTATGTCAGGTATCTGCTTAGCACCAATCTCAAGGTCAAATTTTCTTTTAAGATCCACTTCCTGCAGACAACGATGAGTTCACTCTACCAAAGGTAATTCGAAATCCAATCATCTTCCCTACACAGAGAAATACAGGGGTGTCAAGTGAGAAAAAGGAATGGAGCCCCCTTGGAGAGAATCACAGCGACCGCTGAAATATTAATGAAGCTCTTTATTTGAGAGAGTCTAAAAAGGACTTTGAATAATGCATTGCAAGCAACGGTACATCAGCACTGGCTTTTTTATCCGAGAGGCAGCTGGCATTTTAAAAATAGACAACTTTCTACTTGATGGGGGTAGCTCACCAGCAGAGGAAATTATCCAGAAATGCACCCTCATTTAAGAGAACAAAGCAGACAAACAAGCAGAGCACAAAGAAAGTTCATTAGTACAAATGCTCTGAAGCAGTCCTCTTCTCTCAGCACAGACTTGCCCACCAAAAGCTCAACTTCACTATTGTTGGGTGTCTTAACATATTCTGCCCCTTAATGTCACCAGAAAAGTCTCTTTAAGCTACTCCACAACAGGCATGGTCTGGCAAAGATCTGAAGATTTGCAGTTGTAAACAAAAAAGAGGCTCTGTCCCACCCAGGCAGCTCATGAATTTCTGAAACTTATATTTAAAAATAAGATTATTAGTGATACTACCTTTTAAATTCAATAGAATAAAAGGAAGTGGGAGAAAATGGAATTATGGTAGGAATGGAAAGTCAGACCCTTGAAGCTTGCTCTCCTGCACAGCTGACAGGACATGTGGAACCCCTTGGATTTAGGATTGCACTGAAGGCCCCAGTCCCACTGCACAAATACCTTCAACACATGGAACAGACACGTGGGGTGCAAAGCTTGGCTCCTTGGGGAGGTTCAGTGTTCACACTCGTTAACAGCAATGTGACTGATGGACAAAGATGTTGCTGTAGCTGACTTTTTGACAAGTCCTCCAGAAGGTGACTAAGTTCTTCCAACAGAGATGTTTCCTAAGTATCCTTGATATGTACTCCCTTTTCCTGCACAAAAAGCTTTAAAATACAGTCACACAGGCATATCCAAAGGTGTGGGGCTGGATTCAAGGCACAGGTGCCCTTGTAGTGACAGCGCTCATGGCCAATGCCATTGGCACCATTGATGTGTTGGTGAAAACAGTGTGAATCTTGATGCTGCCAAGAGGGACAACATGACAAAGCTGTTTGGGAAAGGGACTGATAGGAGTTTTGTATCCACACAGCTGGAAATTTCCCTCCCTGCCCTCAGTGCCACGCTGCGTCGCCTCCCACCAGCCTCTCTCCCACCTGCAGAGACTAACCTGCAGGTAAAGGGGTTTTATGCCACCATGGCAAGTTGAAAAGAACAGGGATGTCTTCCCCTACCCATTTCCTGTGGTTCTTCTATCCCAACACAACCCTGGGATGCACCAATCTCACAAACTATCCTGCTCCCACACCATTTCCCCCTTTGCCTCTCCCCACCAAAGAGTGGGATCAGTGGGGCAACAGCTCCTCATCCTGAGGCACAGGGAAGCAGAGAGGGGCATGAATTGGCCCCACAGTGAAGCAGCAAACCCAGTGATACAGAAGTGAAATGTCCCAGAAAGCAAGTGAACAGGGCCATAAAGCAGAGTGCCCTGCCTGCCTTATCTCCTCTTTCACCTTCCTGATTTATTCTGCCTAGCCACTTACTTATTTTACTGGCCAACAATTGACTGGTTGGTTGCCTCAATAACCTGTTTCCCTTTGCCCTTCTCCATCAACTTCTGCCTTCCTTCTCCATACATCTCCCTTCTCTCTCTTAGCCCACCCTTTCTGCTTCGGCATCTTTGCCTGCACAGCCAAATTTAGTCACTTGTTGGTGTCCACATTTCACAGAGCTAGAAACAGGCAGCCATCAGCACCAACACCCACACTCACTCCTGGCAGGTGAAGCTGCCTGAAGGAAGAAAAGCCCAAAGCAAAGACAGGAGGAATTCCTACCCCAAAGGCATTACATGCTATTATGGCCTTAGAGAAACTCTGAAAATGGCATTAGGGGTTGAGGAGCAGGGATCCCCGATGTGGCCTTGTTCCCACCCTGCACTAGGGGTAAGCAAGGGGCTGCTGCCCCACCAGAGCCCCCTGGCACGCCCAGACCAGCAGCATTCACTCCTGCTGCTGGAGGATAACACAGGAGCACACGAGGCAGCCCTGGGCTCGACTTGTTTGTTTTCAAAATCAGCTTTGCCTTGCCTGGGCACGGGGGGAGACATGTGGACACCACAGTGTGAGTTAGACCACAGGCAGCCTGCCCTCACCACCATCTCTGGGGAATACCTGGGTGGTGCTGCCAACAATCACACAGTGAGAGCTCATCTGTGCACAGGGAGACTGAGCTGTCTGGGGGTTAGTTGTGAGTGAGATGACAGGAGAGGCACCAGCATGCACAGAGATGTCAGGAGTGCTGCCCAGTTTGCACTCCTGACATCTGTGTGTGCTGGTGCCTCATCTGATGCCATTCCTCCCTGTGCCAGCACACAGTGCACCAAGGTGTATGGTTTTGCACCTCACTTCACACTTCTGCTTCCCATTTTTTCACCTCTCTTCCCTCTTTCCCCTCCCTTTTTTAAATGTAATGCAGCCTTTTGCACAGGGGCTGATGAGTGCAGGGCAGCTGGCCACACCGAGCACTCACAGTAAATAACTGCAGCCTCATTGGGAGAGCATTACAAATCCCAGATGCAGCTGGCACAGGATGGATTCACTGTGGTTGTGCTACTCAGCACTGGTATAAACCCTCTATGCCCTGAAGCTGCATCCCCTGCTACTCCAGTGCAGCTGCCCCCTCTCTTGTTTTAGCACTTCCCAAGAGGCAGATCCCTCCCAAAACACGGACAAAAGCACAGGGAAAACAGCCTGCAGTGAGGGCTTGGATCCCCAGACTGTACCACAGCCTGAAAGTCCCAGTATCTGGACTTCTGACAAGCTAGGCAGACTTTCAAATAGAGGGAGCCCTCAAAGGGGAAGGCAAGTTTTTCTAAACTAACCCCAAAACATGTGGTAGACCTTTAAATTGGGGGGCAGAGGGGGGTAATAACAGAAAGAGAGAGAGATGATTTAATCAGTTTTAAAAAAAAAGGAAAAGGGGAAGCGCAAGAGTGCATGGTGTTTAGGATGAGGTATATGCTGTGGAGCAGGTCATAAAATAAGAGGGATCCTGCTGGTTAGCCAAAAAGAAGTATAAAAAATGGGATAACAGTTTCTGCTAGAAGCATCAGAAGCAGAATGAACTCTGAATTTTGGGATAACATCCAGGATGTTCAATATTATTCCTGTTGTTAGTATTTAGGTTAGATATATACACAAATACCATTTTATCATTAAGTGTTTCAAGACAAACTGTTTACCATTTGTCTTCTGAGGCTGGAAGCCTCAAAAGTGCAACCCAGGTGTGCTGTAGTTTGCCCAGAGAATATGTCAGGACCAGAGAGATATAAAACTTCAGTAGTGTGATATTTGTGAGCAACTATTCCCTTCATAAAGAGAGTTTCAAAACAAACAATGCTAGAGTTTTTCTTCATTCAAATACCTGCATCATCAGACTAAGTTACCTAAATTCTTCCACCTTTTCTATATGAATCATCTTTCACATATTGTTTGCTGCAACAGAAAGCATAGTAAAATCTTCTGTCTCTACAGGCCTCCTCACCTTCTCTGACCAATTTGAAGAGAAAATCCACATCTTCCTACAACAGGAACCAAGCACAAACACATTTTACAGTCATTCTGTGGTTTTCTTGCCAGTTTCAAAGGCAGGCAAAAAAATTCATGGTTCATTGTAACAGCGAGCCAGAGACAAGGCCAGCAGTGGATAGTGTTATGACAAGGATATTCTCCTTCCTAAGGAGCTAGTGAACTTCCTTTTCCTCTAGCAGTGCTTCCCAAACCCATACAAAAGGAACCTGCCAGTTTCTATCTGTCTGCAAGACTGATTTATGAGGTCAAAGTATCCTGATAAAGATCTTTTTTCTTGCTGATTTGTGATATACACACAGATCTTTGAAAAGGAGAGAAAGGCTGCACATTTAAACTCTGGTGTGAAGTTTTGGGAGGAAGGTGGCAGTTAACTTTGGAATTCATGTAAGTTCTGCAGCCCTTACATCATTTCTCAGGTAACTTGTCATGTCCATCAAGAAGAAATTTCATATATAGCAGCCTGTGTATGAGCAGCAGCCAAACTAGTCTATGGAATAAGAGGGGAAGCAACTTCCCCACCATCCAGCTCCTGATCTCCCCACTGGAACAAGGAGGGAAAGACCAGGTTCCTCCTGCTTTAGAGAGACCTGACCTGGACCAAAGCCATTTGTTAGTGGCTTTCCAGCCCCTCCTTTCTCATCAAGCCACTAACAAATTAATAAGCTATTTCTCAAGAGCAGAGCTTAAGGAGGGAAGTGCAAGGGAGACTTATCATTAATTACTTTGATCCCTTCAGAAGCTTAGGTACAAAAGCAGGTGCTCCACCCTTTGCTGTTCTCCAGAAGGAATGCCATGGGAATCCACTCCAGAGCTAACAAGGGAACAGGAGAACCAGAGAATACCCAGCTGCCACCTCCATCAAGGGTAAATGCATTTGACCATTCTGCACAGCCATGTACTCCAAGTCTCCTGGAAAAAGTGGGGATAAACTTATGTTTCCTTCCCTTGGATGACCAGCAATGTGTTTCTAGTCCGGTCTCCACACACAAGAATGTTGGTGAGAAAGCTTTGAAGTGAATACAGAATCTGGCTTTACCCTAGACCCAAGCAAGTTTGTGTACATGGGCCAGAGGGAGAGGAGGAATTTTCACCACCTTACTTGGTTTCCTCTTCCCTCCCAGGGCATTTTAGAGGCATTCCTCACGGATTTTTCCTGCTACATTGCCAACATTTTCTGCTTATGCTCAAAAGACACACATGAAGACAGCAGGAACCACAGCTACAGTGATGTAGCACCAGGAAAGAGCAAAATTCTTGAGGCAAGTTGTGAGACAAATCCTTCCAGGCCAGGCTGACAAGAAGGGTCTTCCCCTTGCTCAGCTGGCCAAGGGTAAGGGCATATCCTGACAAGATTCCCTCAGGCTATCTTCCTAAGATCTTCCACATCATTCTCTGGGCAGTTGTAATGTGTTTTATCTGCTACAGGATATTATCCTGCTGGTGAGAATACAAGTCCGAGGGTGGTGAGGCACTGGAAGAGTTTGCCCAGAGAAACTGTGGCTGCCCCAGTCCTGGAAGAGTTCAAGGCCAGGCTGGGTGGAGTTTTGAGCAACCTGGTCTAGCAGGTGGCACCACTGCCCTTGGCAGGGGATTGGAACCAGAGGATCTTTCAGGTTCCTTCCAACCCAAACCATTCTGTGATTCTATGATTGCATCATCCCAGGACTGACACAAGCTCTAGTTGTCTTATACAAAGCAAGGACTGCTTAACCTCTGTCCATGCAGGGGAAGGAAAAGGATTTAAATGTCAGAACCAAATGAAATGTTATCTTCTAAACTGAAAGCTTCTAGGACAGCAACAACAACAAAAAGAAAAAAAAAAACAAACCCACAAAGTAATGAATTTCCCATGACTGTCTGATAGTGAATTTTTCCGTAAGAAGTTTCTCACGTTTTTATTCATGTTGTGTCTTAGTGTGAAGAGAAGACACTATATACTCTAAGAATCCTCTGAAAGGCCTGATGTGCCAAATCGCAATCACGTGGCCATGCCTTGGATCTCTTGGCTTTTTCCTGCTGGCACCTGGACAAACATCCAATATAATACAGCGCACAAGGCAAAGGTGGCTGTGGCTAAGGTGGCTTGGCCCCCTTCACAGAATCAAAATTTGGCCTCCACAGACTGGGTTTAAGATCACAGCTTCCTTCATTCATGCTTTTTGCCTGCCCTCTTGGAGATGTGCCCGCTGCTACAGATGAAAACCAGGTCGAAGCATAGGGGATGCTGCCAGCCAAGCGTTAGGAAGAAACTTTCCCAGAACATGAGCTCTGCAAGGCAGCCCATTTCTGACACATCCCCCTCTCCTCTTTGGCCTTTTGCCTATCATGGTACCCAAGTGTTTTAGTGTCAGAGCAAGCCAGAGGGGGAAACACAAACCATCTATGATTAATTCTGGTTTTCTTCCTTCCGTTTTGCATCAATTACTCCATTTTCAGGCCATCCTGTGGTAAAGCACACATGGAAGCAAGATTAAATCATGGACCTGGCTGCTCTCTTCTGTGTATTTTCTCACACAGTACTTTTGATTACAGGATAAGCAAAAAAAACCCAAAACACCAAAAACAAACAACAACAACAACAAAAACAAAACCCACAAAAAACCCCTCAGAAAACTTGCATGTGATTTTATTCAAGAAGAAGTATAATTTCAATATTATTGATCTAGTCCAACATGAACTTGATTTTCACATATGCCAAGACGTGGAATTGAGAATACCGAAAATCAGATCTCTGCAATTCCAGTGCCAGCTGTGCTTCCTCCTGGGAAGCATTCATGATGCAATCCAAAACACATATGTAGATAACACTGGCTCCTACCCTGTGATCCTTCCTGTCCTCACTAGCATGGGCCATCTGTCACTGCTTAGCAGGCAGCCCCACTAGACACTTGATTGGTACGACTTGCATGAAAACTATGAAATAAACTGCCAGGAAAAATGGCATTAAGAAGTCTTTCCTAAGCAATTTACCATTTGAAAAGTGTAATTTAAACTGCACCACATAAGGTGATAAAAGAAAACAAAGCATGAACTAAGCCACAGAGCAATCTCTGTGCCTACATGATACCCACTTAGGGGGAAGGAGAAGTGGGAAACAGAAATCATGCTGTGGCTAACCTGAAAATTCTCTCTGCCTAAAAGCAGCATGGTCCAGGAATGCCAGAGAAATTAATTACCTTCTGCTGAGTCCCCGCTGAGCCCTTTGCCCTCTGGTTCACCAAGCCATAGGAGAGGGTAAGAACAAAACAGTGACTGCTGTAAGCCACTCTGCTTTGCTCTCAGCCTGACCAGGTGGGCAATAGCCATTACAAGGGATTTTAGATAGAACTGCACAGGGCCATCAGAAGAAAACCAACCTGTCTTTCACCCACTCAGATTCAAGATGCACGCTAAGATGAATGATCACATCTTTCCATGAGCTGTCACCGCCTACACCCACCAAACACCAAAATACACCTTAATCCAGGCTAGTGAAAAGCCTTAATTTAACTCTGACACAAAACCAAGAGCAGCCAGCATTAATTTCTTCCAGAATGGTCTTGCTGGGGTATGAGAGAAAGCACAAACTACAGAACCGGCTCTCAGCATGAACAAACTCCCTTCTACATGACGAAATTCCCAAATTAAAAGTTTCCTCCAAGCAGTAAGTTACCTGATATCCTTTTCCTTACAACATGTTCTAGCCTTAAATGACAGCTTGGGAAGCCCCCACTGTCCTTCCCAGCACAGCCTGTGCCCCAGTAGATTCTAGTGCTCTCTTCCAGTGCTAAAGCAGAATCCTGAGAGCTGCATCCCCACATGGAGTGTTCTTTTTTCTTTCAATTTATTGAACAAAACTGCTAATAACTCTTTGCAGCTGTCAAAATATCCACTGCATGAGTAAACTAGAGAGAAACTCTTCTTCAGCTAAGAAGTCAGTCCAGTTCCTAGAAGCACTTGACAATCCCACTCACAAAATCTGGCAGAATCCACAAAGGACAAATTTCTGCATACTGGTCTTTAACCAGAACTCCACATTAGCAAAATCTTCCTCTGTGTCTTCATGTCCACAGCAGGGTAAAAGTAAGCAAACCACCTTGTTCTGGAGGTCACCAGTTAAATCTGATCCTGCTTGCCATGCTTGGAGCATACCATGGAGATAACAGATTGCTGGCACTCAGCACAAAGAGGATGAGGACATTCTTAAGCAGGTACACCAAGTCCCTCTCCACAGGGAAGTGTGTTAACATGCTTGCGCCCCAGTCAAATGATCTTCCAAAATAAAGGTGGATATCCATCTGCAGAAATGTGCAGCTCTTTCCCTGAAGAAAAACTAACCCCCTATGCCCTGCATGACAGGATTTTTTTTTTTCCTGCAAAAAAGGGCTTGCCTGATCTGTGAAGTCAGGAAATCATGCGTAGATCATTCCCAGCTGCGGAAGCCCACTCACCTTGGGGCTTGCTCTCATGCACCAGCAGCTCCACTCCCTCTCCCAAGATACTGGGCAGCCTGAAAGGTTTCTTCAGAGCATTGTCTATGCAGCTTCAGAATAAAGAAGCATCATGGTGTATCAATTTCATAGCTCACATACAGCCAGCTGCTCAATCATAATCTGTCTTCACAAGCAATATTCATTAGACTTCTCAGAAGCATTCCCATACTCTACAAGCAACATCAGGTAACCTTAATTTTTATTTCAGCTTGCTACTCCTGCAACTGAAGTAAGATGCCAAAGTGAACGGTACAACATAATAATTATTACAGTTAGGGACTTAACTAACTCACAGCTGTGCCCCATCTCAGACATATTGCCTGACTTGCACCAGTGGCTCTGTCTTATCAAATGGACGTGACAGTTATTATTTTTTAAGGACTACCATTGGTAAATAAATCCAAAGGTTTAGTGTTGCCATAAGTAATTACACAATGCTTCTTAAGAACAGAGAAAATATAACATACAGCTATCAATGTTGTAAAAAAGTCTCATCTTATCAACATAGAGGGTGCAGCCAGGGTCCAGTTTTTCCTGAATTTAATCCAAACAACATGCACTCTGCCATACCCTCTGATGGCAGCCATAATACTCAGCATTTATTCATCCACCAGCTGGCTCATTTGGTCTCACACTACACCATCTCACCAACACAGAGATAAGTCTTTTGCTCTTGTATTCTTTTAGTTTGGGCTTTGTTTTCACAGAAGCTGCAAAATTTTAAACACAGTTTTACCTCCTTTAGGGTCCATCTAAGCTTCAGTGGGACCACTGCACCAGAGGATCACACACCTTCTTGTAAAATGATGATGTGCTGCAAAATCACGGGGTAACCAAAGCAAGTCTAGAGACCAGAGGCAGAATTTAACTTGACAGAGGAAGGGGAAGAAGGTTTATCCTGTTGAAATATCCAGCACACGAATGAATGATAGACCCTCCCAACCACGTCTATGGGAACTCCGTGGAATCCAAGCCAGAGTAACTGTCTGTTTCACCAGACATGAATACTGAACACAGGTGAGTTTCAAAAACCATTGCTTGACTGCATAAGGCAGTTTGGTCATGTTTTTTCCCACTGAATTTAAGCAGAGCAAGATGATGTTGTAAGACATTTTACACCTTTCATATGGACCACCCACATGTGCCCATCAACCAGAGCTGATGTAATTCTTCTTAAAATGTCTTTTTATTTCATATTCTTTTGCTTACCAGTATTGCACTAACATATGATGTAGAGCAAATATGTTTTCAAAAGGGAAATTTTAGTGCCACACAGACCTGGGCTTGGGGCATAACTGATAAGCTGTTTAAAGGTACTAGAAGAAAAACTGGGTAATTGTCTGCGCCTCACTGATGAGGTGGCTCATTCTTATATCATTAATAACTTGATTAATTGCCTAAGAGCTAAGACTTACCATGAAATTCTTCTCTATATCCTTCAGACTTAGAGGTCTGCAATCTTAAATATTTTTCATATTCAATAGTGCTGGAAAAAATAGGAATTAATTTTGGTCTAACACTTGCTATGACACTGGAAATTAAGTGAAATTAAGAAAAGAAATCAACTAAGTGGTTGTGATTCAGTTATATTCTTTATCATTTGGTGATTGCATCGCTCTAGGAAACAAACAAGCTCCTTGCTTTAATACTGGATATTCTTCATGGCACAGGAATTAATCCTGTCTGGTCCCCCAGCAATCTGAGGTCAGTGAGCAGGAGGGAAGGGAGCACATTAAATCTGACACTTTTGTTAAAAAATAGCTATGGTGCAGCATGCTCAGGTTTCTGTACAACAGGGACCAGGTTTGGTTTGTGTTAAAGACTATTACATGCATATCATGCCAGCTCACAGAAACTGAGGCAACTTTTCCATATCATTCTGATCAATTCCATAGGCTCAAAATTCCCTCTACCACAGACATACCTATTCTGAGTACAACCAACTTGTCACAAAGCAACTAGCTGTTGCTTACAAAACACAAAAGTCCTGGGAGTGGGAGGTTTTATTTTAGTTGTTGGTTTTGGTTGAAAATGACACAAGAGCTGGATGAAGTACTGTTTATTACCACCGTGGCTGGTCCAGCACATCTCCTGCAGTTTGTTATTTCACTGGCTGGTGAGCACAGAGGGAGAGCCCACCCCACACCTGCCTGGCAGTCCCCTCATGCTGGGCATGAGGCTGCTGGCTGTCCACCACCCTGGCATCTGGTGAAAATGCCAGTGAACAGAGCTGAGGGTGGGTGAAGTCAGTGCTGAGCAGGGCACAGAGGGCACTCAGCTGCCCTTTCCATGCTGGGAGGATGCCCAGTGAAACCATCGCTTTGAAGTTGGGGACCAGTAGGGAAAGGTTTAAAAAGGAGTGGGTTTTTTTCCATAAGGAACTATTTATCTACAAGGCCATGGGCAAAACCAGCAGTTGCCCCATCCTGCCAGTGAGAGTTTTGCACAAGTGCTCTGCAAGTTGCACAGACATCCTGCACATATTCAGTAAATGCAGCAAGGTCACGCTGCCTCCTAGAAAGGCTGTTATGTGTCCCCAGTCCTACCTGCCATGACAGAAATAAACCTGTAAGGTTGTCTCCTTTTTCCTTTTTAAATGGTGTGACCATCTGTTGGAAAATCCCAACTCAATCCCTTTGCATCAGCTCCTGTTTTGTGAGAACAGGAAGCAAGGAATATACCGAGGGTTGGCTTGTATGTTCCAGGAAATAAGAGGGGAACATTCCTGAAAGTCAGCTCTCCAACATCTTGAGGTCCTGGCTTTTTCTTCAGGAGGTTTAGATCACACTTGCATAGAAGAAAACCAAAACACTGAAGACTGCAGGTGATGCACAGATGGCCTATAGGTTATTCTGGGACAAGAGAAATCAATTCAAGCCTCTAGATTATTTGACCCACACGATTTAACTCAGCAGTTTTCCTGAAGTATACTGGAAAGAGGAACTCAGTTCCAGGTAACACTCAGGCTGATCTCAGCATTTACAAGCAACTGCACACTGGGCCAGCTTTAAATGACTCAAAGATTCAGCTACACAAAAAAGGAGCTCTAGCATGGCATCAATGACCTGAAAACAGGAAATTTAAAAAAAAAATCTCAAAACCATGCAATAATATCAGCTGCTGGTTTCCTCTAAGACATTATTTTGCAGATAAATTGAATCATGCTCTGTCCGCAATCAGTGCACGCCACAGAGCAGTAAATGCTACATCCAGCACAAGGCAGCTGCACCAGTGAAAATGAACCCAGGCACAAGATGCAGCCATCAGGGAGAGCACCAAGGTACTGAGGGTAACCTATCTGTATGTTTCCTTTCTTTGTTTTCAAAGGGAAACAGACATGCACTTAATTATGTTCCCATTCCAAGCCTAATTAGAGCCAGTTAGATGTTAAGTACTATTGAAGTGAAACAGGATTGAGTTTCTATCTGTTCTTCTGTTAATGCATACCTGGAAAACGTCTTCTATTTTAACCTGTTCTTCCAAGAATGAAAGGCACAACTTGTGTGACATATTTCTGGTGTGTTGACTGTCTTTTGATGCAGTGGTAGCCACAGCAAGTTGTAATAAAGATGCTTTGGGCAGGAGACTATTAGGGAAGACAACAAAAATCATGGGTTCTCCATTGCAGGAAATCTGCAGCAATCCTCCATCTCAGATAGCTTTGGGAATTAACTTGGATGTGTTTCCATGATCTGTTTACAATGTCCTCCACCTTTTCTTTGGTTGAGGCCACAGCAGAGTATCTGGACAGTCCAAGCAAGCTGCACACTGCCATGCACCTTTGTGTTATCTTCAAACATGGACAAAAATCCCAGTCCTGGTGTATATCTGTGCAGGCCACACGGGCCTGCAGACCCCAGGTCCCCATCTCTGCCAGCCTGTCACCTCTGGTTGGGCTCCAAGCCCCAGACACAACCTCAAAGCCTTGGTACTGCCCAACTGGACTGATGCAACACATGCCATGACACAACCTGGGACGCCAGAAACTGGCCTCAGTTTCAAGCCCAGATAGAAAAAAAGAAAAAAAATTCAGTGCTACCAGGCATGTTCAGGTAATACTCATTTCTTTGAAAACTTCATTTTTTTTAGAATTTCCCAAATCACTCAGTTTTTATCATTGAGAAGACTACCTCCATCAAAAATGTCAGGTTTTGATATAGCTCCCACTTTGAGAAACATACCAAATGAGCAATTTTTCATATTCTTTTGCCAAAAAATGCTAAAAGGAGTTCTCCAAATGCTTTAAAGTTTTTTCCAGATGGAGGCCAACCCATGAGAAACTCCGTCCAAACAATAAAAGTTTTTAAAACTCATCAAATGACTAAATCAGCATGGCCTGGCTGAATCTTCAGTTGCAGGAGAGGTACTCAGGTCCTTACAGTAAGAGTTTCTCGTGTGCTGAGTTGCAGACATGCTTTGCTGGTGGCATTCAGTGCAATTTGCTGTTCCTGTGAACTGCATTCTCTGAAGCAGTGCCCGTAATCCGGTCAGGAGCAAGATCCTGAGGGACTCGTCAGCTTCACAGCTTCAATCCTGTGGCAGCAGCAGGTCTGAGCTGATCATTTCTGTTCAGAGGCTTTAAGGCACTGAGTGGTTATGTGGGTCAGACAGCAGGGGCTTCCTTCTCTTCCCAGTTTTAGGGAAATGTAAGTGCTCCTCTTCCTATGATACTTACAGGGTTTCACTCTCTTTTCTCCTCTCCTACTTCTCTGCAGCACCTTATAAGCATGCCAGCCTTTTCCTTAGGTCTGCTCCCAAGATGCAGAGGCTTCTGCAGATTACGTCCATCACGTCATTATTCACCCCATCACATTCTCCTAGCGATCAAACTCTTAAAAAAGACCTTTTTTGAATATAATAACAAAAAAATAACATTTCGGTTCCATCCATCCAAATCCACATGCAGCCCAAACCAAACCCAACCTTTCCTCAAAGCTCTCAGCAAATATCTCCCGATAATAAATGATGGCAAGACAAAATTTCAACCTTCTGCTCAGCCCAGGCTGTTGGTGAATGTGGCAAGTCCTGCCTGGCTTTTGGGAGAGGGTGACTGCCAGCATCACACAGTGACCAGCCATCAACTGAACTCAGCACAGCAATTCAGGGAGATGGGAAAAACCAGAACCAGAGAGGGAAGGCAGGCTGCTTGCTTCTTTTAAAGATTTTAGTACTGTCCCCAGAAACATAGACATGAAAAAAGCACATCTGGAAAATATCTTGCAACACTACATGGAAATTACAGCAAAATTAGTATTAAGAGCATTAACTTCCACTCTTTCATTACAGCTCCTAAAAATCCTGTGTCCTCCTCCCAGAGCTCGAAGAACCAGCTCAGCCATGAAGTAATGATAATCCAGCAAGACACAAGTGTGCCATGCCTCAGAGTCCTTCAGAGCAAGGGAAATTCAAATACTTCCCTCTCCTAACCCAGAACTGTTATAGACAGAACATTTCAACCATCTGCCCACCACCATGAGAGAGAGCTAAGATGGAAAGAAGCCCACTCTGCCCATGTGAAGGATCTCTTCTCTGGGAGATTATTAAGTGCTAATTAATAGAAATGAGCCTAAAGAAGTAACATTATGCAAACAAAAATGGCCATACAATATCTGTCATCTGCTCCCCACGGTCACTTCTGGAGTCCTGCATTTTATTCTAAAGATTCAGTCACCCAGGTTTACAGGGCACTGAGGTCAACAGGGCTGAAAAGTGCAAATCTGGTGGCTGCAGAACGGACTCAGCACTACAGCAAAGCCAGCAGCTCTTTAACAAGCATCACTGGGCTTAAACAGCATGTGAAAGATTGAAGGAGATGTTTCTGCAAGCTCACACGCACAAAGAACCTTTCTAGATATTCATCTATTAACTCACTGGCACGTAAATTTGTAGGACAGTTGCAACAAAAGAAGAAATGATGATAAAAATCCAGAGATGGAGACAACTAACGGTACCAGGTAACCTAATTTCCCTCCCTGACAGTATGGGGAATTGATAAATAGTCACAGAATCAGAGATAAAATCAGATTATTGGATCCATTTTAAATTCCCTTGGTTTACCTCCAATAATTGCCTCCATTTCCTTGACAAGCAAGGCTGGAATGAACCACCATCCAAGGACTCTAGTGCTGTTTTCACAGAAAAGTGCTAACAAGATCTGCCCAGCACCTTTCCCTAGAATTTATATTTACCCTGTTTAGGCCACACAACAGGTTGCTCAGAGCACGAGGAATGCTAAACAGCCAAATGTTTACTACACACACAGTGGCACTCCCCCACAGCCTCATCCCCTTCCCTGTGAAAAACAAGGGCTCCTGCCACTGCTTGGTTATGAATGCATCCTGTATCTTCCCAAACAGAACTGAAACAACTTCCAAGTCACCCACTATCCCCCTTCACCAGTCCAAACTGACCCATTAGTGTGAAAATGTCACCGTCCTCAAGCTACAGAACTGTCCTGATGGAAACTCCAAGGTCAAGGGGTCACACCTGCCGAGATGCAAGCACAGCTCCACAAACAGAAAAGGAGCATTTAGCCAATGGCAAAGTCAATTATTCCATTAAATGAGGCGTAAAATGCTAATTTGTACCAAAACCACACAGGCCAATGGCAAAGTCAAATCCCAATCAAAACCCCACTAAACTAAGCCAAGCTGGGTACACATCCCAAGAGGGAACTTAGCTGACCTTGGAGTTATGGTTTCAAACACCATCTAGCCTTTTTTTTTGGTTGTTTTTTAAAATCCAGTTATTTATTTAGCCAACAGAATTCACCTTGGGCTATGCTCACTAGAAAACACGACTATCTTTAATCTTGCATGTATATCATTACGAGAACAGAACAGGAAACAACTGACTTGAGGAGGCAACTGCATGAGGTTTGTGCCTGAACAATGGAGCACTTCAAATCTGTCATGATGGGAGGATACTGTGCATTTTTGAGAGCTTTTTTTTTTTTTTTTGGATTTCAGGTAACTACATATGAGTAATTACACTTTCTAAAAGTATAGCAATGTTGACTTTGCAATCAAATGCAACCACCAAGAGATTGAGCAATCTAAGCCACATGGGAAAGCTAAAAATTTCCCAAAATATTTCCTTTAAAACCATCTGCTAACATATACTTTAAAAGAATTAAAAGAAAAGAAACACAGGCATGGTAAGAGGTATTAAAAAGACCAGAAACATGCAGGAACCAATGTAGAAGCACTGGAATGAAGACCTGGGGAGAAAACCAGTTATTTCAGCAACCCAGCTGGATACTTATAGGGGAGATGACTAATGCCACTAGTAACTCAAAGGGACATGCAAATTTAATCCCACATTATAATGCACAGCTCAGAGGGCTGCATTTGAGGATGGGTCAGGACTTGAGCCATAGATCTGTGTTCCCGAGGCCGCCACACTCGCTCTTTGTCTTGGTCATTTCCCAGAAAACAGCTTTGTGAGCCCCCGGAATGTCAGGGGAATGCCCCCTCCACCCTCCTGCCACAGCGGGAGCTGCCTGTCCCAACAGCAGAGCCACTCCCAGCACCCACAGGTGACATTTTGGGGCAATCCTAAGAAGATGAAAATGGAGGGAGGACACTTCAAAGCAGACACCAAGACTTTCCACACTTCCCATGCCAGAGGGCCACTGAGCCCATTGTCCTTCATGGGGCCATCTCCAGACCCCCTGACCTCCACACCAGTGACACCACATGCCCAGAGGAACTGGCTAAAAGAAGAGGAACCATATAAAACACAACTTACAACCATTTGAAAATCACAGCCCTGGTGTGGCCTCACAGCCAGGCAACACCTACCTTCCCCACCACTCTCCCGCCACTTGCTAACTTCCAAGGGGTCACACCAGGATGCACAGGTCTATTTGCAAAGCAATAAAAACTTGGAAAACCAAACTAACTACGAGTGGCTACCTTAGTTCTGATTTTGTCACATAGCCAAAGACACACCAAGTTCTAAGAACCTAACGTAGTCCTCAGAAACTTCAGAAGATGCTCTTCAGATCAGTGACCCACCTTGGAACTTTATCTACATGGAAATTCTGTTTACGCTTTATTACATTTACTGACAGCAAGAAAACCCAATTCCAGCAGGACAGCACACACAAAGCTCTCATTTGAGTGCCGAGTGTCTCACAGGCCTAGGATCAGAGAGTAATCACTTTACTGTGATGCCTACTTGGGGCAACAGCAAGCTTTGCATGGAGGACAAAACCCTTTTTCCTCAGCCATATAACTTCAAGGACAAGTGCATGCACCCTTAAAGCTCCCTCCCAAAACACATTGAAGTGGGGATTAATTACCAGTTAATTTGGTAATTAATTACCAGTTAATTTGGTAACAAAATATATTTAGAAGGCTACAATGAAATATTAATTATACACATGTTTTAAGACCAAAGGTTACTTAAGTACTAGACAAATACAAGATACTGAGGGGTGCTTCAAGGTTTCTCCTATAAAAAATTCACATAGAATTCTAATCCAAAATTCATCTTCTCTTAAAAACAAGACAGGCTGTATCTCGGATTTCTATGCAAGCAATTTATGATACCCAAAAGGAAAAAATAAAAATAGCTAACAGCCAAGCAGAGCTTTTATCACCTTTTTTTAATCTACTAGTTCCAAACCAGATGTATTCAGTACAGAATTCTGATTAGGAAAAAAATGGCTGTTGAATTTTTATTACTACATCCCTTAAGGACCAAAAGCGGTAACCTTAGGCATTTAATGTGTTCTATGAATAACAATACATATGAGCACACAAAAAGCTTGTTATCTCTGTTTATGGAATTTTTTTACCATGTTGATACATCTACAGAAAGAAGTTGGGAAGTATGGTGAGGGGGAGGAGAGGAAGCTATCAAAACAACAAATTACATTAAACAAAACCTATTTGGAAAGGAACAAGCTACGCAGTATGAAATTTGAGTGAACTGTGTCTCCCCATTACAGTCCTACAGCTCTTATGAAATCCATGCAGCCTTGTTTAATGCTTATACTAAAAGCCTTCACCTATAAACATCTGTCCCACAGCTACAAATGCAATTCCTATATAACCCTGACAAAAAAATCACTTGTTGGGGGAACATGCTGCGTACACAGATTTTTCTTATTTTTTAAACAATGTGAAACACACAGAAGTCCTTCATGATGGTTCAAAACAGCTCACTGGATGCAAAGAAGCATCTTCTCCCCACTCCCTCCCATCTGTAACCACCTGACCCAACAGGCAAAAGGTTGCCACCACACACCACCCTGTCACAGGATAAGTTTCTGGCCTTATTGTATCACAACTCCATTCTCACAACTAGAAAAAACCCATACAAACTGCAGCTAAGCAACACAGAGCTTTCTCCTTCAGAAATCAGCTTACAATCTCTCCAAAAAATGCGGGAAAGCCGTCAGAAAAAAATTTTACAAACCAGCCATTTGTGGCGCTGGCATGGTTTCCTTCTGGCATTTAGATCAGTCCAAGAAATGAATTTTTAAAATAGTCCTTCCAATAGAATCCTTCCCATATTTTCAGCTCTGAGAATTCATAAGGACTCAAGTTGAATTACATTGACTCTGGAGCCAGCAGCTTCTGAGTACAAAAAGAGTACAAAAATCACCCCAGAAAATAATGGAGGGGGGAGGTTGAGGGAGGTCCAGGCGTCCCTCAGCTCTCAAACTTGCCTGAAAAAAAAGAAAAGGACCATACAGCCAGAGCACACCATGTTTTCGCTCTCCTCATGGCAATAGCTGCAACCTTTTTCCGATTTATCCTAAATGGATTCAGAGCCCAGAAAGGGGACAAAAATGTGAATTAGTTTTTGTTCTTCCTTTTAGCACAGAAGAACTGCTAAAGACTTGAAATCTGCTGTCAAATGCTCTGGACCTTTACCAAATCCTTTGCTGTCTTCTCCCACTGAGACCTGCCTAGGTGTCCCTAGGCTGGTGCCTTGAGAAACCAGATGCAAGAGCAAGCATGGTTCTTCATTCTCCTTCGATCATGGCTGCAGGATTCTGTCTCCAACCATTGATTTCCTTCTCCTTTTCCAGGCTCAAGGAAGAGGACAAACAGAGACTCCGGTGGCTGTCGAATGTTAAGTAACTGGAATGTTAAGTAACTGGAAGAGTGGGCCATGCCCTTGGAGAAGATCAGGACACACAGGAGCCTGACCCACAGTTCAGAGGAAAAGAATTCACAGCAGAGCATCCCACCAGCACAGCCACGTTGCTGGAGCCCAAACTAGAGCTCAGCTGTGTTATTTACCCTGCGAGGTCCCAGCTGTCAACCTGGGCTGGCATCATGACAGCCTACGGCACAAATGCCCTCAGCCAGCTGCTTGGCTCAGTGTACAATTCTCTCTTTTTAAATGAGATTAGCGTTGGTGAAATGTGCTAGCTCAACGGGCATGCTGATCTAAGTCCTCTGTTTATTCGGGCTACAGCAGATACAATGACCACTTTAAAAAAAAAAAGATGCAATTTTAGAAGATGCCATGAATTTGCCTGAGCTCCTGCAGTTGCTCACTCATCACTGGATGAAGAGGGGTTTCTTACAGACCCGCTGAGAACTGAGGACTGGAAAGGATGAATCTTGAAACTGTGGTAAGTACATAAACTTAGCCACCTACCTCCTTGAGACTAATGTGAAGGATCTACTTGCCAACAAAAAACCCAACAGATGATTCTGGCTTCCTATCCATTTCAGTCATCAGACACATCTGCTGCCACCAAAATTATTAAAGGAGGAGGAGGAAAGAAGTTAAATATCGTGGGGGGAGGAGGGGAAACGAGGGGGCCAATAACAACGAGGTACTGCCATAAGTATGGATAAGCAAAATGTGTGTTGGTTATGCTTAAAAAAAAATGAAAGCCTATGAAGTTAAAGTTGAAACAGTTGAAGTCCTATGTTCACTGTAAGGATGTCAAACGTTATTGCCATGAATAAGCAATTCTTTGTTTAGAATGCCTTTTAAAGCAGAAAGATGAAGATTTGAATCACTGTGTTTGACAGACACTTTCCACAGCACAAAGCTACCAAACCGACGGAGCACAACCAGCTCCCCTGGCTAGGAAGTGACAAATGCGCCTCGGTGCGCTGTACCGATGATGTGCGGAGCAGGTCTCTAACTGCACACAGCGGGGCCATTATCTTGTGTTGTCACCGTGTGCCATTAAAAGGTCTTTAACGTGCCGATCGCCGCCGCGATACGCGGCTCCTGCCGGGGATCTGCTGAGTAACAGGCCGGGGCGCTGCGAAAACCTCCAGCCCCCGGGGTCGCCTGAAAAACACGGCCGGGCTGCCCGTCAGGCAATCGCGGCAACTCAATTAATGCATCTGGGTCAGGAAAATGGTTTGCGGGAGCCTGAGCCCGGTTACGAAACGCGGGCAGCGCGGCGGGTACCGCGGCCGGGGCCGGGGCAGCGCCGCTGCGCGCAGGTACCTTTTGCTCGGGCGGCAACCCCCGCGCCCCGCCGGGCGACGCGGATGCGGGCAGTGGGGACACGGTCCGGCACTGCGGACACGCTCCGGCCGGCCAGGGGGGCGGCGGGGAGCGGGCAGGCTATGGAGGCTCTCGGGGAGACCCCTGCAACTTTCCCCCGCGGGGGTTCGGGGGGATGTGCTCGACGCGAGAGGAGGCAAAGCCCATATTTTATAGATAGATATGTGTGTACATATATGTGTGAGCGCCTATACGTATGTGTGTGTGCATGCAGATCTGTATTCCGGCGGACATGCCCCGTCCCCGCTCGCCCGGCGGTGCCACCCCGGCGGAGCCGCGCTGCGGAGCCCCCGGAGCCCCCCGCCCCGGGCAGGTGGGGGCCGGGGGGTGCCGGGCCGTGCCCAGCGGTCCCCGTGTGCCCGCGCCGCGCCGCGCCGCACTCACCCAGAACACGAAGGAGTAGATAATGAGGAGGGTTTTCAGACACGTTATCACGGGTTTGGTCTCCATTCTCCTCGATGCCATAATACTGAGATCCCGGCTGCAGGCTGGGCGCGGGAGGAGGCGGAGGAGGAGGGAGGGGAGGGGGAGGGAGAAGGGAGCGGGGGGGCAGAGGGAGGTGAGCTCAGCGCCCGGCTGCCGCGGCCGGGCTCACCGCGCCTCCTGCTGCTGCCGCTGCCGCTGCTGCCGCCCGGGGACCCCGGGCCGGGCCGCCGAGGGCAGGGCACAGGGGGCCCGAACATCATCTGCCGGGGGCGGCCGCCGGGGTGACATTTACTGGAATATCTCGCGGAGAGGGGGGGGCTTGAGGTTTTGAAAGATGAGGTGAAAGACACCCCCCGGCCGCCCCCTTTTCTCGGGAAGGTGCTGGGAGGCGTTGCTTGGGCTGCTCAGGGGCTTGGGGATGGAGGCGCTGCATGGTCGGAGCTGCAGAGGGAATTGCCGGTGCGGGAGAAAATATCTGAGTGTCACGATTAAAATGTGTGTTCCTGCGCGAGCTTCAAAGGTCTGGAGACCACAGCAAGGGCAAGTAGCACAGGTTTGACGGTGCTCTGGTTACAGCCACGCAGTCTGGCTGAGGCAGGCTGTACCTAAGAGCAAGAGCTCTGCACCGGAGCCATTTGAGGGACCGGGGCTCCTCCAGCTCTCGGCATGTAGCGTGCCTCTTTTGCAGCTCTAGTGCAGGTAACTGTGTGGAGACTGTAAGAGCTGTGACCTGTGAATGGTGCCTTACAAGAGCAGGTCATGAAGCTGGGGTGCTGCTGGAGCTTGGCCCCTAGTCTTGGCTTCATGTCAGCCTCGAATCTGAACTGTATGCTTAAATTAGCCTGGACATTGAATCCCAGCTAAACTGATCAGGAACCTCATACTTCTATGTCTTTGAGACCCTCAGCTTCAGCTGGAACAGACCTGGCTCAGCTCTGCCTGGAGTGACAACACACCCTGGAGAGAGCACAGAGCTCTGGAGAGAGCCTGCTTCTCCTTGCTGTCACCGCAGCCATCCGCCCACTGGGAAATCCAGCAAGGGATGGACAGCAGGGAGAGAACTGTGCTAGTCTGGGGATGGAAAGGATCCTGCAGAGCCCTGGCAGCAAAGCAGTGTGTGGGTCTCACCAGCCTCCTCTGGGTGGGAATTAAAGAGGCTTGTGGGCTGGCTGCCTCCAGGAAAAGCATGGCCAGAATGAGGGCACACATGTGCCTTGGCAGCCCGAGCTGCTGCACCAACACCGTGGGCAGGCACAGAGGGGATGCCTTCAGGGTTTTCTCCATAGTCCACATTTTGGAGGAGGTTTTGTGTGCAGAGGAGTGGATGCTGGAGCACTGCATGTCCCTCCTGAGTGGTGTGCCTGCATGCCCCACAAGGCAGGGATCTGAACTATGACTATAACTGCATTAAAATCAAAACAAGGTCAACACTAAACAGTGAATCTCCTAAAGCTACAAAAGTAATGTAGTTTGTGCAGCTGAGACATATCAAAATGGTGAAACAGCCTTTGCCATTGAAAAGGAGAGCGAGAAAAACATGGTTCCTGAGCAAGTGCTTTTGTAATACGCAGTTTTGCCATGAAGACTGCTTCAGGATTTTGCTGGGTTTAACTTACGACTTTTAGAGCTGTTAGCCTACTGTTTCCCAAAACAATGAAGGCATCTAAAAGATGCTTGGAGAGGGAGTATTCTGCAGAAGATACTGGGGTTTTTTAAGCAATCACCACTTTTGTGGAAAATTCAGATGACAGGTTCATACATCTTTATTGGCTTGGCCATTAAAATGTAAATAAGTGCACTAACTGCAAAAAATTGTATTGACACTAACAACAGCTATAAATATTCACTGTACAAAAATTACACTAAGATTTTTGACAGAAAATAGCTACAAGCTGGAGAATTCTCTTCCTTCCCCTCACACATGGGCTGTAGAAAAGATAAATGCTGCTGTCACAGCCCAGGGGACGGCAGCCATTTATTTCAGTAGCTATGGCTGTACTTCCCCTCCCCTTCTGGTGTTTTTAAGAAAGCGTGAAACAAACTATAATATCAATCAGAATGGATATTTTGGTAGATGCTGATTTTGACAAAGACTCACATTTTCTGCCAAGAGCATGTGATTTTAGGTCACTCTGTCCCGTAGTGCCTAATTTGAGATACATCCCCCGAGTCTTCTCAGAGGTATGTGTTGGGGATCTAAATGGCATGAGTGCCTACAAAGCCTCCCTTGATAGTGCTGTTAAAACTCATAGGGTTTTGCACCAGAGAATGAGAGAGAAAACAGAGGTGCAAGAAGAAAAGTCCACATCAGGAAATACAGCTCCTTTCTTCACAAATGTCAGCCCCTCAAGGGTATGGTGTCCTGAGAACTGAGAAACAGAGGCTCCATGATATCTCCCCCTGAACCTACAGTCCTCTCACGAGGCTGTCTTTGGGGGAACTCTGAGTTGCTTTTTGGCATACAGTCAAGCAGCGTATATTCATTGGATGTAGATGCAAATTTTGGATTAAAAATGAGAATGTCTGAACAGAGCTGAACAAAAATCTGTCTGATTACAGCAAATACCATTAAAATACGACAAGAGCACTGGGCCATCAAACATTTTAGGCTTAAATGGAATTACCGAACAATTGCTAGCCTTTATGTGTGTCTTGGAAACACATCTACCTTTTAAAATTATTTTTATCATAGTTTTGCAGATTTGGGAGGGCAGATTCTCAAGTATTACTTGAACAAAATCAAAGCAAATCTTTCTAAAGCAAAATACATTTTCAGTTCTGTAATCCGTGTTTGCAAAGTTGGGAACATAATTGCTCTTCACATCTCCCCACAGAGAGAACATTCTTGTAGTTATTCAAAACAGGACATTTTTGCCGAACTGTGTCATTTGAAAAAATATTTCTTTACAACACTGGCAGTTTGCAGGGGTTTCTTCTTCAATCTGTAAGCTCCCATTTCTTCATAATGCACAGGGAATATCCTCTGTCTTAGTAAGTGTTCACAAAGCATCGGTCTAGAAGGAGCTCCTTCATCCCATGGCCAAGCATTGTACCACACTAAGTGAAAATGAGAACTTCTATCCTTACCTGAAGCTGACCTTGGCTATTTGACAGTTCAATAGCAACTTTCTGGGGAAAGTGGTGGAAAAATGTAAAGGTCTCACACTCTTCTGCAATTATAGCAGGTGAGAATTGCAATGATTTGTTCTCTTCATGCCCGTTCTGGCCTTTCCTGGGTTTGCTGTGGTGCTGTTGAATGTAAAGGCAGCAGCCTCTGCTATCCTTTATTGGGCATTCAGGCTTACAATCCACACTCACTTCATCCTCCCTGGAGAGCAGAGGTTTGAGGGGGTTTTTGTCCTTGTCTCATTCCCCCTGTCTCCATGTGGCTGTCCTCAGCTGGCAGAGCCCACAGCCTGTGTCATTCCATTGCAGAGTAACCACAAGCTTTGTGGCAAAACGCAGGAAGCAGGAGGAGAAATAAGTGTCTGATGATTTTGCTGCACTCCCAGGTCACAGGTGAGGTCAGGCAACTCTGCACAGGTCCCACTGACACCCCTGCATCGTAACTCAGCTCTGAAAAAGCAGAACTCTCGCACAGCAGCCAGTGTGTCACATGGCTGGTGGCTGCATGCTTTTGGCAGATGCATCACTGGGACCACACTGCCAGGCCCAGGCCCCAAAATGTGTCTTCTAAAGATGCCTCAGGCTTTATAGCTCCCCAAGGAAGAGACGTGGATTTACAAAACCAGTGCCAGAGAATGATTTGCCAGAAAAGATCCTGCCAGGAGATGAATGTAGTGTTGACAAAGTCAACCAAGGTATTTCTGTTTATCACAGCTTGGAGATAAAGGCCCCATCTCCTGCAGCACAGGCATAAGGGAGCAAATACAGACATCAGCTTCAGTAGTTTGGCAACAAGTATGAGTTAGGATGAAATTCATATTCAGCACCAATTCAGCACAAAGGGCACATGGAATGGCTCTGCATATTGAGATCATAGTGCCTACCCTGATGGGCAGCAGTATATGTTTGCAGAGAAAGAAGCAGTAATGCTAGGAAACTTTCTTAAACCTTTTAAGAAGGTCTTTAGGATGCTTTATAGGAAGTACCTCATGTTCTATGGGTTGTGCTCAGTTTATGCTCTTATGTTAGGCCAAAAAGAGATGTTCTTTATCTTGTTTCCCTTCAGAGTGGTAATACCTGTTTTTTATCAGTAACTTTGATACAAATAAGCTTTTCATAACTCTTCATATTTCTCAGAAAAGGCCTTGATTTAAAAGGGAGGTTTATAACTGTTTTGTAGGCAGGTACTTCTCATGGCCTGTGGTGACTTTCCTGATTACTCCAAAGCTTTGTGAAGTGTCCTCTTGAAGGGAATGGAACAGAAGTACATTTGTGACTGTAAGCATAACTACCACAACAGGATAAATGAAGATCACCAGCATTTACAGTGGGAGGGTAGAGGACTTGGAAAAGATAAGAAGTCAGAAAGCAGAAAAATACACAAAGGGCATATAAATACATAAAGATCAGGTCTCTATTATTTCAGGAGAAGCATTATTACATCTTCAAATGATAAGAGTTTTGACACAGAGCAAGAAGAATGGAGCCACACAATTTTATTATCTTCCTCTTTACCAATAAAGTGACAATTAACCCTGCACATTTGCCAAGTCACTCAAACTGGTTTGTCACACTGTATTTTCTCTGTTTTTTCTTTTCTTTGTAGTTATGAATAACAACACCAGACTCTCTCCTGTGTGTCCCTGGAATACCTGGACATTCTATTAAGGTCAGTAGATAATTTACAATAATCTTGGGAGGAATTAGATAATTTCTTCTTCTGGAAAGATCAATGTGAGGGCCCAAGGATCATCTATGAGGTCCCCCTCCTCCATGGTTTTCTGTTATTTAACTTCTGTCAAGAAGTGTGGTTGAGCTGCACATTAAACTGTGAACACCAAAGTGTTCAGTACTGTTTGCATTTTCCTCTTTTGCTTTCTTGACTGTGCCATGGTTTGTTTCCACTAGATTTCTCTTTTGTGTGCCCTGAAGCAAATCCAGGCAGAACTGGGGATCTTGGCCTCTTCTCCAGTGCTGGCAGAAGTTACCCATTGTCATTGCTGCTCTGCCAGTGTTTGCATAAGAAATAGGGGCAGGAGAACAAATCCCAGCTTTTCTGTCCTGCAGCAATTCCCCAGTGTGACAGACACAGGCTCCTGGCTGACATGGGAGTGTCTGTCTGCATGTTGTGTGGTGTTTTCTGGGCTGGGTAAGACACTGGTCTGCCTGGCCACCTGCAAGGACCTGCCTGGCCCTGGACTTTGTCTCTGACAGCAATCACAGGTGGTACATGGGGAAGAACCCCAATCTCTTGCCTGGGCTGCTCCCAGCTGCAGACTCTGGATTTTTTGTGTCAGCCATAAAAGCCCTGCAGCAAGAGTGTTCCCATCCTTTCAGCAGAGACCACTCCAGTTACAGTTTGGAAAGAGATTTGAGAAAACTTCATTTCTGCTTGAGGCTTGCTTTCCTTTGTATGCATCTCAGGTCTAGTTCCTGAGGAAAGGAATCCATAACCTAAGTCTTGTGCAGCTATTTGAGCAGAAAGGGAATTCTGGATGTCCTCAGCTGGTGGACAGCGGGATGGGGAAAGCTCAGGTGTGAGACAGCTGATGGACCATGGACAACATGGATGCTGCTGAGGGAGGTCAAGGTGTGGAATGTGATATTCCAGGGGACACTGTGAAGAGCACCACAGAGGTTATAGGAACACCAAGAGCTCTTTAGTAAATAGCCATGCTCAAGGTAAAATTAGACCATGTACATAATGAGAGGAATTTGGGCTACGCTGCATGGCTTTTGATCCAATGTGTTTTCTCTCTATATGGTGTCTAGTTTTCCTTCTCCTCCTCTAAACAATGGCTTCTCTTCTTGTCTTCAAAAGACAAGATGATTGATTTTTAAAGCTGCCATGGATCTTACAACAACTAGTGATGAAAAGAGAAAAAGTGACACCAAAATATGACGATGTTTTACCAAACAGAATTATGCTGTACAAAGCAATAACATTTAAAAACCAATTCATTACAGGTAAAGTATATGACAACAAATGTTAAAACAATGAAAGAAACAAGACTGATACTTAGAGCAAATCTTGAGCCCAGTGCCAGTGCAGGCAAAGTTCTTGTTTTTCAAGGACAGCCTGTTGCATACAGGTATCTCTTACATGAGCACACAAGAGTTCTGCCTCTAGCTCAGAGGCCCAGCTGTTCATTGTGGAGCAGACTCCTTCCCTGTGATGCTGGGGAATGGAGTAGACATGAACTGCTCACTCAGACCCTGCTTGTTTCTTGGATGAGCTGGGAGGTGGACAAGAGCAGCTCTTCTTCCCTTGTGGAGGCTTTTCTTGCTTTGTGCCCACATCCCTTCCTTCTGGAGGAGCAATCTGCTCCCTGGAGACACTCACTGCTTGTCCCTGTCAGGCTCCCTCAGCGAGCAGCCCCGTTTCCTCCACAACCATCCAGCAATTCCCTCAGCCACTGGGTGAGGAGCTCCGTTCCTCTAAGCAGAGCAGCAGCAAACAGCTGTGCCTCAATTTGTGTCAGGCTGCCAAGCAGCACCTGCCTGACCCTTAGCACACCCTCCAGCTCTTCCTGGGGTCTTGGCTGCTTGGGCTCGGGGCCAGCTTAGGTGAGGGGTGCAGGTATCACGTCTTGAAGCATTTGAGAAAACGCTGTGAGAAGCCTTGGTGGAGATGGAAGGGCTGCCCTTCTCTCTGGAGGTGCTTTTAGGCTGGGCACTCTCCTCATAATGCTGCAGCCACATTGCAGCCCTGCCTGTGGCCACGCCTGTGCTCCAGGCTGGCCGCCATCCGAGATGGGCTCAGGTCAAGGAATGCAAGAAGCACACGCAGCTTGTTCACAAAGCCTCCCTGGCACTGGGAACAAAGCACCATATGCTCGAGCAGCCGGAGCAAAGGACGAGCCCAAGGCAGAGGGAGCCGAGAGCAGAAGGGCAAGGGAGGTGCACAGGGAAGGCACCAGGGCACCTTGCTTCATGCTCCCCACCTCCTCCTTATGGGCAGTGGTGGATAATGCAGAGGTCTCTCCCTCTCCCTCTCCCTCTCCCTCTCCCTCTCCCTCTCCCTCTCCCTCTCCCTCTCTCTCCCTCTCCTCTCCCCCACTTCATTTTCTGATATCCTGCCTCAAGGTGACTACTCTAAAGGCATCTTCCCCTTTTTACTGCTTTTGGACACTATCACCCCCCTCCTCTTTGCCTGACAGTCTCCCCTGCTGTCTTAGCTGCAGGTGACACCCATGGCAGCATGAGCAGCCTGGGCTGAGATGAGGTCCTGCCCATGTGCCACTGTCCCCAGCACAGAGCACGGCTGGTGAGCCCTGGTGCCACTGTCCCTGACACCTAAGGCACAAAGGGAGCCTGCACTGCTGGCCTGTCACACTGGGCCTGCTGCATCCAGGCTCAGACTGGAGATACACAGATTTTTAATTAACAGGTAATCAACTAGGGCTTTCCTTTTTAAGGATGCATAGTGGAGGCTGATAAAATTTTTAATGATTTATTGCCTTTGAAATGTGTGATATCCACGTTTGTGCTAAATTGTATGTATTTGTTAAAACTTCTTTTTCTGGACAACCCCTAGAAATATACCTGTATTAGGAACTGAGATAGTTTATTGACTCATTTGAAATATTTGTAATGATGTCACTTGTACTCAATACTGAATTTCATATAGCAGAAGAAAACATAAAAAGAGGGCTGCATAAACCTCACCACAACAACACACTGTGGAAACAATTTTTGAAGAAGCCCCTACGTTGTCCAGCTCTTCCTGGATCTTCTGGCCCAAGAATCACAGGTCAGTACCAGAACATCCCATATCTTCTTGCTGTCATGCTGGCCTCATGGATGAGGGTACAAAGCGTGCCCTCAGTCCCTGGGGGTCACTGCAGATGTGCCAATGGCACTTGTGTGGAATGTCCCCCGTGTGGAAGAGGAACTCAGCAAGTCTCTTACTCATCACTTTGGTGCCTGAGAACCAACAGGCTTTAGAACATTAAGTCTCTCTGACTCTCCTCTTTCGTCCATTTCAGTGTTTTCCTTCCACCTTGCATTTTCCAGTCCTCTCCAGGCCCCAGCCCAGCCTGCAGACCTGCACAGGGTCTTTTATCCTGCACACCACCTCTAGGGAGGTTGTCATGTGGCAGTTCCATGGTCTACATAAGTAAAGGAGCTATGAGGACTGCACAGGTCACACAAAACCAAAGTAGATTGTAGACTGCCTTTCACTGGTCCTGGTAACTTCACAAACACAGCAAGGGCCTCTTTGATCCTTATGAATTTACTGATATGGAATTATTTCTATTATGCAGGAGCAGCACAATAAAGACACAAAGTGGGTGCACCATGGAAGTGATACCATAAGGAAAGACTTCACCATTGCCATGCAGGAATAAAAGAACCAGGCACACCTCTCTGGGATGTGTTTTGATGCAGGATTTGGTATTTAGTGCCTGGATAACATTACTGACCTTCAGAGCTTTGCTGTAGTTGGTAAAGTAGTATCAAATAAAATACAAAGTTCTACATTTGTTTTCTCCTGAAGATTTTTCTGCCAAACTGGGTCAACTTCTAAGTAAAGCAGGAGATCATTTTAGTCTGTCAGCACTGCAAAACTGGCCTGGTATTTGAAAATTACTTGTATGCTTGAAAATGATGTGGACTCTGGATTTGGCAGGCAGTATTGTTTAAGATCTAATGGTATATAATTCAAAACCTGAACCTTTCTGCTTTGCTGAGCTTACCATTATTTTAGCAAATGTTTGTTTTGGTGGGGTCTTGGGGATAATATGAGAAAATGAAAGCTCCATAATGATATTTTTTCCAATACTGAAAATAAAAAAATAAGCAACATCCCCACAGTTTTTTAAGCAGTAGCATTTGCCACCTTTATAAAAATTCTATTATAGGCATGGAAACAGATCATAAAACTACTCTGCCCAGATCTGCAGGGGAATCAAACAGATGGCAGATCCCACTGCAGTTTGGACGAAGATTTCATAGCTACATAGGCAAGAGAATAGTCAAGGTCAGTGATGAGGTGAAAACCATGCCCAGATTTTCTTCAGCTAGGAGCATGTACAGACTTCTCACACATTTAGAGGAAATGCACCAAACCCAGAAATTTTTTCACATCAAGAAGCAAATGCCCTTAGTGTAAGACAATATAGCAACAGGGAAACAATGTGCTTGGTTAACTGTCAGTTTTTAAATTAAAATTAAAACTAAAACTATTTTTTCCAAATTTATGTGTTACATGCTATTAAGTGTTTTTTTAAATTCAGTTAAATCTGCAGGTGGTCATACACCAGATTGTAAATAATATTATTTGTGAATTTTGGCAACCAAAATATTCTTGAATAATGGTTATTGTTATTCAGTTAGTTCTGGGACCAGCATGCATGTAGAACTCTTGGCAGATTATTTTTTTCCTCCATCTTTTATGCCCTCACGAATATCTGAATAGAGAAGTTATGGCTTTAAATGGAAAATTTCCACTATGATTTGTTGTGTTCTTTTAAAAACAAAAACCCCAAGCAATCGAGTTTGTGATATACATCAGGCTCAGCTACACAGATCTGGAGGCTGTATTTCTCTCTTATGTCGTTAGTCTGGTTTTAGTTAATTTTAATTTCCAGATGTCTCTTGTGCGTGTTTTTTTTTTTTTTCCCTTGTGGATATAAATTATAACAGGATATAAATTACCTTGATAGGACAGAGCTGTTTGCTCTGTTTTACTTGTTTAATTTCTGGATATGTTTTACTGAGCCTGATCTCTCATCATCACAAAATAGATTTTACTGGCTTAGAACATAGATTTTACTACAGTTATTTACTGGCATGAAATATGCACAACTCACTGAAGAATCACACTTGCAGTCTGAGTGCTTGTTTTTGCTGTCATTAAAAGGGCACAGAGACCTGCTCTGGCAAGGGCTGGGTTCAGCTCTCAGAGCACTGAGGAGCACAAGGGCTCCAGTTATCCTGGCTGAAAGAACAAAGCTGGGGGCCACTGCTATGAAGGCTGACTCCTACTTGCTAGATTGGGATATTACCTAAGAGCAAACAGTGCTAGGTGGCTTCATGTTTAGTATCTGCCTTCTGTGAGAGGCAAAGGTTTTGGTTTTACTCATTTTCAGTGAAAGAGGTGCTGTAGAGCAGCAGCTTTAGACCTGCAGTGGGGTCTCTGCCAAGCAAATCACCCCTGCACTGCATCATCTTCTGCTGAATCACTTCTTGTCCTGAGGTTTCCCTCTGAGGGAGTAAGGGCCAGTGCCAGTGTCCAGGCAGCTCCTCCAGTTCTTTCCCTGCAGGAGTGTCTGAAGAGGCCTTTTTGGGGTGCAGTGGTGTCTCTTGTGCCTTAGTGGGCCTCACAACATCTCTCCAGGTACAGGGGGATCAGGTGCCTTTGTGTTTGGGTATTGCTGGGTTATATAAGGCACTGCAGCAATCAAATACTTCCTCCAGCTTTCCCAAAGAGCTGCTGCAGGACACTCACGCCTTGCACACAGGGAGCACGGGGCACCTTGTGCTTTTGGCTGGAGGCTTTGAGAGCTTAATGAGGTGAGGTCCAGCAATCTCAGAAAAACCATGAGAACTGGTCCTCTAAGAAGGAAATCTGAGTGGCAGGGAGATCCCCAGGCTTGTTCTGTGCTGCCATTTCCCCATTGGTAGCACAGGGGCAACTAACATTCAACTCCAGGCCATCAAAAAGGATAGAAATGCTTCTACAATTTTCCAAAGCTTAAAAAAATACACAGAGTCATTACTACTGCTTCTCTAATAAAAAAAAAGGCCTTGATTTAGGGGCCTGCTCTTTGTAGTTACAATCTCCAGACAGTCTTTGGTGGGACAAATCAATTTACTGCAACATTTGCTTAATTTAGGGACCAGATGCAAGTGCTTTTAGGGCACCTTCCTGCTGCTGACCAGCTCACATGAACGCAGGTGGAGAAAAGCAGTCACAGAGCACATACCAACAACCAGCAGCACAGATGCACACACCAACTGTTGTCACTGAGGTTACATATTAATGGTTATTCAGACTCGCACTGACAAACACACTATTTTTGGCTTTGTGCTAGTCAGCCGAGGTCCTGAGCTCCCGCTGGTCAAGGATCATGAAGGAGACGATGCAGCAAATGAGATTTGTATGCTGAAAGTCACTCGTGCTTTGAGAGCCTGCCAAAAATAATGTTTCAGAGGGCATGTATAACACTGCCAAAATCAAGCTGATGAATGGCTGTATCATTGAATTTGGATGCAGAATGAGGGTCAAGTTTGGAGCAGTCTAGCAATAGCCATTCATGCAATCTAAGCAGGATGGGATCAGGGCATTTTGTAATCAACACTTATTAAGGACCTGTTTTATTCCAAGTGCAGTAGAAAGAGGGCAGAGATTAAGAAATTCCAGAAGTTACGTCTGGAAGGTAGATGACACGGGAAGTTTAGGGCTGTATCGTGCCAGGCTTATCTGATTTTTTAGGAGTTTCCTCTAGTTAGGCACAATCAAACAAGAAAAGGAAATGCTGATAGTCTCTTCAGAAACCTGTACACATCCAGGAGTGTATTCTGCAACACTGGTGTTCAGTCTTTTCTTCCAGTGGAATTGCTCATGGTTAATATTAATTCAAAACACGGGAATAAGAACTCTGTAGATTAAATGCTGCATGCCATTTTGCCTGAAGATGTGAGGAGTTTGAATTTAAAAAATGAGGCTTAGCTCAGAAAGCGCACAGCCTCGCATTTCATTTTTATTGAGGAATTTTATCTCCCTGGGTAACATGCAGGTGGTACAGCAAGAAGTGCATCACTTTTTCCTATCTAGAGAAAGGTGATGAAGAAAAGCACAGATCAGGCACCGAGAGTGTCAGGTCTTGACTGAATACCCTCCTCTCTCAGCTTTTGCTTTTCAATCCCATTTACATTTTTCTCTTTAACCAGTAGGTGCTTTCCCATTGATTTTGCTTGAAAGAGCTTTTTTTATGACAAGTTACTTTGGACTGAAGCCAGTTTTAATCAGTTTTATAGTCAAGGACCTTGTGACCAAGAAGAATATCATGCTTAGGTCCATCATGACAACTGCTGAGAAGAAAACTGAGGGCTAACATCAGGGATAATGTTGCCTAGAATAACCACCAACCACAGTTCTGCCAATTGCTATTAGCTTATGAGAAGTGCAATATCATTTCTAGCACACGCAAACAGCACATGGGGGTGTGCTGGGAATGTCATGGACAATTCAACTGAAGTAACTGGAGGTGTGGTAATTGTTGCTATAGCCTTCTGTGGCTTTTGTGACCTCAGTGGTATCTTACACCTCAGTCATGAGCTCCTGAAGTGACAACAAGTCACTTCCAATGCACAGAAAAAGGCCCAGTCCATGGTGTGGAATTATATCCAGATGGGAACATAGCAGGCAGGTGACCAAGAAAGCCACTTAATGTAAATTAGTTGTTTGTGCCCAGAAATCTCATGTGAGAGACCTCTTGATGCACAGGGCTCAATGGAAGACAGATAACAATAAGAGAATAACAAACATATAATTAAATAGAGTTTACAGCTGAGGCTATCTATCCAAAATCATCTGCTCAGCGTTGCCATAAAACCTAGTGATGGACAAATCCACCCCATTGTATCTGGACACACTGGTTTAATAGATATTTGTCAGTTCTACATCTATGCTTAGGTTACTAAATGACTCGTATGAGGCAAATTAAATCTCATGGCAGAATATTGCATTAGAAACATTAGCTAAGCCTTATAGACCCGAATAATTGCAGAGCTATTCCGAGTCACGAGTGATGATTTATACCTATCTTTTTATTAATTTATTGCCTGCTCCTAAATTGGAGAGTTGCTCTTCAGGAAAAATGTCTCGGTTAAAATAAGAACTGAACTCCAGAAGACAGAGGACTTGGATTCAAGATAGCAAAGAGGGTAATAAGCATGGTAGAGTTGCAAGTGATGTATTAGTTTGGAGTTTGAATTCAGCTCCAGCAGAAATCTTGCCAAGATACCCAATTCTCTTTCCACGCTTATCTCTGGACAGCAGGGCTGGTAGCTGGCCATTTCATCCAGACAGGAGTCAGGTTTTGAACCCTGTTCTGAATAGTTATCAGTGTCTCCCTCTCCCAACCAAACAAATCCATCTCAGTGATCTTTAAGGTCAAAGCTAGAGTGGGGCAATGCACACAAAGAGTTTTACTTAGCTGCACCCTTCTGCCCAGCTCCTGCTCAGGCATCTCATCCTGTGCTCCTGCTCAGGACCACAAGCACCTTGATTCTGGTCAAGGACTTCAGCACTTCTCAAGGATTCCTCCCCTTCCTCACCACCGCCAGCACCCATCTCATGGGTCTGACTGGAAGTGTTGCCTGCTTCGTTCCCTGATCTCTCTGTGCATCCTCACACTCTCCCAAACACCCCCTGCCCACAGAGTGAGGGTTAAACCACGTTGGTACCAATTCCTGCAGCGTGGATTTGTCTGTGTATGAGCACTGATGAGCAGCCTCTCCTCACTTCCCTGTGAACAAACAGTGGCCGTTCAAATGTTTGCTTAAACACAAATGGATTTAAGCCTGGCTGAGCAGGATCTCTGTCTGCTTAGGCACAAATATTTGATGGGATCTTTCTCCATCATTTTCCCAGCTAATTTCCAGCTTTATAATTAACTGATTATCTAAATGATGACTCACTGTCACTGTCCATGATCAAGAAACACTGATAGTCTCTAGAGGGAAGTTTATTTCATTCTCCCAGGCCACACTGAGGGTGAAGATGTTGCAAAGCCCAGAGGGTGAAGGTCAGCTTTCACAGGAGGGTGGCTGTACTTTCATTAGACAAAGAGCTCACATTTTTAAAGGTCAGATCTCTCATTTTCAATTTTCCAGCTACAATCCAGCTGGTCCTTGGAAATGCATTGCTTCTCTAGCTGTAAATAAAAAAATCTAAATTTAGGCCAGTTTATGAAGCAACACTCAACATTATAGCTTTCATAGCATCTCCTCTTTTGAGACCTGTGAAAAGAAAATTTATCCCAAGATGTGTTGCCTTACAACAGGTGTCAGATTCTCTTAGAATCTGAAGTTGGAAGTGAACACCTTGGCAATGGTGAAAAGTGCTTTGTGTTTGGAGAGCAGCAAGTTAAATGTTCAGCCTGCATCCATTTTTCCTGCTTCAGTGGAGCAGCAGTGCTAAAAACAGCCCAAAACACCAACAGCTTGCCTGCTTTTATGAATTCATGTTGCCCTCATTTATAGGGCTGTATGTGGATATATATGAGCAGCTGCTGTGGGTGAATGGGGAGAAGAACACCTAGAAAAACTGGAGTGTGTTTTGGGGCTGGTACTGGCTTAGGTTGGTTAATGCAGCTGCAAAAAATGTGGCTCACACATCAGAAAATAGAACTGTGATGCCTTTGGAGGAGCCAGCTGTACTTTATGAATAGGGGAGTGGGTAGTGCTGCTGGACAGAGTAAAGCTGTCTGTGCTGTATATGGATAATGTGGAAGAAGAGCTTCATGGATAGACTTGGCTTTGCCATGTTAGGCAGGCTTGTCTTTGGAATGATCTAACCTAACCAGCTCATTGGCCTTTTTCATAGCATTTATCAAACTGAATAATAGAGCAAACATAAATTGAAAGCAAGCATGCTACTTACTTTATTTACAAAGCTAATAAAAATGCAAAAAATACAGTAATCAAATTATGTTCTCAAGTAAAAATGAATCAATAGATTAATAGCTTCAAAAGTGCTTCCGTACCAAATTAACACAATAAGCAACCAAATCAAATGATGAGGTTGTCACTTTGACTCTCAGTCCTTGTCACTAATGAAGTTATGCTAAGAGAATCAGAGGAAGAGTTGTTTTCAGACCACAAGTGTCTGGCATCCAACCCAAAACATTCCTGTCACTTGTCTGGGGAGCAGCACAGGTCACGTCACCTGTTTAGTCTGGACTTTGACCCTTACCCAGCAGGAATGAGAGAGGTGAGCAATATTCCTCTTTCAACATAAGTAGTGCTCAGGTATCCAGATGTAAACAGTGATTCTTGTCATAACATTTTTTTAAAGCCCTGTGGCTGTTTCAGGGAGATGGGTGTCGTTACCAGTTCCCCTGTCCATGCACACAGTTTGTGGGATAGTAGGTCCACCCTCTAGCACAGGTGGGATTGCTAAATACTGCATGATGGCAGCTTTAGAACAGCTTTTGTCCTCAGCAGAACTTCCTGACTAACTCAGCAGCAGGCTGACATCATTTATTTTTATGAAGCTTTGAAAGGTGTTTCTCCTTGAGCTGTACACAAACATTCATTTGTAACTGGGGGAGGAGGCTGGCAGGTGAAGGAGAGAATATACATGGACAAAGCCAACCTGGAAGTGGAGCAATTCAGTGAGGAGCCTGCAGCTGTGTCTAGGAGTTGAGCAAGTGCACTCTGGCCTGTGCTGGGCCATCCCCAGGAGCCAGGATAGTGCCCACTGGCTCAGGCTGGATCATGCTGAATCCCTGGAGCAGACCTGCTCAGATGCCACTTGATTCACTGCTGCTGACACACAAATTAACAGGAGGCAATATGAAAAAACAGAGAGAACTGGAGAAGGTATTGCTCAACAATCCCCATGTAAATGTGCACTAGGAGAGGCTGTGCTTTCTGATGACCATGGTATTCCCTTCCTGAAACAAAACTGAACCCCAGTGAGTGCTGGGGACAAGAAGGGCTGCATTTTTCCTCTATAGGCCGATGCTGAGAGAAACATTTCTGGATATTTCTGTCACTAAAATATCTCACTAGGAGAGTACAAAGGCAGGTACTAGTGGGTTCATCAAAAGAAAGAGCTTTCAACCCATCAGGGAGCAACAATGTGCTGTCCAAGGAATATGAAGATAAGCTACTCTAATTTCATGCTGTGTTATTTTATTCCATAAGACAAACTATTACTTGCTTTCATAAATTTATAACGATGACCATACAAATTATGGTTTGATGTCACAGTCAGTCTCTTGGCTTAGCTAGCAGGGGAGAGGAAAAGGTAATTGCAAAATGTACAATGACAATAAAACAGTAAAGCTAGGTGGTTAGGTTAGCCATTATTTCTGATGTGTGAATGTTTCCACTACAGCTAATTTTCGAGAGGAAATTGGAAATTTCTTTTAAAGAAAAATCCTTCCTGGAATCCTAATAAGGGCCAGAGGAAATGGATGGTAAAGCCTCGTGGCAAGTTGGGTGAGCAGCATGAATGAGCAGTAGAAGGGAAGTTTGCTGGGGTGTCACTTGCTGCTTCCTCACAGCTTCAAGGAGAGGATGTCAGTCAAGGATCAACAGTGATGAGAGCAGGCATCAGCCTGGTGGTCCTTGCTGGGGGAGCAGTTGGAATGTTGCAGTCCTCAGATATGCAGTAAATAAACAATGCAAGAAATCAGTTCAGCAACTCCTCTGAGCAGATCAACACCAGCAACAAGAAGAAATTTCTAGCAGATAGTGAGAGGAAAGCCCCCACATCAGATCTGTGTGGGTGGCTAGCAGGAGTGCAGTGACCTGCTTCTTTTGGGTATTGTTCTAAAATGTTGGGAAGTCACTGAGGACAACCTCTCTGGGACAATGGCATTGACTTTAGTAACTCTTTAAAGTGAAGATGAGCCAACAGAAGGTGGGTTGTGGTAGAAAATAAAATGTTCTAGGGCATTCTGATTATTGAAGTAGGTGCCTGTTTAACATGGCTGGGAATACTGTTATTAAAATAAATATTTGTTGCTAAGATACCCTGTTAGTTCAATAGCCTTGAAACCTAGTTTGTGTCATTTGGAGGTGCAGATATTTTATAGATATGTCATTGCAGTGATTGCAGGCAGACCTGGGAGGCTGGGAGGGAACTCCTCAAATACCAATAAGAAATAAAACAGCTGCTAGCAGCAGCTCTGACCTTCAGGGCAAAGCTATCCTTGGAAAGCCAGCAGCTTGCTGAGTGGGAGGAAGAGCAAGAAGGAAAACAGTGGTAAGAGAGAAGGGAGAAAAGGAGCAGGATAAGCCACAAGGGAAGGGAGCAAACTGCCTGATAAATGCCCCCTCATTTAGGCTTTGTTCACGTCAGCCGGTGAGGAGGAGTAGAAGAGGCAGAACTTGGAATAAGGGGTTAATTCTGGCAGCCAGAATTCCTCACACTTACTCCAGGACATTGAGTCTGCCCCTGGACATGTGCCATGAGCTGAGGTCCAGTCAGTGGCTGGAGCACCACAGAGGTACTCCTGCACTGTGTCTTCCAGAGTGGGCATTGTCCAAGCATTAACAAGCACCCAGATATGAGGTTCTTCATCCAGAGGGTGGTTGGGCACTGGAACAGGCTCCCCAGGGCAGTGGTCAAAGTTCCAAGCCTGACAGAGCTCAAGAAAAGTTTGGACAGCACTGTCAGGCACATGGTAGGATTCTTGGAGCTGTCCTGTGCAGGGCCAGGAGTTGGATTTTGATGGTCCTTGTGGGTCCCTTCCAACTCAGAATATTCTGTGATTCTATGATCTAATTTAGGTCAGCACCAGCCTGCTTCTCAGGTCTCTAGCCCATGGTATAGAAACATTTATTCCAGCCTTCCTAAAGAAAATTCTCTCTACCATTCAGAGAGGGCAGAAGGCATCCCTAGAAGCTTCCAGATATTAATTCAGCATCTTTGATTGAGCATCTCTCTTTTTCTCTATTGATAATTTAAGAAATGAGTAGGAAATGCTGGATGACTCATTCCACCAGAGGTACTGCTTTTCTGAGGAGGATCAGCAGCTTTTTAGAGAAAAGGCAGTGGCATTAGCTCATCTTTTTCTTCATCTTCCATCTCACCATATAATAAGACTAGGGGGTGGAAAATGTGCCTTGAATAAAAACAGCTTTGGCTCTGTGCTTTCCTCAGCCAGAAGGATCTGGTTTTGTCTGATATGAGAGCATGGAGGGGAGCCAGGGAGGGAGCGTGAGGAATCCTCTGTCCCTCCTGTTGGCAGGGGATCCCTCTGCAATCCTTAAAGGGGTCTAGCTCCCAAAGCTCAAGGGGCTCAGCAGGAAAATTAGCAAGAGAGAGTCTGAGTCTCATCTGGGAAGCAGCAGGAGGCTCTGCTCCCTGCAATATGTCAGTAATTACAAAAGTAGTCACTGAGCAGGACTCAGGGTGTTTTGGGACAAGGCACTGACTGCCCTTACCTGGAGCAGTTTTGCTCTTGCCCCTTCTGCTTCTGGCTCCATCACTCTCTCCTTCCAACCAGAGACTGGTCAGGGTAATGAGAGACATTCTTTGCATGTTCTGGTGTCTATCAGAACAGATCCCAGGGTTGTACTGTTCCTGCTCACACAGCTGAGCACCAGAAAAGCCCCAGTCTGCAGATCTCCTTAACAGCAAGCACAGGAAAGTTTGAAAAAACATCAGCCTTCCCTTGCTAGAGACTGACTGAAAAGGGAAAGCACAAAAGAGAAAGCACCAGCGTTGAGTCCTGGTTTCAGCCACAGAAGTCCTGGGGCAATGCTGGCCCACAGAG
Organism: Nicator chloris; assembly: GCA_013400495.1. Classification (NCBI taxonomy): domain Eukaryota; kingdom Metazoa; phylum Chordata; class Aves; order Passeriformes; family Pycnonotidae; genus Nicator; species Nicator chloris. The sequence goes on from WAAE01018868.1 coordinate 104,994, forward strand.
GAAATTTACCACATATTCTCCCTTTTTTTTTGGTGCTTTAGCAGATGATATTAACATCTGTATTTCTCAAGTCAATGTATACAATTTCATTACAAAGGGTTTTGTCAGACGGTAACCCTTGCTGTAGCAGTTTAAGGTGTTATTGCCTCCAGCTCTGCTCTGTCCCTCTGCTCAAAGTCACAACTTTTTAAGAGTCAGCAGGAGGAGATGTGCACCCACCTACATCTGCTCCCGTTCCCAATACTGCACTTTAAGGCCTTCAACTAATGCTGCAGATCAAAATTTGGAGCCACCAAAGAAGAGGTGACATTTCCTTCCCCTCACAGTGCTAAGGGGGCGATAACCTTTGCAACTGGAAGTGAGTGACGGCTGGATCTGGTCACACATTAAAGCAGTTGCTCAAGTTTCTCAAAGCTCATGCGTGGCCCTTGGAAGCTGTGCTGGCCCTAGAAGGACTTTTCCTGCACAGTAATGCAGGTACAGTGATTTGAGCAACACAGATTGTTCTTGGGTGTGTAGCTGCATCACCATTTCTGCTCTTTGTGCTCCTTAAGAAAGCAGAGCTATATTTTATGAGCAAGCCAAACTATCCCAGAAAACATGAACTCTCTCCAGAGAGAGCTGGATCTGCACCAGAGGCTTCTGCTGACACAGTTAAGACAGTCAAGGATTATTCTGCTTTTCTCTCCTATCAAGCCACCAGGCTGGAAAATATCTGTTGTAGAGAGCGGAATAAAAGCAATCACAACAGTTTGTCTTTTCTGTGGTGCTCCAATTTAAACAGGATCACATGGGCAGCATCCGTGGGTGTAGCTTTACTGCGGAGATCGATTTCAGCGCCCTGAAGAATTTGACCAGTGGTAATGTAGTGTGGCTTTAAAATTAGAAAGCCCAAATACAGCCAGGCTCTGTCTGCACAGCTTCTGCTTTGGTGGTTGGGGCCACCAGCCTGTTCACATGAGGGCAGAAACCTGCCTCAGGTGCCCCATGGCCAGCCTTTGGAAACAAAATATTGGGCATGCACATGAAGAGGAGCACACGGTTACATGTAGCTGCTGTGCTGTCTGCTTGTATAACCATTTTTTACTCACAGAGAAGTGACTCTGGCAGAGTATAAATACTGCCATAACAGTTCTGAAAGCAGTGCTGAAGGAGAAATATGTGGTTTAGCAGGGATGGCTAGTGAAGCACTTATGTCACCTCCTCGCAGGGTGATGGAAATGTTGTATTATTACTAACCTATCCTAGGAAATGGAAGCTCTCCATCATTTTCCTTGTCCCTGTGCTTTAATAACGAGAGTGGTGAACCGTATGGTGTCCTCTACAGGCTAAGAATCTGTGGACAAATTACTAAATTCATTAAAGCCAGGCAGATAAAATCTTGATCCTACTGACTTCAGTGGGGCCTGGATTTTACCTTATGTTCACAAATTTTCCCATGTGTATAAAGTCTTTTTGTACTATGCTCTGCTCTTGTGTAATAGTTAACTTATTTCCCAGTATTAATGTTTAACATAGATTTTTTTCTAAAAAAAGTAGTTTTTAATGTAAATCTAACTGATTCCAGCTCTGCCCTGAGTTGCTGGTAACTGAACCATACTTCCTTTGCAGAGGGGTGATGAATGGGAATGTTATTATCTGACCCTGGGGCTGGGGGGCAAAGAATCCACTGTATCCTTGTCCACCATTCCTGCAGCTGTTTAAAGCAGCCAGCAGCACTGGAATGTTCCCCCATTCCCCACTGGTGGCAATCTGTGCTCACCTTCCAAAGGATGAAGAGCAGCCCATTGTGCTGACCAGTGGAGATGATGTTCAAAGATAGCCACTTTCTCATCTTGCTTCTCCTATAATTCCTCAGTAGCCTTGGGCATTTCACTTATTGTCCCTCCCCTTTTTCTCATGTTAATAAACAAAGGAGAATATTTATACAGTCTTTCAGCTGTTGTGATGGCTATTAATTACTGTTCAGGCACTGCTCTGAAATTTATGTATGGTGCAAGTACTAAGTGTAATTTAATTATTGAATTTCAGAATTATTTGACTCTATGGGTTATTTTTTAGTCTTATTTCTTACTCTATATAGAAAACATACCTATTCTTTTCAGTCTGCAAAAGTCTGTGTTAATGGCAAAGGTATCTATGACTTGAAGGATGTTACAGAAATATGAGACTGTCTGGATGCCAAGAAACCAGAGTAATGTTTGCACCACCTTCTATACCCACTACTGCACCTTCTTCCTGTCTCCTCCCTTCCTTTCTTTGCACTGAATGGTGTGGTTTTCCCACCAGTTGCTGCATTAAACCTACCTGGAGATTCTGCCTATCTGGAAACTGCTTGGTCTTAAGATTATCTGCCCCCAATCTTACCTTCAAAACTCATTAAATTTCTATCTTCTAAACTCATGACAATTTCTTAATTTCTTTTCAAGCTCAGAAAAATAAATTCTGGTTTTTAATGATTTATGACTGAAAATCTTTGGGGATTTGGCTGAATTCTATGTGGGGAGCTCAGACAGACAGTTTGTGTATTGTCGGGTATGTCATAGTTTGGCTGAATGGATGTTGCCTGGTCTCTGTCTGTCTTCACCGACCCATGACATGGATTTTGTGTGTGTGTGCTCATGGGAAGAGGCAGAGAGCTGCACTTCTCCCAGTTTTGTCCTGCTCCCTCAGGAACTTTGAGAAAAATCAGTGCTTGTGCTGCAGAGACCATGGGGACCACCAGGGAGGGACCTGTATTTGTTAGGTTCCACAGGTATTTGCTGTATTCCCCATTGTCATTATCATACATCCTCTGCCTGATGTGTACTGGGTTGTTTCCACGGTCTAGAGAAGAGCAGGACTTACTCTGTGAAGAATTCAGAAGGACCTCATTCCCCAACAGACAGGGACAACAGGGTCCTAATATTTTTAGCCAGTTAAAAGGAAAAAAAAAAACCTTATACTCTAAAAGCCATAGGGAGGATTTAGGGGAGTGGATGAGAGTTGCATGCTCAGCTGCTCATCTTTAAAACCTGATAGGATCAATGTTCAGACAGCAAAATGTTGTAATAAATTTCTCTACTGGATATTTCTCTTCTACAGACAGTTTGGGTGAGTCTACAGTGGCTAACTCAAGAAATGCCCAAAATGTCTCATATTCTCGAATCTGTGCACTGCCAATAACTCTATTGTGGGAGTACTGGGTGATATCTGAAATATATCTGATATACTGGGTGATATCAGTGAGCACCCTCTGCCAGACAAACAGCACAGCTGCTGCAAATGAATCTGAGAAAAGGAGACCAGCATGTTTATAGCAGAGTGGAGGGAGGACCAGGAGTCTCCTCAGGCTCTCTCCAAACCCAGCGGTTGCCCCTGAGATCCCCCTGCCTCAAGGGGGATCATGCATTATTATTCAGCATGCTGTAAAGCCATGGCCTCAGGCAGTATCTTTTTCCAGAGGAGCTGTAGGAAGAAAATATAAAGGTAGAAAGTTAGGGAGCAACACAGAGATATCAACCAGTTCCTCTTGCCTAGTTCCTGAGGAAGAGGCCAGAGAGGCAAACCCAGACAAATGACCATTGCTCCACCCTTGTCTTGATTTATGCACAAAGTCAAAAGTCGGTTATTTTTCTGTGGAAAAATAAAAATAAAATCTGTACAATACTTTTTGTTCCAGACAAGTCAAAATTCCTGGAAAGGGCTTTCTTCTTTCCATTGGAGGGGTGGTTCTGAGCAGGCTGAGAATAGCAAGACTGGGGAGAGGAAAAGCCTTCAAGTATACAGGAGCAAAAATGAAGAGAACTGATGGCAACCAGCATGGCTCTAAACTTGTTAGGAGGAATGCATGGAAAAGACAAGAACAAATTAGGAGGCAGAAGTAGCTGTATCCTGTACCCAGTAGCTATAGAAAAAAACCCCAATACTTTGAAAGAGTAAATCTTCTGTCTTGCTGGTAAGATAAAATGAAACCAGAAGGCTTTTCCACTAGAAAATGAAGGAATAACCTGTTCAGAAGAGGGTGTCTTGGATGGCATTGTATTTTTTCTTGATATGACAGTCACTGTGTTGAGTCTTGAGGTATGAATGATGCTACAGTAGGACAAATAGTTAAACAGGTCTGAATAATTAAGCACATCTGAACAGAAAGGAAGGAGTGCTGGAGACTGAAAAATGGGAAATTGTCATTCCACAGAGAAAAGGCTTTGAGTAACAGTAAAAATGACTCTTTATACATTCCCAGCATGTCCATGCAGTAGCTACAGCAGTAACATAGTAATCAGTTAGAGTCAGGGTGCATTTGAGCTGTTACAAAATACATGGTTTGATTTGGTTCCATACCACAGCTCTTCTCCTATTGCTGTTATGGTTTTCCATCAGTATATAATATTCTGCCTAACTGTATTTTAATAGCACACTATGGGCAGCTCTGTGTCCTGCTGGAAACAAAACATTTAAACAAAGAACTGTGAATTTTTAACCCATTCATATTTTATGGCTAAGTGTATTGAATCTTTTATGGCACTTCAATAGTTTTCTGCAGAGGTCACAGTGGCCTTTTGCTAATAGGCAGTACAAGTTGGTCCATTATAATCTGGACCCATCTTCCAAAGTCTGAAATATGGCAGCTGAGAAGTAGAAAGGTAGACAACACCAGGGGCTTTCCCAGAGACTTTTTGAGAGATCAGACATTACTTGTAACACAGGCAGAAATGTGCAGTGGTTATTGCTTCAGCTTCATACTGATGCCTGAGTGGATTCTCTGTTTGGCCTCAGCCCCAGCTGAGTTCAGCATCACACAGAGATGGATTCATGGGTCATTCCAGCTGGAGCACACCGTCCAGCCCACTTACCAGACACCTCTGAACTGCTTTTTAGCCCAGAGCATGTAGAGGTTACACATGAAGAAAAATAAAGCCATTCATAGCTGGCGTGCTGAGGAAGCTTGGAAGACAAGCCCTCTGCCTCTGGCTGCTCTGCCACTGCCATGGCAGAGCCACGAGCCCCTTCCAGCTCCTGCACAGC